>OY365808.1:16499942-16938975 GCA_959347315.1 Bimastos eiseni | reverse complement strand
CCTAAATGTTTTGTAGCTTATACGAAGAAATTTATTTACGTTTACGTGACATAGTTTTGTGAAAGCTACTTAGGGCCTACTAGTTTTATAAAAATTATTCGAGCATCTACCGGTAACAATATTCGGCACCGATCTCGACTATTTTACTTAGTTTGTCGACTCCCCACTCGCCAGATGGCGATGATTTAACAAATCCACATCCTCGTTGCACACTTCATTTTGGCTCGTCCACTTAAGTGACGTCCCGGGCTACCAGTGGCCCTGCGCTTGCTTCCCAAGGTCCATTCTGACGCATTCTAGGTATACTCTTGCCCTAAAACTGTTCTTTTTAGTCGTGCTAGGGTAAGAGTAGTTAGACCTACTTTGTAATGAATCCAGTAAAAAATTTTTACGAATTAATCTTTTTAATAAATTGTCTCATGTGTCCTATATAATGCCTACATTGCTCAGTTAGGTTAGGCCTAATAGCTCTGTTTGTAGCTAATTAGAATATTGCCTGTAGCTTTGTATGCTTTGGTCTGCACTCTGCAATGCACACGGCTATAAACAATGTGGCGGAGAGACAGAAAAAGGATGTTCTGGATCGTAGGCCTAGTTATATATGTTCCGGTGTATGAATGTGAGTAAGTTAGAAACATAAAAATTTTTCAAAAATACTTTAAAACCTATTTTAAAAACGTAAGACCTGCAAACTTTCTTGTAAAAACACTGGGTTATTACCAGCCCTGTCGGGCAGGGGTAATGCCCTCGTGCACCATGTAACAACTCACAGCTACAGGTAGCCTTGGGGTATGCTCCCACCGATTAGCCAGATTTCCGCAGTAGAACATAATAACAAGGACCAAGATACAAATCTAGAGCCCTTGACAAGTAATAAGTGATCAAGAATCGTTTATATCACACATGGGAGAGCTCCGTCTCCTACCTAAGAAGTCCTCATTTTCATTTTACGCCTCTCTTAAAACTGTCCTTTTCAGCCGAGTGTCAATTAGGCCAGGAGCACCTCTGAGTAGATATTTTTAATGGGCGCTATATCAAGAATTTTTGATTGATTGATTGATTGATTGATTGATTGATTGATTGATTGATAGAGCCTTGTATCATATAGATGTTGGAAGAAGGGCGATATTAAATGTCAAGAATTTTCAAATTTCAAAAATAACTTGCTTGTCGAATAAAGCACGTTTTAAATTTCCTGTTGCAGGATTAGAATTAATACACTACTTGCCACAAAATAAATGTAGAGGAAGAAGCAGATGTGGTAGACTAAGTATGCGAATCCGAGTAGTATGAGGATTCCTGTGTCGACTCTGTTAGCAAGAGCCAGATCGTAACTGAGCAGAGGTACGATGGCGTGCCAAGTACACACGGAACAGAGCATTGCCATAGACGTTAAGACGTACGTGTCCTGTTATAAGACACAAAGTGCATCTCAGATAGATTGATCGTGTGCATATATATATATATATATATATATATATATATATATATATATATATATATATATTATTCTCAAAACATTTAGCCAATGTGTATAGTTTTATAGTTTTATAGCGCCAAGCTCTTTTCAGGATTTCTCCTCAGAGGCGCTTCCTGCGCTAATCTACATGATGTTAAGATCACTGTGATACAACAGACTGTTATCGTAATAACGATGACAATAATAATCGTCTTCATTAATTCAAACTGACTAGTAGGCCCTACAAAGTATAATCACAAGTCATAGCAGAGTTGTCCACGGGTCGGGTCGACCCGATAAGCGAGTCGGACCGGGCCGGGTCACGAATATCTGTCGATTAGGCGGGTCGGGACAAGATCCTGGCGGGTCGGATTGGGTCGGGTTCCAAACTCCAACCATTTCGACCCACCAAATTTTTTCTGACCTTAATTATCAACTCAGTGCTATTCATTATGTTAATCAGGTACAATCAAATAAATTAAATAGGGCGAAGGAATTAGCGCAAAAACGTAGGGCAACATCGGATTTGTTCCTTTTTACACCGAACTCGGCTCAAGCTGTCACGTGGAATAATATCTCATGGATTTATTAAAAAAAACCGAAAGGTCAGCAGATTTATTACAAACGTGTGAGTTAGCTGAGGGGGCAACACTGAGACAAACAGACCGGACTCCTATGTATCCATTAAAATCCCGAATTCTTTTGCATTGGTCCTATATTCATGGAGAAAGTAAGTTTAGGCCAAAATAAATGGAATAAACGAAAGGTATCTTCTCTTAAACGTACTCATTAATCAATATTATGATCATATATGGCGGTCTGACTTCGCTGCTCTTTTACGACATTAGAATATGACGATAAATAATATTTGTAAATGTAGCACTAAAGGCGGGTCGGGTCGGATTGGGTCGGGTCATGTACGTCATGGGTCGGGTCGTGTCAGATATTTGCTTTTAGAAGCCGGGTCGGGTCTATTTTCAATGGGTCGGGTTGGGTCGGGTCATGAAAATTGGACCCATGGACAACTTTGAGTCATAGTAGGCCTGCCTATGCTATCATTCATCTGTAACCCACCCTAAAGACGAGCGTGTACGAAAAGCGACTGGGAAACCATAGCAGTTAGTCGTTGACGTGCTGACTATCTCATTCTGTGAACGGAAAACAGGCGTTGAAATATAATGAGTGATGCATGATTGAGTAATGCGTAGGTCTATCATCACGAGGATGCATGTTTGGCAAAGGAGGCTTAAGGATTGGACGAGGCGCGCGTGATGCACGTGTGCTCAATGCGTCGGCCTATCAGGCATCCATACATACATGTAGCCTACGTACCAGATGTGTCAGATAAGATATTCGTGGTAGCTGTTGGTTGACGACGAACTTGAATGTGACAGTCGTCAGAAGCAGAAAGAAAGACAAGAGGAGACGATTCTGCGACAAAGTCAGATCGACGGTGAACGTTGTAAACGCGAGGCTACATATGAACAGCTGTAAAAGAAAACACGTTCTACAAATAAAATTATATAAATAGAACGTAATATTATGTCCGTGTTATTAAGATCATTAACCTTAGACGAGTCTGTTCATTGGTAGGGTGGATATGCCTAGAAGTGTAACTGATATTGTTATGTGAAAAAGAATATTTAGTATGCTCCTTCTTATCCCTGCTCCAACTTCTCTTCTTCCTCGTCCTTCACCTCGTCCTTCTTCTGATTCTCCTCCTCCAGCTCCCATTTCTTCTCCTCCTCCTTCTCCTCCTCCTTCTCCTCTGCCTTAATTGGAAAAATAAATTGTGAAATCCAAAAAGTGCCTCATTGGTTTAGAGCAACTGTCAATAAACTGTAACATGACGTGTGTTATAACTTTGTTACGTTCTGATTACAGACTTCCACTGTCTTTTAACTTATAAGCATATCAATAGGAACAATCACCAATTTATCGGGTAAATTGGGATGTTTTCAGTCCTGTCTCTCACTCTGTTAATATCCTTTATGCTTTAAGCTTGCATGTCATCTTTCTAACAATATCTATTGATCTGTAAACTAAACATGCAATAAATGAGTCTGTTGACAGCAGCGACATTTCAAATGTTCGATGGTGTTTTTGTGTAATCAAATCATGAACGCCGCTATTTAGTTCTTTCTGAAAATGCTCTTATTTCTGACTAGAGTTATAAGCGCAGAATATTATATGAACTGACCATAACAAGAAAGACATTCCAGATGAAGAACCCTGGTCTTCTCGAAGCTCTGCAAGCGGTCGAATAGATCTGATGCTTTGACTCATTCGTCTGGTACGATCGGCTGATGACCTTCTTCCACGTTTCGATGTGGCTGTGCAGTTGCCACTCCTGCTCGTCGCAGAATGACTGGACGTTGATGCCCGACACCTCTTCTGTCTCCATTTCAAAGTCGATCTCACTGTCTGTTCGCTCGCTCGACAGGGTCAGCGTCAGATCCTGGTCAACAGAGAAGTCAAGAGGAAAATCAACTTCTGGCAGTGCTATATGGCCTATCCTGAATGCTGGCAAATTAAAAATTCCAAATTCTGAATCTAAAGTAGGCCTAAATTTGTGAAGAAATAGTCGCGTTGAGCTAGAAATGAACTTTGTTCGTGAGCCTTTTTTGGGACGCACCGAAAAAAATTTCAGCTTTATAGTTAAAAATATAGCAACATTATTCTTCTGTTGAAGTGCTGTCCAAACTTAATGGCGTAGTCTGCGTTAATTGTCAATGACGACAAACATCACGCCACATGCACGAACTAAACGTGTGCCTCTGTAGACATACCAGGTTCCCGCGGCACGTCCACGGATAAGGAATTTAGCAGATGGCATATTACTTGGGACTGGAACTGAATCGATGCACGCGACTACTTGAAGCCATTAGATTCACTCAATATAAGAGGCGTAGCCTACTCAATAAAGTAGGGTATATCTGAATTTATATCTCCTTCAGACTTGAATTAATGCCTCACAATGGAGAGGTCAGTCACAGGGCATACCTGAGTGTCGAAGGGAAACTCTTTGAGCTCAAGGTTTTCCAGAAAACAGCCTTTGATCATTCTCTTTTCGTAGATCGTTGCCCGACCTTGGCCGTCGAAGGACATGGTGCCCCACACGACCTCGTCTGGTTCACCAAGGGCGTTGAAGACGAAGAGGTTGGGGTTCCAGTAAGACCCCAAGTCGATCGGCTCTGTCGTCTGACAATTTAGAGCATGCAATTCATGATGAAGCTAAAAGAATAATTGCGTAAGAAAATGTAGGCCTTTCTCAATAGTCATAAGCTCGTCATAGTTTTGGGTAATTTTGCCCGAGGTAGAAATGATCCCCAAGTCTCTATGAAAGTAAAACTAAAGCTGTGTTAATTAAAGGCCCTCGTTCTCAACGTGCTGCTCAAAAGATCCCCTAAATGCCACGGCGTTATACTCACTACTACTACTACTACTACTACTACTACTATTATTATTATTATTATTATTATTATTTTGCCCTGAGGTACTTCATTTCCCCAAGGACTTAGGGATTACTAATATTATGTCAAAACCGTTATTATTATTATTATTATTATTATTATTATTATTATTATTATTATTATTATTATTATGTCACATATAGTGTTATTCATCATTGGCATTGCCAACGGATCTGTCATCAGGCCATCTGGTCTCCGCTTGTCAGTGGATTGTAATCTTGACATAGTGCCCTGCAAACCACCGCATTGAAACGTTGGATTAATGCCGACAAGTTCTGGAAAAGGAAGTTTGTCTCTCGGGTGTCACCGGTAGTGGTCGAAAGTCAGCGTCCAGTCTCAGACAAAAAGGCGAGGCCCCCACTATTGAGGGGACCGAAGGTTTCTATAGCGATTGGAACGAAAGTGTATTTCTTCTCCAGCTCAGAATATTTTGTGTGTTTCCTTGTGGCTGCTATCTCCGCCGCTCCTCCGGCTGTGGAAGCTGTCTCAGAGATATAAGAAGCGGCCACTGTGTCCACCACCGTCGCGTCCCAAAGTAAGACCCGTCCCCCACTCCACGGTATCAGGGTCTGCCCGTCCGGTCGCTTTCCATCTAATCTAGAAAGACCTGACGGTACTTTGGCCGCTGGAATACCGGCTCTGTTGAGGCTGCGATGGATAAGGTCGCTGATATTACAGTGTCTTGCTTGACGGCCAAAACCCAATGAAGAGGACAGGCCATGTGCGCCTCTGGCAGAGACGAAGGCGCCGCATGCGCAGGTGTGCGGCTCACAGATGGCCAAACCTATTCGTAGGCCGACCGCCACCCTCACGGTACCGTCCTCCAGTCTGAGATCGCGAGAAACGAGCGGGAGAGCGTATAGCCAGTCCGAGGCGCGCGGTGACTGCAAGGCCCTTAGTCTCGCCTGGTCGTAGGGATCCTGTAGCTTTTCTTCTAGTGTAGACAGAACCGCGTTTAACAGCGGTCTGACAAAGTGGGCTTGTTTATGGCCTAGCGTCGTCGGGGCAGAGGCTTCGGTAAGTTGAAGCCAGGTAGACATCGCCGAGTCGCATGCCGAGTCCGATTTCACCGCTACTGATTCTAAGATGAGGGACTGGATCTGGAGAGTGCCCGCGGCTGAAGCCAAAAAGGCGGGAAGTGCCAGCGAGGACGCCCTCCTAATTCTCAGTCCTCCCATCCTGATCGGGAGAGTGGCCTGACACCATTGGTCATCGGTCATCGAAATGTTGAAGATTCGCTCGATCCCTCCTCGCAGCAGATTGTCGTAAGCCCATAGTGGTCGTGGCAAGGGGTGCAGCTCAATAAATACATGAGTTTAGGCAAGCCGATCGAATGTCTAAGGATCAGTAGAGCGTCATGTCTAGCGATTAGTTGCAACCTGTCGAGGGCAATTCCAAGGTCGGCCACACAAGTGTCGAGGGCTGAAAGCAGGGCATCCGTCGGCGAGAGCGGAGCCCCTAGGAGCACGGCCGATGATGTGTTAACCCGGGCGAACTGTCCTAGGAAGCCTTGACTAATGTCGTTGATATGGGCGTCGGAAGATATGAGTTCGCATTTTTTGCGGTTGAGCGCGAGGCCAAGTTGCAGACATTCCTCTTCGATCGAGTTAACATCCGCCTCCACCACCTTAGGATATCCGCCCAAGGTGAGGTCGTCGAGGTATCCAAAGGCCAATGGTGAAAGCAGGTGATTAAGGATCGGCTGTAGCCGTAAGCAGAAAAGTAGAGGTCCTAAGGGATCGCCCTGTTGCGAACCTTCTTGCGATTGTATCGTGAATCTCCCGAATTTCATAGATGTCGCCTCGGCGTAGGCAAGATGGCAATATGCGGATAAATTAGGAATGAGTGCGTCCACTGATGCGAGCATGGAGTCTCGGTGCAAGCTATTGAAAGCGTTCGAGATGTCAAGCTTCACCATTATTGAACTCGTGTCCATGCTGGTCAGGAATCGTCTAGCGGCGTGAGTTGCAGCCTCGCAGCCTCCGGGAACGCCAACCTCCAGTTGTTTAGGAGTTAGGTACGACGCCACACGTATCCAATGGTAAACAATGAGGCGGTCAGGGTTGCGGCAGGACTTCGCCTAAGACTAGTGCTCTGTGCACCGCATCCATGTCAATGCGGGGAGAGCGTCGATCCAGGTGGACATCACGGTCTGGTCTGCAGAAGATCAATGGGAAGAGCAGCACGACACTCTGCCATGAATAAAATAATCTGGAGAGCTCTTTTGAAAGCGGACATTCCGAGCTCAAGAGAACCATCGGTACTGATTCACACCGATGGCAAGAGTCCAGATGGCGCCACATTAATCCTATGGGCGAGAGGCAGACACCTAGCATGGGACGCAACAGCCATTCACACATGCGCATCCTCTTATGTACATCTGACAGCATCAACAGCCGGTGGAGCAGCAGAACATGCCGCAGAACGAAAGTGCATCAAGTACTCATCCCTCCCCACCACGCATGATTTTGTGCCAGTGACCATCGAATCACTGGGCCCCAGAAACCGTACTAGAATGGAGTTTCTGCAAGAGCTGGGCCGCCGTATGACACAGGCAACGGGAGACCCTTGCGAAACAACTCATCTTTTTCAACGTCTATCTATTTGTACACAACGTTTTAATGCAGTGGCATTCAGGGGCTCTTTCGTTCAGCCCAATGGGGACTAAAACCTATAAAAATAATAATAATAATAATAATAATAATAATAATAATAATAATATTAATGATTATAACATAATAATAATAATACATACATACATACATACATACATACATACTTACATACAATAATAATAATTATTACTATTATTTATATTATTTTTATTTATTTATTTATATTATTTCTACTGTTATCATTGTTATCATTATCGTTATCATTATCATCATCACGTTGCTGCTTGTCATAGATGAAAGCTATATCATCGCTCTGCTATTAATGCTAAGCCACCCAATCGCTTCATAATTGATAAAACCTCAATCACGACCACCATCGTCATATAAATTGCTACCATCAAATATATAAGATCATTTTCATTAAGATCATTTGCTAACTACATTTCGTACTAGATCATAAGGGATTATAAGGAGATTTGTGAACAGTTTAACTGCATGACAGCTCGTCAAAACAAGAAATGAAATGGAATAGGGCCTACAATCACCTAGGAAGACAATGCGTCCCAACACAGTTTAGCCATGGCTGACCCAGCAGTACATGGTTGATGGGCTATGTATACAGGCCAATACGAGTAGTGCCACTTGACACACATAAGCAGTGGTTTCTTAAAGACCACTCTGTAGGTCTACCATCATCGTCTTATCTCCTAAATATGACGATTCTTCTTTTTTGGAACATCTACGAACGAATGCCCATATGATTCTGACACCTTTCATAATTACTTTTCAGATCTTATAAAATAGTACCTACTTAGATTCGTTTCACGCTGATCTTGAATTCAGAGGGAGAAGCCTCATACATTTGAAAAATTTCATAGCTAAGTTTACGTCTGTGCATTGATATTTCAACGTGGCATTGGAGGTGATGAACAGCTGATTGTAGCGTACAATATGGAGGGCAGTTATCTGATTGTAATTTTCTTTCATTGAATCATTTTATACTTACCGAATTTGTGTCTGTTCCATCTAGTGCTGGTTCCCGCCATTTTGCTTGAACAAAAATCTCGGCTGTGAAGCTCTCCTTCGCTGTACTGATTTCGCCGATTTTTAAGAACAATACGCGGATGTTGACTGTTACCTGCGGCACGGAATAACAATAGCAGCAGCAGGACAACTATAGATCGGCGGGCGTCTGTAGTTTTTTGTGTTCTTCGTGTAACGTAGTAATTAGGGCCAAGTCAACCGCCTTTGAATGAGGTGGTGGCTAAGTACATCGACCGGTTTAATTTGCTCAGCACGTAATAGTGACGAAGCAGCGACATATTCATTTGATTTAGTCTCCGAAGTATTTGAAGGTTTCCACCCAGAACCTGATACGAAAGGGACAGTATAATGAATGACGTAAGCTTTAATGTCTTGAGTTTTTGCTAACTCCAAAGATTTCTTTCTAATCAACCAGGTCTTCTAATTTTCTCAATCTGAGTATTCCGTGGTCAATGACGGTTCTTTGTTGCTGGCGGCTCTAGACCCTGGAACTCTCTTCCAGCGAATATTTGCTCTCCGAAATATGCCCTGGTCCTCAGACCTGGACTAAAATCACGCCTTTTCCTGGTTTCGTCCGCACCGTGGGATATTCCGTGTCCTCGCAGTTTCTTCTTGCTCACTGTCAAGTGGAAATGCAGTGGTTTATGGAAAACAACGACGCCAGAGTTTATCTGTAGCGAATTACAAAGTTAATGTATCGACAACATTAGATGTTCAAGGCTGTTTGTAAGGCCTTACAGGCATTGAGGTTAAGTGTTGACACCTGATCAGCATCGACTAGCAAATAATTCATCATCATGGTCCGCGAAAATTGCATAAACTAACTAGGCCTACATTGTACACGTAGGTCTATGTACCAAAAGTTGACGTTACAGACATTAGGTCAACATTACATATCTCAATGCGTGTCTGGGGATTCGTGTAATCATACTGTAATGCATCGAATCTTCGATTTTTTTATATAAGTCTGCTTCTTTATGTAAAGGTTTTGGCTGCCGTGAGATACTAACTGTTCCTTTGAGGCAAATTCAAAGTCAAGAATGTCTGTCCCTACTGAGTCAATTCCATGAAGGACTTGGGCCAATCGATTAGAGAGGTATACATCAGTTTGCATTTAAATATTGACTTCTGGAACCTCAAGTTGCCGTCGAGAAGGTCGCTGTAGCAAGAAACCAAGTGTAGAGTTATGGAAACACATTGCGTTGCAGAGCCAAGCAATTTAGCTAGCTACGTAAATGTATTTTCTAAGGTTAACTAGTCCTTCTTTAGCTGGTGGGGGCATTGGTTAAATCAGATGTATAGCTCAATGAACGCTTTGCACGGCTGTCAACAGTTACAATCTATTTCATTCGTTCACACTACAATTGTTTTCATACAACGGGTTGTCTGTCTTAAAATTAAGAGAAGATACTTGTATCAAGTAAAAGAGTAAGTTTGTAGGCTACTTTATTGAACCGCCTGCAAACAGACTGTGGGAACATCAGATTTAGACAATCACAAAATGAAAACAATCACAAAATAAGCAATTACAAAACAGACGACCTCGGGGTTGTGAGAGAGTGAAGAACAATAGGATTATATTATATCAGTAGCAATAGTTCACTATGGTAATAAGAACTAGACCCACTACTGCATCAATTTGATTATGATAGAAGTCTGTTGTTACATGTATAAGTCAGTTTTCATGTAGACTATTGTTACGTCACTAATTATAGCCAAAATCTGAGATTAGTAATTTAGCACGCTTCTGCTGTCAGAGTAAGAAATAATGCACTGATGTGCAGAGGTGAGGAAGTGAGTTAGTTTCCCCTAATTATTCTCTTAGGTTAACTAGTCCTTCTTTCGCTAGGCGGCGGCGCTAGTTCAATCAAATGTATAATGCAATGGACGATTGCATGGCTGCCCACATAGTAATAACATGCAATAACTCGTCAGTTGTTACCATTCGTTCTTGCTATCAATCAATCAATCCGTTTTCCTATACTTATAATCATATCGCGGTTCGTCAGTTTGAAAATGAAATAACATGCATTACGCTAATAATAATAGTATCGTGATAAAATTGGCGTAACAATAGTCAAGACAATATTCTCAAAATGAACTTATGCACAATAGATGTGCATCATATTGACGTACCAATAGCCCAGTCTATGTTATAGATTAGCTATTGTTACGTCAATATGATGCAAATCTATATTACATACGTTCGTTTGCGAATATATTCTTGCCTATTGTTACGCCAATTTGATTATGTTTGATTAATCCATTGTTATGTAAGTTATTTTTAGAACATAGTCTTGGCTATTGTTACGACACTAAGGATACAAATCAAAGATCAGGAATTCGCATCTGTTCGCTTTGAGTTAATAATAAATATCTATTGTGAAAAAGTTAACTTAGAATATAGGCTTGGCGTATTGTCACTTCACTTCAATTGTGAAATAGGTCTATTATCAAGAATAAATTATGTCTTGTAACGTCATGTTTTCATCGCTACGTCACAGTCGTTGTGAACATGTTTATTTTTAGCAATTCTAAATTTAGAGACAAAGGTCTTTTTACTACGCCAGTTTTATTATTATTATAAAGGTGCTTCTATTACGCCGTTCAGCTGGCCCACCACAACAATGAACACGGAGCTATTAGCGGCGATATTCCCGGACTGGGAATATTGGAGTCCTTCTGGAGAAAGATCTATCCAAGGCTGTCAACGTAGGAATACACTCTCCGTAGATCCTGTCTAATCTCTTGCGCCAGGATCGTTCGCTGTAATTGATCGCATTACGCAGCTGAGACCGTTGTTCATTCCTTTTGCGTAGATCGATACTTCTCGTTTAATTGGACCGTCATCATGGAACAGTGGTCCACTTGAAATTAGGACTTGATAGTACAAATCGCTCAGGAAACATTTAGGTTCATCTTAAGATGCACACTTCTAGATCTGCTCGACATTCGTGTTGTAGCATCTTTGAAAATGTTCAGACACAAAGAGGCATACGTGCGTTATTATAAATATGAATTGTAGAGAACATAATATGCCTATTGTCTCGTCTCTTCATATGCTAGTGAGGATGTAGATTTATTAAAGTGGCCTATTGTCACGGCTTCAATTATGAAAACACGTCTATTCTTCAAAATCAAATTTGGCGAATGAAGGCTCATTGTGACGTCACTTTGAGTATGAAACAAATTTATTATTTATATTTTAAATTCTCCAATTTAGAAAACAAAGGCTTATTGTTACTTTGTTTCATTTATTAGTGAACACCTCTCCAAATAATTTCAAGACTTGCGCCCCATTGTTACGTCACTACATATATTATTTAAAAATTACCGAATACGCCTATTGTGACGTCATTTCAATTATGAAACAAGTCCGTTAGTTGAACGACCATTCCACATCGCAAGACGAATGTTTTGGAGTTGACAAATAGGTCGCAGTATAGACTGCATAATGTGCTGCTATGATGCTCTTACAGTCGCATCATTTCGTCCCTGTTGCAGTCGAAACAGCAGGATGCTGTCAAACCGAGTCTGTAGAGTTTTTCCAATAACTACATGGCAAGATTTGAAGATTTCAGCGTTGCGTGACCAGTAATCTGCTTCAGCGCATGACAATCGCCCATAAAATTGGACACTCATTGTCGGTTTAAGCACCTCGAAGAAACAGGAATCCACTCCTAACTCACCGTTTAGGTACAGTTTTCAGGAAGAAGTCAGTTTGAGTTGTCTAAATATGAACCTGTCTGCCTTATGAACAAATTAATTCTAAATCTAATTAAGCCTATATATTTATAAGTACAATCAATGCTAAAATTAAGAACAAAGGCTTATTGTTACGCTACTTTGATGCTGCACATAAACATCAATAGTTAAAATTTAGAGAATGAAAACCAAGTGTGACGTCATTTCGGTTATGAAGCAAGTCTATCTATTCTATTCTATTTACGGATTTATAAAGCGCCTCTCACAAAACTCACAGTACAACCTAATCAGAGGCGCTCCCAGTGCGAAAACCCCCTAGAGAAAAGAAAAGTCTTAAGAGAACGAACAGAAACAGTTGTGCTACTAGATAAGATTGCAGCACGAGTCACTGCAGGAAGGCTGTTCCATAGCGAAGGGCCAACAGAGGCATAGGCACGATGCTGAGCTGTGGCAGTTTTAGACTGCGGTACTAGAAGATCGTGACGGTCTAAACTCTAAAGAACGGAGAGGACGTCCGGTGGTAGCTGAGATAGGTTGCCTAATAAGATGACATAGATAGAGTGGAGCTTGACCCAACAACGCTTGGTAATTATTATTCACGATACTAAATGTCCATCATTACGTCACCTTTTTATGAGTCACGTTTATTTTTAACAATATTAAATTTAGAGAATATTGTGACGTCATTTCAGTTATGAAACCGTTCTATTGGTAATTATTAGAATCAGAGTGATTTTTGTTACGTAACTTTCGTTATGCAGCACGCATGTGAAAATATTTTCAGTTAACGTATAATAATAGCATTAGCTTATGTATGATGCGTCAGTGTATGCGCTGAATTGAACAGGTATTTGTCATTCAGGTTTCGCATAAGTAGTTAGTTGGTCGGAGAGGCGTACACTGTTTTTAGGTTTTTGATGTGGTCGAGTTGAAGTGTGTGTAAAAATAGTCGACTGCACTGTCGACGTGTGAAAGATTGAGATGAAGTTAGATACTGGTATCTCGTGTATGAAAAAGAAGAACTATATCTGAAAACCTTGAATGATGATCATAACAATTAATAACAACGTACTGCAAGAACTTAGTTATACATTGTATGTAAGTAGCAGTTTAGGATACGAATGAGTTAGATCACAGAGAATAAGAGAGGTGACAACGCCCATAATAAAGGTTTTAATTTATAGATTAAGCCAAATATCCTATTGTTACGTCTATTCAATTAGGAAGCAAGTCCATTATTGACAACTAGATCTTTTCCCGTTATAAGACGGTTAAAAAGGATTAGAAATGTGTTCTGCGCTTAAAATGAACTCACGGGCCGCTGTTTGAACAGCATGGTATTCTTAATCATTATTAATTCCACGCAAATATTGATTAGGCCTCTAGATATTTATACATACTTTAAATATATATATATACTAATACTTAATTATAGCTGATTAGATTTCGTCTGATCCGATTGTATGATGTCACGCAACCGAAGACATCCGTCATCCTGTGTTGTGGACATTATAATTATGTTCGTCTACGAAGCGAAGGCGTCGGTCGTTTCTTCAGGTTTATCGTCGGATTCGTCTAATTAATTTGACTCTGTTATTGCATTGGGAAGGCGCTGCTACTCGCGTATATATATATATATATATAGGCTATACAACACATAAATACATACAATGTACATATAAATAAATATATATAATGTATATTATATATATATCACGCATTTGCGTTTTGGTTCACTTTCGTCAGTTGGACATGGGAGTCCCAGGTTGACCACTTGAAATTCTCTCCACAGTCCAGTACTGTAGTCCACTCCTGCGAATGGCGCTTAAATAAGTGATGCCTCTGAAATTGACTGGAAATGTTTTCTTTACTTTGGTTCCGCCTCTGTGGTACTTCAAAACATCGATATGGTGTCAACAACTGTACGTTTGCTGCTGACTCATTAATCACCTACCTGGCACTTACAGAGAGATAGGGGCCATCATCGGGCTATTAAACTATCGACTGGCTTAATAGGTGGTGTAAAAATAAACCGAAGCTATACTTCAACAAGTTAGTCTGCATGGCGTGTGTCATGTAGAAGATGACGTCACCTAGTTTTAATTTACAGTTGTTTATAAATTGCAGATCAGCAGATCTTTGCAGATCAGCATCTCAAATACTGATTAACGGGCAAGCCAAAAAAGACATGGCAGTGAACAGCGGACTGTATACAACGTATAAGACGACGAATATTTTTATAAGACGCTATTTTCAATACGTCCCAAACTCCCAAGCCACAAGGTTCCAGACGATAAACCGGAGAAAATTCGAGACCATTTATCTATATCCAATCCTTTGCAAATTGCACTAAGCACAGATTGTCATTGGCTAGAAAATCTTTACTAACTTACTTATTTACGGCTAGCAGACGACCGGCGTTTAGGCGCAAATACAAGAACTCAGTGGCGTGTTACAGTAGGCCTAAGTAGCAAATTTAAGATGACGCTGTTAGTTTATTTTGTGATTGTCGACACGTTGTGTTTGTTCTTATCTGCATGAGCCTGTATCCTGCTTGGTAAAGCCCCAAAGTATTTCTACCGCCGTGAATCGATTCGCTGGCCAATCTCGGTTTAACTTCCCTTCGTTCTTGAGCAAGTGGATCGTCGTCTTGACCTTTCTGTTCCTCGGATTAGGACTGCATGGCCAAATCCAGAGCATTTGTCTGCAGTACCAATTCTCTATGGAATGATCTATATACCTCACTCAGTTTGCTCTACAATTATTCTGACTGGATGAACAGCTGCATCTTCCCGCTGTTTAAAACTTTTCTCTCTGGATCGCCTATGATATTGGTGCGCCATAGAAATTCCTAAAGAGATAAGCATCCAGAATAGATAATTCTAAGAAATGGAAATGAAGCTTCTGTTGCAAACAAGGCTGAAGCAGATGTCAGAACTTGACAGTAACTGTCATGATCGTCAGAGTAAGTGAGATTAAAAATGATGCCAGTGACCTACAAGTTCAAGAAAGGTATCTTCGTTGAGTGGTACCTTATAGTAAAAGTTAATGATAACAACGTCAATTTAATAAGGACTCTTACTGGTGAGCAGATGGGGCATCAAAAGATTGTGTGAAACGCCACCACCAATTGGGGTGGGGAGGGGCAGTGAAGACCAGAATCAAGTGATGACTTGTTGACTTGATGACATCCAATTGCTTAATAAGAGCACACTAACCTTAGCCTGCTGACATAAAATGGCGGGTGGCCTTTTTGGTTTTTTACAGTGACATCTGAAGACAATTAATTGAACTGGGAGATGTTGTATTCATTAAATCAACAATATAAAAATGGTAAAATGTTAAAAATAAACACGACGAACTGAATAACTTAAAAATAGTTTCATCGGTTTTTATATTATTTCAATAGCATCATAATATTGTTCATGAAGCCTACATGAACTCTGTAGACCTACATTCAGGTCTATAAAATCATATCGAGACAGAACATCGATATAAGCATGATGAATGCATTTATTTGTATCACGAGCGTTCACTACAATGCGATTTAATAGGTGTGCCTAAGTGCTTTGCTCATTAATCAAACGAACTCTGTATTGAAAACCGCAGCGACGTTTATTGTTGGGAACATATCCAGCCTCCTGCGGAAGGATTTGTATTGTCATCAAGGTAAAACCGCATCTATAGGTTAATATCCTGGACAGTGCTTTTTTTGGGGGAACGCGAATTGCTAAAAATATTTACAAAAATTATTGTGCAAAAACTCTGCAATTTTGTATAAAACCTTCCATTTTCAATGCTTACATTCTAGAATTTATAAGTATCCAATCAAATTTATTTTACTTGGTAACTATAATTTTATAAGCATTTCTTTCGACAATACAGGATGCGTTCCGTCACATTTTTTTCTAAATAAAAAGCACTGAATATCCTAGCTTATATGCATTGGTCTTGGACTGATCTTGCGCTGGTGCCATACGGCTCTGACACTGGTCTTACGCTGGTCTCATTTCATGGAGCTTTGCGCCTCGTTCTCATCCATTCGTTCGGGTATATTTTCCTTCGTTTTCTGCTGTAAGCCTATAGTTGCCAATTCCTGTTGGTCGTTTGATTAACTGTTTCGTCATTTAGACGGATTTTATCATTCAAATGCAGAATTTGCTCGGTAACTTTGAATATGTTGGAGTTTTCTAGTGCTGGGTTTGCGCATCGAATGCATTCGCAGGTTGTAAGAATTTTGTACATTATTTTAGGGGTAGCTTGTTCGCAAGTCGCATTTGCTCATGTACGGTCGAGACTCAGCCATGCGGGACATGTACGCCTGCTATAGACTACAGTCAATTGATCCCCTAGTCAATTGATCACTTGGTCAATTGATCCCCTGCCTATTGAACCTAACCCAATTGATACAACCGACTTTCTCCATTTATTAAAAGAACGATGCAAAAGAGCACGATATGTTAAAATGATAAAAAAATACAAAAGCAAAATTGAGAGTCATGATATGATTAGCTTATCAGCATAAAGTCCTAAGCATAAGCGTGGGATAATGAGCCATTGCTCTGAGATATCCTATAAAAGAATCTATGAACAGCCGTAAGCGGTTACAGCGCGGAGTGACACCAATTAAGCCTGGTCATTAATTTGTTTTCTGTAATGTTATTTTGCAAATCTGTAAAATCGATCTTTTGTTTACTAACAGTGTCAGCTACAAGTCTGTGACGCGCAGCCTAGAGATTTGAGGGGATCAATTGACTTGGGAATCAATTGACTTGGGGATCAATTGACTTGGGGATCAATTGACTTGGGATCAATTGACTTGGGGACCAATTGACGGGGATCAACTGACGGGGGATCAATTGACGCGCTACCCTCTGCACATACATAACCACGCCACTGGTCCGTTGTTCCACGGTTCAACATTAAAGCTTGGTGCTATTGGGTCATCTCTCGGAAATAAAACCAACGACATGAGTTCGAATACGGCGTTGCTCCATCTATCATTTGTTGAAACCATTTGGCCCGATCGTCGATTCGTCATGTCAGGACAGAGATTCGTGCTATTACACTTACGATTAAGCGTAAGCTATTAAGATGCTAGCCTACATTGTCGATTAAAGTGCAAACAAAACTGATAAGAATTTACGTTCTTATGTTTGAAAATATTTATGCCATAAACACTGTCGCTCTTTCATCATCAGCCTTCTACTGAGTGCAGTTTCTATCTGATCTCGCGTTTCACTTTACGTCTTGCCAATTATAAATCTATGGAATAAACCAGACATAGGTTCACTTGATCAAATATTCCATTAAATAACACAATTTCACTAAATTGCGTATTATTATGCATTCAATGAAAATCATCATTGCCTCCTGCCTCTGTTCCACTACACCATACCTGCAATTTAGTGCCGTCATTGTACGGTCACAACTTCTCACAAGACTAGTAGTATATTTAAGAATACCACTAATGCCATTTACAATCGAGTACTCTGTTCTACGTTGAGGATGTCTTACACTGGAATGAGAAGTCAACAGAGGCGGGACTATAGGGACAGGCCAGTTTTCCTTCGATATAATGCCTGACGCATAACCATAAAAATAATAATTAACAAAATTAATAATTAACAAAATAATAAAATCGTAGTAAAAGTAACGTTAGGCTTAGTAGTAGGGGAAGTAGTAGTAGTAGGTGTAGTAGGTGGAGTAGTAGTAGTAGAAGTAGCAATTATAAACAATAATATTAAAGATAGTAATTCTAATAATAGTATCATTTTTATAGTAGTAGCAGGGGAAGTGGAAGTAGTGGCAGTAGTAGTGGTAGAAGGGGAATGGGTGGTTGTGATGGAAACAGTAGTGGTGGAAGGCTTAGTAGTAGTCGTGGAAGTAGCAGGGAAGCTATTGTATTAGTAGTATGAATTGTAATGTTATCATAAAATATAGTATTCAAGACCTTATCAGCACGTAGCATCAGACTTTCTCTTGTTCTGCTGTTTGGTTGATTCGTTTCGTTCTCGTTCAAGATTCCAATCTGGCGACAGACAGCATCGCAGCCTCTCAGAAGCTCCCTCTCTCGGCACAACAGCTTCCTAAACGTGACTTCCGGTGCTTCCGCTGAACCGTGAACCTCCTGACCATACTTCGCCTCCCTCTCTTCGTCGTCATCCTCTTCAACCTCGTCTTCTTCGCAGAGCTCAGAGTCGCCGCAGATATTCGACATCCGATGGGTCTTTCTACATCCCCTGAGAGACCCAATAGGCTCTTGCTCCCATGATTCCCTCACGACAGGTATCGTCCTGCCGTCCTTTTGATGACCCGATGGGTCGCTTCTGCGGCGCACTGGATCCAGTCGACCCATGTGTCCGTGTGCCCCGACGTCGTATTCCCCCACACAGCTGCGTGGATAACCGTTGTAGGGACTCGGGTAGAAGACGGTGCTTCCCCGGCGACCACCAACTTCGAGCGAAGAGTCGATATCGCTATTGAAAGAAATCAACTGTAGACTGTTGAGGTCACTTTCCATGGTCGCTAATCAGTTAACATTACACCAGAGATGCCCTTTAAGAAAGAGAGTCACAGTGCAGCCAACATGACATTATTACACAAACCTCGCTAACGGGATGTACAACTGTTCGAGTTCCGCTTCGAAAGTCATGTTAGTAAGTCTAACGAATTACTTTCTCAATTTGCTTTTGTGTATACAGTGTAAAGACTTCTTTATGAATATTTTTCTTCATCCTTTGCGCTCTATATCGGTTCTGATTCTGACTAAATTCTTTATCTGACAAAGGCCAACATTTGTCAAGCATTGTTCCAATCAGATATTAGTCAGATAGACCACTCCAAAACGAATGCGGTCGAGACATATTGATTCTTAACATAGCCAACTGATCAACCGACAGCAATGACGCGCTCGGAATCTTTCTCGTCTAATGACTTACTGTCTCAGGTATTATTTAATATTTAGCGTTACATTTGTTTCCCTGCTTGATTTTAATCATTGTGCGAAAGAAAAGAGTTTCTATACAGAGATCGCTGGAGAGCAACGAACTTCTAAAGCTGATTTTGTCGTACAAAGGGATACCAACAGTTCTGTAAATAACTTCAGCATTCTTCTCAGTAATCCAACTTCTATTTCGTAAGGCATGGTTTCATCCTTATATCATCTTTATAGTAAGAATTATCTTCATAATCCAACTGTGTTTGAGCAAGCATTATTAGGCCTATCATAAATTAATTCGTCCGCTAGCCAGACATTCATCCATCACAATTCTTGAGCCTAAGACGACGCAGTAGTCACCAAAAATATTCTCTCCACATGATGAAGGCTATAGCATGGAAGCAATGCCTCTACATATCGCAGTTCAGACAGACCTCGATCGGTACCATTAGACTTAATAATGTCAACACATGAACAACCAACTTTTGGATACACTCCGTTTGGATTTATTCCTGCAAAACTTTTCGTTCTAAACAGTCCACACGATGCATCTGGATCGATATGTGTTAATATAGCTCAGCTATAAAATCCAGGCACAGAAACGGATAGAATCTCTCGCGTGGCAGGCCTTAATTCCGCTCAGTCAGGTCCTCAGAGCCTCGCATAATTACACTGCTTGATGCGTGCACAACCAACGCCCACCAAAGCCTAAGCTATAGACCAGAAGCGCCTCAGCCGTACAAATCAAACTCACCTGTTATCTTCTCTAAGTCACACTGGTCGTATCATCGTATGTGTACGACGGACGATGGATGTCATGAGCCATCGCATGAAATGATGCAAGAAAATAATGTGGCTTGAAATAAACATTGTGTATACGATGTCTCGAGCTCTATTCACAACTTCGTTTAATTAGCACAAAACGGATTATACGCCAGAACACTGGCTACAGGTTTCCTATACATACATGTATTAGTTCATTGACAAGTGAAAATAATTATATGATGAATATATATATATATATGCATTAGATCTATCCTATTAGCGGCCATTATAGGGTACGATCGCTGGCAGCGGTACACACGCAATGCAAATAGGCGAATACTAGTGCTGTACTTGTAACGAGATAGTCGTGCTCACGAGAGTCGACTGTCAATCAAAAATTTGATGAGGTGCTGAATGGAACACAAGCATGCACGGTCAACATGCACCCCAGCAGCAGCAGCAGCAGCAGCAGTAGCATCCCTATTCACGCGTCTTCGGTTCGACCGATGCAGGGAACACACATTGGCGTTCAACCATTGCCTTCATCTATTCGTATTTACACAGCTTTCAACTAAATTGACACACCCATTCCATCAGGAACGAATTTATGCGCTGCCAACTTTATCGTGATTTATTTGTTAAAATGCTTATGGCCAGCTCTCTAATTACACGTGCTATTCGTCTCTCATGAAAATGATCTGCATCGTATTTTTCCATAACCTGATGGAGCGGCATATGAGTATCATCCGATAAAAACAATTTTTATATTTTGTACGTCTGTATCAAACCCATTGACGTAAGAATTTTGATGTTGGCGCTTGGAGGAGAGGGGTTAGTCAATGATGTTTCAAATATAGCGCAAGTTGAGTTGGATTAGCTCTTGGGAGTTCGATGACCATCTCACTTTGAGTGATTTTATAAAATTAATAATGGAAAAACTAGCAAAATGTGAGACTATTGAAAAAGTTGCTTCTCTACCTCGAACTCACATATTAATTAATCTTTATAATGCCTTGATTCATCCATACCTAGCATACCGTCATTTAAGTTGGGCCTCAACTTGTCCTACTAGATTGCATAAATTGATGAAGTTGCAAACGATGGCAGTGCAAAAAATAACTAAAGGCAAGTATAATGTTCATGCATTGCCCTAATTTCAGCAGATGACTTATTCGAAAATGGAGCAGAAAAGACAGTCCTTAATATAAGGTACTTTATGCTTCTATTCACTCACAAACTACTATCTCGTGTGTTTGCTGATTATAGTTACTTTACGAACGTAATTATATACTTACCTATGCGCATACAATGACGTAAGTAAGTAGTTTTTTTATAAGTGCGAGACAAACGCCTACAGTCTGCAACCACAATGCCTTAAATAGTGAAAAAGTATTCCAATTTTAGCTGAAAAATGGATGCAATTTTATCAAAGGTTTTGAGGTGGTTATATACATTTAGCTTGTTAGTTACAGCCCAAAACTTTACATAGACCTATGCTTGCGTTTAAAACTAATAGATTTCATAATGAAAAAATAATTTTAACTAGCAGTATCAATCTGGAAGCATCTATCTTCTTGGTAGTCTAGGCGAATTCTCGAAATAAACTAGGCAGATGAATAAAACTATCCGATGTCCTAAGCTAAATGGTTCTATGAAATGCACTGACGAATGTACAGGGATGATTCCAATGTACTTTATGTGCGAAATCCGTCGCTTAATTTCACTTTCTACCTCGACCCTCTCTATATCCTGATTGCAGCCTATCACACAATCTCACATTTCATCTCATTCAACGTGCACATATCAATCAGAGTAAGCGACTTCTTCAACGTTCTGCCTCATCGCATATGGTCTTGCACTCAATCGGTGCACTCTCACGCTAACTTCTTTCTAAGAAGCTATCAACTATGGCACTGTTGACGATTTTACGACATTGTTAGTCAGAGGCACGTCTAAGGAAACGGGGCCCAGTGGTTTGAGAAAAGAAAAGAAATTGCAACAGCAGCGGTAACAATAATAATAGTGATTCAACGTTTTCCACAGTTATTTGTCTCAGCAGGTGGTTCTTTCCGTCAGAATTGGATGAAACGAAACCGTTCCAAGAGTTCTTAATTGTCATCGAACAATTTTTGACTTCTGATGGATTACATAACTAATAAGAAAACAAAAATGGAAAACAAGTCATAACAGAATAATGCTTCCTTTATACCTTTGATCACTTTTGATCCTAAGGGATTAAATGGACCTCTGGAAAGTCGTTAGAATAGTAAACGGGCATGATAAGCAACTAAACTATACAGCGCAGCATTTGTGCACTCAGTGATAAAAAGAACTACAGTTACAGTGTGTGTATGTGTGTGCAGAGCATCTTTGAAAGACCTCTCAAATGACTTCTAGATATGAGATCACAAGAAGTGTCCCCTATTCACACATATGCGTCTCTGTGGGCGGTTGTGCTTATGCGATTGGAATGGTGCTTTTCGGATAATCCGACATCTGGGTCGCCCGCTGAAGAACAATAGATTTTTTGGCAGACAATCCGTGTGAGAAGGACTTTGTCACTTTGCTGAGTAGGATTAGGAGTGGAAAAGAAGGAGGAGTGGATGATAATGATGACGGAAGCAGAGAGGAGGGCAGAGGAGGATAAGAAGGAGAAAGAGTGGTGTTGATGGAGGAGGAGAACGAAGAGTGAGGAATGCTTGCATGTATCGAATGCACGTAGTCGTCTTCCCCTCTGCGGGCAATGTTTCGATTTGTTTGAAGAAGAGACCACATGTTGCGGAAACTGTCCTTAGGTATAAATAGAGGCTGCATCTGGCAGTCGGGCAGAAGACGAACATCATAGATACAGAGACAGCAAATCACCCATCATCAGTTCACAATGATGTCTATAGGCCTACTGCCAGTCTCTCTGCTCTTAGTCGTCTGTGCGTTTGGCTCTTCGCTTTCTCTCAACTTACGACGCAGAGATGTGCGCCAATTCAACGGAGGAGATTCCCATTCATCTGCAGCAGCTGCTGCTGCTCTTGCTGCTGCTGCCGACCAAGATTACGAGTTCGGTCTACCTTTACAGGTGAGAAGAATGTATACGTTTATGTAAGTGCATAGTGATACAGGCAACGACGATGATTATTTTCTAGGTAAATGTGCAATATTGTAATATTTAGTGGACTACCCATGGGATCACGCAGAAAAATATTGAAATACTTGATTAAATATGTGAATAATGTATTTAGAGCATAACTCGTGTACCAACGCTTGTGCTACATTATCTTTCTAACAAGCAGTGCAGAACTGACCATATCTTCCTCCTTAATGAGGTAAATACTTCCTGTAAAACCCAACCAATTCCGGCCATAATTATATTCATTTTAAAATACAATCACGAACAACCAAGGATCGCAATCTTTTTTACTTTCTAAAGTTTTTCGCAATATTAACGCGTATTCATAATACTTTGAGCTATAATGTCAATAATGATTCGCTAGAAAAAATATTATTATATACGCCACACTGACTGTGTATGATGATGATGATGATGATGATGATGATGATGATGATGATGATGATGATGATGATGATGATGATGATGATGATGATGATGATGATGATGATGATGATGATGATGATGATGATGATGATGATGATGATGATGATGATGATGATGATGATGATGATGATGATGATGATGATGATGATGATGATGATGATGATGATGATGATGATGATGATGAAGATGATGATGATGATGATCATGATGATGATGATGATCATGATGATGATGATCATGATGATGATGATGATGATGATCATGATGATGATGATGATGAATTGTATGGGGTCTATATATGGTCCTAAGTTCCTTAAGAAATTTATAATTATTGCTGGATTCAGACGATTTAAAGAACAGGTAGCACGTTTGCTGTAATAATATTATGTAGTGAATCCCGTAGCAGTGGTAGTTGTCTCCGATTTTTGACTTGGCCTGTCTTGCGCAATTCCTGACATTTACGGAGCATTAGGCTAAAAGTCAACGCCTCTTGTGTTATTAAATAAATCTACCTTTGAGGTCACTTGAAGTATTACAAAGGCGCTCCACACACACACACACACACTTACACTTACAAGCAATGGCTTACGTACATGTTTAAACACAAGCACACAATGTCATTTGCATACAAACGTAATATATGTACTTAGGCCTATATACAGAAACACACACATGTACATACGTATGATTATTATAAGAGACTTTTGATGTGTCTAATACAAGGCAATACTTGTCCAATGCTCATAGTAACTTGTGGAAATACTAGTTTCAGGGTTTCGATGGTTCATCTGGTATGACTGGCAACGAAGACCACACTATGTTCACAAGGTTCCTCCAGGGGGCGGCACCTGCCTCCTCCTCCTCTTCCCTTCCCTCGCTGGCATCTTCCGCCGACGACGAACTCCTTCGACAGCTACTCCTCCATCGGTCACATGGAAAACGACAGGGTGATCGGCGCTGTATCTACCACGCGGTTAACTGCTGGTGACAACGATAACACACTCTTAGAACTAATGCTGACGTCTAGACGATATTTATTCTTAAGTAGATCACTTTTTGGCGCATTTCTAGTTCACTACGTTACTGAGCAAAGTTCATTTCAAGATTATTACTGAAATTACGTGTTTGTGCGATTATAGTTCAGTGTGCGTCGTTCCTTTTGGAGTGAATTGTGTCATTGGAGAGTGAGGTTAATCTTTGATGAATTCCCAAAAAGTACATAGATAGGAGGGTTGTAAACTGCAATTATACTTATACTCTATATGGAACAATTCAACCTAATACAAACAAAAAGAGACCTACATGCAAGTGGCGCATGCGCGCCGCACCTAATAATGTCTTGCTATTTGACAGTTAATTGATCTGGTCTAGAATTCAGACAAAACTATTAGGTTCTCCAACAGGTATTAACATACAATTGAAAATAGCCCATTTGCGATAATTCCCAATGGCAATTTGAGATTAAACTGTAAAACATACTAATTATCACAACACGTAATTGAAAAGAAGAGCATCAAGACATCGACGATAATAATGATGGTGATGACAAGAATAATGCTGATGACAGTTATTATTATCATTGTTCATATTAATGTGGCGATGACGATGATGATGATGATAATGATGATGACGATGATGACGACGACGACGGCGATGACGACGACGGCGACGACGACGATGATGACGATGATAATTATGATGATGAAAAATCCACCATCACAAGATGATATAGGCCCTATCTATATTTAGAGGGTCCCGAAGTAGACTTAACTGGCTGCAGAATTGAAAGACGAGAGTCAAGGCGTCTATAATTATCTTTAAAATAATCCTCGAAACGACATTGGAAGATTTTTCAAGGAGTTATTATTGGAAGAAATCCGGGAGCCACTAAGTGCTTAGGACTATATTGGGTCCATTAAGGAATTCATGAAATGAGGAAATGCGACACCAAACAAGAAGCATCTTAGAACGACTGCGGCTGCAACCAAGATCAATACAATCGTACAGAAGAACATACGGGAGATAGGCAATTCAGACACATTGACACAGACAAGCAAGGAGAGGGAGATAGATTAACAGGCACACAGTATGCGTTGAACAGCTGGCGTTTCTCAAGTCGTGTCAGGAGGCGCTGCTATCGATAAACTAAGGAGCTGACATATGAAAAGCGCTTTTGTCATTCTGAGGAAGTTTAGCTGTCGTTTATCAAAATATGTTTGCGGGCGTTCAATGCGTATTGTTCTACCGTTTTAAATAAGACCCAGTCTTCGAATTTAGAATAAACCTTCTTGCAGATTTATTGGCCTTCTCTGCGATGCTGTCACTCGAGTATGCCTTGAAAAGAGAGACGCGTATCCTTTGCAGTTTGCTTGACAGGGCAAATCAGAGTTAATCAGATAGGTTATCTAGAAAATTAATACTCTACAAATAATTAAATCATTCTGCTCGCATCGTCTAATTCAGAGTTAATCAGATAGTTTATCTACAAATATTCTAGAAATATTAAACAAAAAGTAGAAAATAGTTTACAAGGTAGGCCTATATGCATCTGTTGCTTTGTGCGTATGTATGACCATTTCATGTCAATGTATGTATATGTATATATATATATATGTGTACATATATATATGTAAGTGTGTATATGTATAAACATATATATATATGTGTGTGTATATGTATAAATCAATCAAATCAAATCATAATCAAAAGTATCCTGGCATGCCGATCGAGCTGAAATGGTCTTCACTTCCATTATGAGGAATCAATTTCACCAGATGCTGAAGACTGCATTTCTCGGTTGGCCAGGGTCGTGAGCGCCTCTGAGCAGAGCTCTCAAGGGCGCTATATAAATATTGATCCCTATATAAATATTGATCCCTATATAAATATTGATCCCTATATAAATATTGATCCCTATATAAATATTGATCCCTATATAAATATTGATCCCTATATAAATATTGATCCCTATATAAATATTGATCCCTATATAAATATTGATCCCTATATAAATATTGATCCCTATATAAATATTGATCCCTATATAATTATTGATCCCTATATAATTATTGATCCCTATATAAATATTGATCCCTATATAAATATTGATTGCTTCGCCGATATTGCCTAGCATGCAGTACAATTTCTAAAGAATCACACTCATTTATTTGTGGATGATTACTAATAAAGACTATTTTTTATCTCGAAACTGTTCTGATTCATTTGGCAGGTTTAACTTTAGCATTTTTGTTAATTAAATTATTCGCGTGTATTTTACGTGATTGATTACACGTAGACTCAAAAGGATAATGCTAAATTCCCTATCATATCGTAAGTGTATCCTAAATTCTCAGCCACGCATAGAAGTCACAAAAGAGATGACTTGGTTGCTGAGATCATTTCAGTTTATTAGCAATTGAAATTTTTTGTAACAACTAAAATATAAGCACAGTGTACTTTTGTTGTTAGTCTGCAATACATAATTTGCCGTTGCAGTCACTCTGTAACTGCTCAGTGTCGCATTTTGTCCGTGGTGCATTCGACGCCGCCTGAAAGGTGCTTTCTTATCACTGACTTATTTAGACGGTACAATAATTATATTTGGCGAAACGTACATACTTCTCTACATTGTTAGCTGTCTTTGACTAAGTTTTAAAATGCTGCCTTGTACAATTCCGAAAGATAACGCCAAACAAACAAAAAATGGATCCACGCCTCTGCATTGTGCGACGTATTTCAGTATTTAAATGATAATTAGGGTAAATAGGGGATTAGGGGACCTCGATCCCATTCAGCTGGGCTGCAATGTCAGCTTTACGTTATGAATTTCACAATGCTTAGCGAGAAAGTCAATCTAGAACGTTATGAATAGCAGGGTCTGATGTTTTGACGGGTTTACTTCTCCACCTGTTCCAGTCTCCACAAAGAGCTTAAACTGTAAATCATCGAGATTCTTCAAATTTAGAT
Organism: Bimastos eiseni; assembly: GCA_959347315.1. Lineage (NCBI taxonomy): Eukaryota > Metazoa > Annelida > Clitellata > Crassiclitellata > Lumbricidae > Bimastos > Bimastos eiseni. Next base: position 16,911,458 of record OY365808.1, on the reverse strand, counting down.
TAAATAATTAAACATTAAAATTATTGAATGTAGTCGTCAGTATTATGTCTTTATTTAAGAAAATATCGTGTAGTTAAACGAGTGGACATACCAAACAGCATTGACCTACAGCACAGGTCGGCAGTTTCAAGGGATCATGCATTTAGCATGTAGTATGTATTCATGAAGTATAATTAATTATGTGTACTGACTGGACTCCTATATAGTCTATAAGACATAGCCATTCGTCACGTGCAAACTGTTGATATCATGACTAAAAACTGACTATTAATTCAGAAATGATTTTCTCCATATATTAGTGGATTTTATTAGGCAAATTCATATATATTTACCTGCATTGCAGCAGGTAATTGAAACACGCGAATGAAGGAATTTCAGTAACACCACATGAATGAGAATGAGAAATATTACGTGCACTCAATTAAAATGATAGTTAATTGTAAGCCTACATCGATTGAAAAATGGCATACATACATCATAAGGCATCTCTTAAATTGAACGTTTGCATTCATTTTATAGACTGCAAAGAATCACTGGACACAATTTTATTTCGTCTTTTTTGCAGCTCATCGTGCATCTTTCCTCTATAGGCATTATAGGTGAAGTGTTCTAATAGACTAACACTGTATATCGCAACAGTAAACCTGAACTAAAACAAGGAAAAACAAGTAAGCTAATTGCACAAATTGACTAGAATTTACACCTAGTCCCTCTCTATCTAGACGCTGACAATGGACCAAAGATAGGGCCAGCCGGTACTTCTTTCAGTCCAACTGATCTTTGGGATCGTCATAACTCCAATTAGTTCATCAACATTGGTTTGCTAAGAGGACTGCGGATGCATTCTCTTCACGTGTCTTATCAGATTACCAGATTGGCTAAAAGACGTCTGACAAATTGAACAGGTGTACGGCTTCATTCCGCTGTGCGTTCGTAGGTGCTTAGTGACTGTTGACTGGTCGATGAAAGTCTTTCCGCAGGTCTTGCACCTAAAGAGTCTCTCCTGACGATGAGCTCTCTGATGTGTTATGAAAGAACTTCGGTGTTTTAAGATCTGCCCGCATTCGTCGCAGTGATACAAACGCTGACTTTCCTTTTCCCCACCTCTTCCCGAAGACTTCTTCCTTTCCTCGTCCTTCCTCCGTTCTCTACCTTCACGGTGGATAGCCGATTTAGCAGAGCTGACAGTTTGGGTGAGTGAAGAATGTCCACGGTCGCTACAATTGTTTGAGCTGTTCACAAAGTCTCTGGTGAGTAAGTTCCTGGCTGTCAACGCTGCAGAACTGTTGTCCAGTCTGTTTAAATCCGGTGAAGTCAATCTGCATATGTTGGTATCATTGTTAGCTCCACGGGTAGGAGACGTATCGGTTGAAAGCGTTGGTGGGAAAACACGAGAGTCAGACCTTGTACGATGATTGGAATTTATACTCTGTGGATCAAGGAAATGTCCGCTGGAATCTCCCACAGATAAATTTAAAACAGGATGTTGAAAGTGAGCGCCGCAATTTGAATTGTAGTGAGCGATGTCGTGCTGTAGCAAATGCTGGTCATAGACAAACTGTCGTTCTGAACTGTTCAAGGCTGTATTGTCACTGGTGCATATCCAGCGGTCGGATGACAGATAATACTGATGATTCTGTAGTTGCCTCGTTAATGAGCCGTGGTTCCAACTGTCACAAACGTTCATCGAGGAACCTCTATTAGCTGAAGATGGTTGATCGTAACCCTCGCAATGAATATGGCCGTGCTTAAACTCCTGCTCCATCTCGTTGAAAAACTTACTGATTAACTTTTTAAAGTGTATATTGTTTATAAATTATAAGCAATTTGATCTCACAAAGTAGAAAGCTGCACCTTTGTACGATATGGCGCACAGTCAATAGAGTCTTGGTCAACTTTCAGAGAACACTTCGCTGGAATTTTCCAAACACTGGCGATAGGCTACTATAGCCGTGTACCAATCTGAAGTAACTGGTTTTCTTTTTCTCTCTTCACTATATTTATAAGTTCAGGTCCTTTTGTAATATCTTGGTTGGACTCACGGCTACCGACTTCAATGAAGTTCTTGTCATTAAAGTCTTTCATTGCGCTCAGAAGTTTAACTTCAAAGTTCCAATTAGCTAATTGATTCGCTTATTGGTTTCTTGATGACAATGAAGAGTTAGCTGCTCAGTAGGCCTACTTGTGGACCTTGACTTCGGTAATCTTTTGATTTCTTTGAGGAACCAAGGTTAATTGTCAATTAGCCAAAGTGTTTGCTGATCGGTAGGTTAAATTGCCTCAATCCAAACTCCCGTATCAGAGATTATTTTCTGCATGTCTTTCTTTTGAACATATTTAGATTTCTTTATGAAATTTAGGTTAAATCAATTCTAATACCTGATTGATTTGCTAATTTGCAAAGCTATTTGAGTAAGCAAAGAGTTGCAAAGAACCCTTTGAACAATTGAACTTGATCAGTTTTGCCTCATTTAGCCATCTGTACCGTGCTCTAGTAGCCAATAGCTTTAATTTCGGACAGCGTCTTCTCGGCTATGTTTCGTCAGTTTCCGCGATTACATCTATTTATTCTTTCACCAAATTTATTCTTTCTTACGCAAATCAATACAAGAAATGTGCTTATAAAAGAAAAACAGAACAGCCTTTGGACTTTCGAACAAAAACGGTTAGATATTAGTAATACTTGCAACAATCTATAGGGCACCATAACACGGCCACGTCGTTACCCAAGGCGCCTCACGAAATAACTAGCAGCAGTTACCTTAATGAAAAGATGGAATTTTAAAAGACTTGTTCTGATTGTTACTATTAATTATTAAATTAACTCTCCAGCAGTAATGAATTTCCATGAATCAAGCCATCTCATTTGGTTCAGGTACAGGACTAAAATATCTAGTCACAACTAGAGTTGCAACTCATTTAGCAGTAACATGGCAAATCCAATCTTATGAGTGCACACTGCTGTGAGTTAAAAGTTTTGTTTCTCTAACATTTATGCGACTTGTTTCAGCTAATTCATCTGATCAACAAGTCTGTAGGGTATTCGCTAGATGGCAATCTGTCTGTATGTCGCTCTGTTGAAAACGAACAGTCGACAAGAACTGTTTGCGCTCTCTGCCGAACTTCTCGCATGTACATGTCCGAAAATCTTTGGCTTTATAACACAAGTTCTGCACATCTGCTCAGTATTCAGACGCAGTATAGAACCATGGCAACTAGTTAGTTGCACATCCTGTTCGGCCTTGTGTAATGAAGGTGTTCTCATAAATCTTTTGGAAAATGGACATGTTGAGAATGTTGGCGATTATTAAATTTACAGATCAGAGCAGAGAATTTTCAAACTGTCAGTTATGAAAAACTATAAATACGCAGCTAACATTATTCGATGTTGCTCTGAATTAAGTCCTCGCGGAGTAATATCATATAATATCTCAATATCGGAGTATTATCATGATTATTCAAACGAGTCTGACAAAGCATGCTGAAACGTGTCCAACAATATCGCACGCGGCATCAATGGTTGAAGTTTAATAAACATAGATGCTAAGCTTATAGATCTATTCAATGACCAGACTGTTAAGGAACTTGATTAATAGTAACACTGAATTAATTACAGAAGTAACTTAAGATTATTTTATTCTCTGTACACTGGTTGTTTACATCTCATTTTGTAACAGATAGTAAATAGAGACCAACTATGTAAACACTCTTTCAATCGCAGTTTCCATGTTATTATGTTAAATATTGAAGCACATACTACATAGCTATGTACTATTTAAATCGGAGGTCTCAAACGTTTTCTGTAATTGCGGGCCAGTAGTAATATTTTACAGCCAGAGTGCCGTCGGCGCATGAGGAAAATGCAGCAGGGATATCAGAGGGACCGTACAAATAGTTGAATTAGGCTTTGAAACGTGATTTGGAACGCATTATCAATTACAAACATGACAGGAAACTCATAAAGTCTTTAATAATGACGATTAGGCATTCTGTTCTCAATTTTGCTGTTTATCGATAAGGCTCCGCGGGTCAGAATATATATATATATATATATATATATATATTCTAATTAGAAATGAATATATAATATATATATATATATAGGCTATCCTCGGCACGGGCCGACTCTTTGACACCCTGATCTACACCCATCATGTTCAATTTGCCTCCTCTGACCTCTAATCTCATATAGCGGCCCAGCTGGCTATGACGTCAGCACACAAAACATTCGCGAACCTTTCGAATACCGACATGTCCCCAAAATCCTTCGATTGGAAAGCATGTCGATTCCATCACCATCATCAGAAGCCTTAGACCTCTTTGTTGCTTTTTGTGGCGTTTAATCGGTGGATGAACATTTCGTTTCATTACGCTGGTGCCATGAAGAAAACGATTTACTGAAGCCATTTGCTGCTGCGCGGCTTCTTCCAATCTTACGCCAAGAGTACAGATTGAGTCGAACGGTGGCCTTTCATTTCTAAAAGCTTAAGGCTGGCGATTCTACGATGTAAAACTCTATACTTCCTCCGCAAGGAAACCATGGCCGGAAAGAAAGACAACCATTTGAAATAAAAATCACCCGTTGGATCTAATTATAGATCTGCTCGCTGCTCGATGCGTCACCTTCAACCACAGGATGCAGAATTACACCAAAAAGGTTTCAGCACCCAGTTAAGTATACAGTGCATCCTTCGCTTCGGCAGAAATGGACCAAATGAGCGGATGAGCGAATAACTTAGAAGGGGCAATTATAGGGCGTGAGCTAGAAACCCATGGCAGATAATCAGATAGTCAGTCAGTCAGTCAGTCAGTCAGTCAGTCAGTCAGTCAGTCAGTCAGTCAGTCAGTCAGTCAGTCAGTCAGTCAGTCAGTCAGTCAGTCAGTCAGTCAGTCAGTCAGTCAGTCAGTCAGTCAGTCAGTCAGTCAGTCAGTCAGTCAGTCAGTCAGTCAGTCAGTCAGTCAGTCAGTCAGTCAGTCAGTCAGTCAGTCAGTCAGTCAGTCAGTCAGTCAGTCAGTCAGTCAGTCAGTCAGTCAGTCAGTCAGTCAGTCAGTCAGTCAGTCAGTCAGTCAGTCAGTCAGTAAGTCAGTCAGTCAGTCAGTCAGTCACTGAAGCAGACAAACAGACTGAGATGGGCAAACGGTATATCAACCAGTTACACCTTCAATCAGACATAGCCAGTTAGCCAACCAGACAATAAGCGACTATAAGCCTAAGTCAGGGATCGAGCTATGGTCCACTGTCAACCAGTAAGTAAGGCAATCATTCACATGATCCAGTCAGTCAGTCAGTCGGTCATTCAGTCAATCAATCGATCCCTTGTTAATAATTAATGATGCACTGAATCGCATTGCACTTGATTTGCACTGCGCCCAACCGAATCGATTGTGTCCACAAGGAGTGACAAATGCCTATCTCTATTGTCTCATGCACAAGCGTGCGTGCTAGTCTGAGCCAGACACGTGATATAGTATCTATGCGGCTGTTTTAATTCTTGGCCAGACTGGAGTGGCCACGACCGAAGCACGGCGCATCACCAGCGTCAAACGCCGGCGTAGTAATACATCACAGTGCGTTGGCAGAAGTGAGCTGTCGCAATGACGACATCAATCCGCCGGCAAATCTAGCGACCTGCCTCCCGTGCATGATGAATTTCTGCGCCGCTTCAAACGCCCAGTGTTTGACCAACGTGACGCTTCCCATACGAACCGACCATCGACAACAGATTACCAGACGCAATCCGATCACATTAGTGTCATCCATATGCATATTTGATAGGGATTTATTTACGGGGTTCGTCGCAGGCATTCTGCCAGAGCGGGCTGGCACAGAAACAGACGGGCAGACGGGCCTCACAAAAGCGTAGAGGAGGGCAGCAAGGCAAACACCGGGGACCGCGCACATAACACCGATATATCGAGAGTTGCGAGCATGTTTCCATACATTTACTCATTCATTTAGAGTGATAACCGAGAACCGATTGCATTTCCACTCGATACGCTCGCACGCACGCTCCTCGATACGGTCTACATAAAATATTATATGGCTTACAAAAGCCTTATACTGCGCACACATACGGGCCTATGTTGAGGCTCAGTGTATTTTGTACAGCATAAATACATAGACGGGGCTTCGTGTTCCTGTGCCACCAATATGCTGTCAGAATCTTTCACAACCATTGTTCGTTCGATAGGCTACGTGTGTGTTCTTCTAACAGCAGATTCAGATTCGTTCTTACTGCATACATGCATCAATTAGAACGAATATATATATATATATAGATTATATATATAGATTATATATATATATATTATGCACAGTATGCAGCAATTAGACTGAATATATATACAAATATATAAAGCAATATATATGAATCTGCTAAATGTAATAGATTATATGCACATATGCGCATAATTTTTATTGAACTTAGCGACAGAGAAATAGATGAACGTGGTCAGACTAAAGGAGTTACAGCCATCACCAAGGAACAGATAATTATATGCCTACTGTTTGCATCCGGTATGTTTGTAATCTGTCTCTGCTCCTCGTTACGTCGCTTATATGTCCTTTGTACCTTCGTTGAACAATTAGAGCGTTCGACGTGTTTACTAGAATATGATGTGGATGGTGTGGGTTCGAATCTCCACTGAGGCAGTAATATCGTGTTTTAAGCAAAGTCTTTCACGCTGAGCGCCATCGATGGTCAGTCGTCCGGTGCAACATTTCTGAACTTTGGAATGAGAGCAAATATCAAACGAGGTTGAAGCGACCGACTTCATGCATAGACACACATACTTACATACATGTACATACATGCATACATACATACATACATACATACATACGCACATACATACTTACATACATACATGCATACTTACATACATACATACATACATACATACATACATGCATACATACATATATACATACATACATACATACATACATGCATACATACATACATACATACATACGTACATACATTTTCGCCGGCCCTTTGCCAAATCATGTTCGCAATAGACAAGCTTCTCGTTTCGGTGACAGGCTGGAAAAGGTTTTAAACAAGTTTTATTTAGTTTATAGGTTTGTTGGGTTTTCAGTTTTTTTAAAGAATTTTTAATTTTTTTTAGTTTTGCATTAAGCCCTACATTAAAAACATAAATTTCTATCCAGAAGTACATGAAGAACATCCCATACACTCTCCTCCGGTATCTTTGTCAGTAGCGTATATAGACTACATAAAGCATAAAAGGCTACAAGCATTTTATCATAATTAGTAGCTAAAGACACATTTAAATTCAACCGAAACAGAAAATTCTTCAAACCTACAATTTTGACCTTGATTTGAGGATTAGTAGGATTTAAATGACCTAAAAATAGGTTTTAAATCAAATTGTATTGCTCTAGTGGTAGGTCAAAATCAGGAGAGGTTAAACCGATGAGACAGTGTGGTGCTACAGTGGTAGTCGGTGATGATGGCGATCGGACGGTGAAAGGGGAATAGAATCTTGATAGGAAAATTTCGTTCCAATGAGCTAACGCAGCATAGACAGGCGAGAGGTTGCATAATTTCAAAGACGATTGGGTTGGACGCCGCGATACAACAAGTTTCAGCAGAAAACATGGGTCTTTCGGGACCATCTTTTATTTACTGTTGGTAATTTGGTAGATGGCACAATCGTTCCAGTTCCTTATGAGGTCTTTGATTACATATCATTGATGATGCAAAGTTGCCGGAGTGGAGCTCGTCACGGAGTACTCGTTCGAGTGGTTAAACGATATTTGATGTGTTGCCATTTTGTCATATTTTTTCCTCAACTTTTCAGTTATGTCCGTAAATATTTGATACATTGCATCGTCATGCGATCCTGAAATGTGTGCAAAATTTCAGCTCTGTGGGTCAAGGGTATTATACCTGAAAAAGAGTTGAAAGATGTCTGACCGTGACAAACTGCACGCAAGCCAAGTTAAATAAAAGAGGGTAAAAAGCTAAGATGATGAGCTTGTAGACTCGCGCAGTGGGATGGTAAATAGCCCATGAATGTAAGAGAGTTGAAAGGTTTGAAGGGCGCTGAAGGTAAGAGATACAATCCACAAATTTGCTTAGTGGATGCGCTGAGGGATCTCTAGCCCATGAAGTGATATTGGAACAGAGGTCTTGTGATGGTGTTTGGAAATTTAGGTGACTGCTCGGCCGAAAGAGCTATGGATTAATTTGAGAAGGGTCGATGCCGTAAAAAGTGGAGTTACAGTGGTCGAGTTTGAAATGAACAATTGAGGTGTCCATAAAGCAACTGCATAGATACTATATCACGTGTCCATAGTCTTGTAATCAAGTAATGGGCGCAATCGACGAAGGTCACGGATGTTCACGTATAGCAGGTACAGGATGGTTGGGTAGTGCAGTCTGAAAGGACACACGTAAACCGCTTATCTTTTATCTTACCTGTCGAGAGCGCTGCTGATTTGATCTGCGCTATATAAATGCTTCATTACATGACATTATACTCCATTATCTTAGACGATTCGAAGATCGCGGAATCGAGAAGATTGAGGTTCGGAAAATCTATTATCGGGAAAAACATTGGCGCCTTTTATATGATTAAAGATAGCACGCTGTTAGTCTGCATTCGTTTTGATCTACGGTCAATCTCGGCGACAAAATTTCTATTTCCGGCAGATTTTTTATAATCATCATTAAAAAGGGCAAAGAAAAATCTAAAGTGAGACCAAATAAAAAAGACAGAGCTCGTTAAAACAGATAGTGAGCTAAAGATTGTGGGTCATTAATGTCTCAAGAAGCAGTAGTATATTCGAAATGTTCGCTCCTTATGATCCGGGTAGGCTGAAATTAAAATAATGCATTAGGGTCAATATCTCTCAAAAGGTTCTGGCTTCGTTGCATTAGCGAAGTCATATCCCAGGCGACTACAATAAAACCGCTAAGCGTTAACCGCCACATGGTTTGATCAAGGAATATGAGTTTCCGCTCTTTATAAATACGCCAAAATTAACTCTGAACTCATTGATATTAAGTATGATAGAGCAGATGAGATTTCTGAGATTTCCGCTTTGTATCTCTGATACGACGACGACGACAAAAACGAAGATGAAGAAGAAGAAGACGAAGAGGAGAAAGAGGAAAAAGAGGTAGAGGAAGAGGAAGAGGAAGAACAAAACAAGAATAAGAACTAGAACAAGATTAAGAGAAGGAGGAGAGAGAGGAGGGAGAGGAAGGAGAGGAGGGCGATGAGGTAGAGGACGAAGAGGAGGAGAGGCAGGAGGAGGAGGAGGAGATGTCCCTTAAGCCAGCCTAAGCGCAGCCATGACCATATGAAGTATTCATTGATTTTAGCCTTGGCATATGACTATGGGCGGGTGGTCAGTCCTCCACTCGTCGTCATTTCTTCCAGTGCACGGTCTGTGTAGTGTAGTGTATACTCACTGCTGAATTGGCTCTGGGTTCCAGGTGAAACAAAAATCTAAAATCAAATTTCTGTAATAGGAACGTGTCAAAATGTTCGTCAAAATTTTACTTGGATATATGAGCAAAGAAATCGCCTGATCTGTCATTGTTCGTCTGAAACTAAAACGACTGATTCGAAATTGGTAAATGGAATTTGCTACCAAAACTCGAATAGTGCCAGGCTAGGTAGCAATTCGGTTAACTAGACCTGATGATACAATCTTGTATCTAAGATTCGGAAGATAGGATACCATCCTATGATTATGAATGTATACCATTCTAATAGATTAAGAATAGCCCCATGCCATTCTAAAATTGAGAACATACCATCCTAAGATTAAGAATATACCATTCTAAGATTAAGAATATATTATCATCCTAAGATTAAGAATATACTATCCTATGATCAATTGTGCTCAACTTCTAAGAAAGTGCTCCATTCTACTGTGTCTATCCCTTTCTCTGTCTCTGTCTCTCTCATGCTCTCTCTCTGTCTGGCTATCAGACAGAGAGTCTGTCTATATATCTATCTGTCTGTCTGTCTGTCTGTCTGTCTATTTATCTATCTGTCTGTCTATCTCTCTCTCTCTCTGGCACACATGTTGGTCCTCGTGGCTGACCCAACCATGCTCTCCAAACGTGGCGTTGAGTTGCATTGTTGTAAGTTAGTTCAGTGTTTGCGATTGGTTGGTTTAAGCGTGCTTGTAATAATGGACACTGATTGAATTTATACTTTATAGCTGCGCAGTTAATGCATGTGCGCCTCATAGACCAATAATAAAGCTGACATAAGAAGGTTATAATAACAATAACAAATGCGATAATTATCATCACAGTAATAATGGCCGCTAAGCTGCTATGGGACTAGTAGTGGCACCTGATAGTTCTCACATTGCCAGCGGGCAAAATGCTATTGGACAATATATAACTTCAGAGTATGCACACACGTCCGAAACAAGTGTATTTGCAATCGGCGGAAGTGGTGCGCGATATGTCGGCGACTGGCTGTATTTGCTCAGGTTTACGAGTCGTAAGATGTCGTCTTTAAGTCAGCTGCGGTGAATGGCCCTTCGGACATCTCCTCCACTCTGAGGATGAAACGTGTGAACGGATGGCTGTTGCTGTTGTTGAATGGAGGATTTATGGAGAGCATTGTTTTCAGCTGCCGAACGTCAAAGTGTATCGCCCCAGGATAGCCGCAGAAGTTGCAATATAGATGATTAAGTGGAAGAAGCACAGCTAATAATCTATCATACTCCCGTCTCTGTAAATGTATAGGCAATTATTGTAATTGTGATTAGTAGCTTATAGTGTGCCGGGGTTTAAAGAAAAAAGACAACCGATGATTCACCAAAACAAACCTTTACCAGTGGAATATCAAGAGGATTAGAAGGAGAGTATAAGCCAATGGTGGTTAGGAAATTTCAGATAGGCCCCAAAGTCTTTAGTTGAGAAAGATGACACAAGCGCCTGCGCAGAACGAACAGACACATAATGAGTTCCAAGAAGGTGTTCCAGCAGCTGGAAGAGCTCGTTCGCCAATAAGCAAGTCATTATGGAAAGTAATTCCATCGAATGACGAAAAAATTGTCAGGTGATGCCTATTAACTAAAATGCACGTACCAACAAAACACTTTAACCTCATCCTTATGTCTGACGATGAAATTATCAATTTAGTTAAACAAAATCATGCTCAGCACACACAGTAGATAGACTGATTATATTGTATCGACTATCATGCACATTGTCCAACATAAATATCCCTATCATAGAAACGCAACTGCTATGTTTGAAATAGTTAGGTCTCAACTGCTCGTTAAGTACGGGTGCCGTGTCGCACAGACAATAAATATTGCTAAATTCATCCCAATTTATAAGAAATGTGACAAGGACAACCTTATAAATTATGAACCTGTTGATATTCACCAATTCTTTTCTAAATTATTTGAAAATGTTGTGTACAATAGGCTAAGCACATTTGCATAAACAACCCACGTCATTTTTCCCCATATGCGTGGCCTCTGGAAGGATATTACCCTTTTTGCCTTATTTAATAATGCACGACAAAATATCAAACGCAATTGAAAAATGAATACTCTCGGAGGGATGGTCCTGGGCTTGGATAAAGCATTCGAAAGGCATTTTGTAAATCATGATATTCTCATACGTAAATTATCCACACGCACGTATGCTCAGAGCAGTCGAGTTAGATTTGGTTTATCAGTGACTATGAATATCGACTCCAATATGTTGTTCGTAGGCCTAATGATTCTATTTGTATCAGATCGACGAACTGTTAAACACGCAGTTAGGCAGGGATCAAGTTTAATCCTCTCCGTTTATAACTCGAGATTAAATTGGTCACGTTATATACAGCGGCTGCATAGACGACCCATACGAGTTATTGCCAAGGCTCCACCCCTATATCAAACAGAGGAGACTTACTCACTGAACTTAGCGTACTAAATCGTATCAAATAAAAAAAATTCAAATGCTGTCAAATAGCTACCTTCATGTTATGTATTGCCCATTATATCCTACCCAATTACTTAAATTTCAAATACCAGCGTGGATCATATATAAGTGTTAACACGCACTACAACAGAAGCTCGGACAAGGGTCATCCGTTTTCACGTTTAAATTCACGTAAATTCTCAGCCACTGTATGGAATATAATTCCATGTGAAATTATTCAGCCGAACGACCAATATGTATTTTTAACAAGATTATGCGCTCTCCCCTGAAATGTAATAAAACTAATTGCATTAATATTGAGTTACCAGGAGTTAGTTAGGCTACTGGACCCCCTACTTATATTGCTATGAATAATTTCAAAAAGTGGTAAACAAACGATTTTTCCCCGACCTAGTCATATAATCAGTTATAATTAACCTTAATTATCTATTTAAGGAAGATAGCCCTACGGACAACTTTCAATGCTACTAAAAAGCAGCTACACCTGCCTCTAGATGCATTAACTACCCTGGACCCTGGTACATAGGTGACCCTAATTAAGCGAGCTACCCATCCCTTCGAGGTCTCCCGATGCCATAACGACGAAAACCTTATTCTGGCGTATGTGTGCACCTGCTTGTCTGTCTCTCTATCTGAATGCGTGTCCTTCTACCCTTGTGGCTATGCACATATTTTGTCATTTGGTCTGTCCGTATACTCGTATCTCTCTTATCGGTGTATGTGTATGTCTTCCTGTGCGTATATTTGCATCTCTTTATCTATATATATATATACATGTATATATATATATGTAATGTGTGTGTGTGTGTGTATGCTTAGGTCCATCTGAGCATGCAAGTATGTATACGTTTCAGTGTCACTATGGCTCGTGACCGTGTGTCTATGCGCTTGGTTATATGTTTCTTTGACACTCAGAGTGTCGGTGTTGCTCAGTGTCACTATCATTTACCTTCGACAACGCTTTCGAATCGATGATGTTCGCAAACGATGCAGAGACTCGGTGCCATTGCCTGCAGCAGCAGCCGACGAATCCAGAGCATATAACAAGATCGACGTTCATGACAAGTATCCCTGTGACAACAACGCAGCTTCCCATGATCGTCGCTTTCAGCGGCCTATGACAAATGATTGTCCAGAACAGAATAATATTATGTTGAAGAATCGATTGTCTGGCCATGGAATGATATCACGAGAAGTTTGAAGAGAATGTCATTGAGATTCACAATCTCGTGAACAATTAGGCAAAGGAGGAAACCTAACTCTTCTATCTAATAAGAGAACACATTTTGCTGCAGGCAAAGGAGGAAACCTAACTCTTCTATCTAATAAGAGAACACATTTTGCTGCGTACTTTTTCATATTTCAAGTTTCATCGTGTGTTATCCAACAAAGGTCAGCCTGAAATCGATTATATCGCAGCTTTTTGTTACTTGTAGACTTGTGCTTTAATTATTTTACTCGCGATTAGTCAGGTTAATTAATTAAATTGAATATATATGTATACCTTCTTCACTTGTCTTAAATTAATGACTGCTGATTCTTGCTGTGATTCTAGTGCACATTTTTGTTCTGCCTTTAGCATCAAATGCATGGATTAATAGTTTAATAGAGTCGCACCAAAAAGTCTGATCAAATCGGTCAAGCGACTTATAGAACGATTTAATAAGATATACTGTAGACGTCACAGACATAAATTCAATAACAAATCTTCCAAAAAAAGCTCTTCTAAAATACTCTCAATCTGGTCAGATGACTCAACTTCACATTAGTATAACATGGCATATCATAAGCAACATAACATCACAAAACATAACACGACGCATTGTAACATGATATTTATTTATAAGATCAGCTAGCTGGTTATTGAAATGATTAGATATCACAAGTAATAGTTGAACTGACAAAAACACACTTATCATTATGGCATTTGAGAAAGGATAAAAGGACATACTGGCCAATATGGAAGTTGAGAAAGAGAATTACATTTACCAGGCATGGTCTAGGCAGGGATTCTTTAACGGAAAACCTTTTGGGACGATGAGCTACCAATTTCTAGAACTTTTCATTCGGCAGTATTCCAGCTGTGGCCAAGTCAGTGATATGTACAGCCTCAGTAGGTTATATTACATCCCTGTCTCTGGTGACTATTTTCCTAATATCATGCTTAAAAGCTGAGTTGGCCTCTTTGCTGCCTCAGCGCATTGCCTTAAAGGTTTTGCACTCATGTGCATGATCACACCTTAGTCCCTTAACTCCCTTTCTTTCCCATTCACTTTCAATACCTTACTTTGTTAGAATGTCGTTTACTGGGTGATCAAACAAGGCATTTTCTATTGAAGCCCACTTCAATAGAAAATGCCTTGTTTGATCACCCAGTAAACGACATTCTTCGAGCAACGGCCAGTACGCTCTTTAGCCAAAGTGCGTGCAGGTTGCTTTTCGCCTCCCGATCAAGGCATAATTCAGATTACTAAATCTGAGTCTATCACGATTCACGGAATAACTGAAATGGCGTGGCACTCATTCAAATGTGCAGCTGTGGTGAAGGATCTCACACGATCAATTTATTGAAGATTGGGCAGAGTAGAAGGCATACAGTCGCAGTTATAGAAAGACGTGTAATTTACAATCGTCATTTTATTGAGATGAACAAATGCGCCTAATAGTTCTGCACGTGGCCTGTGAATCCGTTTGCACAATAGCATTGGCAGAATTTCTCACTTCCATTTAGCCAGTGAGTTCCGAGGCATGAGAAATCACCCGAGTGCTTGTCTGAAATGACGTCACGAATGACGCCGTCGGCCATATCGTAAAATTCACCTTTTGTTTCTTACATCACGCACGCAGAATACCTCTTCTATTGGTATAGGCCTACAGAGCGGTATATATATATATATATATATATATATATATAGCCTTCGTCATTGGGGTCATCTTTAGCTTGAAAGGTCATTGTCAAGGACATTTTGGCTCATGAACCATGTCGATTATAGCTCGGCCATATTATAAAACCCTTTCATTGTTCTTACATCACAGACTTGAGCACCTAACCTTACATTATTTGGAGTTCTAAGCACAGGCCTTTCACAAGCAGTTTGACAACTTAAAAGAGCATTTTTCTCCATGGTAGATTTCAGTTTGCCAGAATGTGTGTACAGTTCAAAGCATTTGTTATCGTTATTGTGAACAAGCATACAATAATTATTATTATCATTTTCGTCTCCCTCCAGCACACTAATGATGCGCTTCATCACACCACTATTTCGGATTTGTGCAGCTAATTGGTTCTTCAGTTCACAGTTTGTAATACAAAAGACATACTCGGACATTGAGATGATCAAGACACCAACCAAGTTCCTTGCCAACGAAGTCCGGTTTTTCAGAAGGATAAATCTTCTGCGGCCGAACCTTGAGTACAAAAATACACAAGAATTTTACTTCTACGGCCGAATCCACATTAAATTTAGCGCGTCGTGATGGTCGTTTAGGATTAGGGTTAGTGTAGCTTTTAGACATATAAATAGAACTATCGGTGCGTTTTTATGCCAGACTCTCTGCCGCAGAAGCTCCACGCATTTCAGAATGTTCTGAGTCAGTATTTGTTTAATTATCAAATCTGCGATAAAGCTAAGAAATACTCCAGAACATTACACAAACGTCTGAGAAGAACAAAATGAGACTCCTTTAGACTAATTATGAAAATTCAACGTGACTATAATTATCATAGGCCTATCTATGAGCATAGGTCATTAGCAGAAACACGGTGAAATTTACATTCGACCTATGCCATTTATATTCGGCCAACAAATTGTCGTTGACTTTGTCAATCTTTCAAGTTAAAGATGATCCCAATGACATAAACTATAATAAGAAATGAATTCCACTCTACAAAAGTCTACATACTGAAATCAGTAACATTATTGGTTTCACACGTGCATTATAATGCTATAAGTTTTAATAAAAATTAATTCTCCGATATGGCCGACGTCGACCATTTTGGATTTGGCTATTACGTCATTCGTGGCATCATGGCCGACAAGCGCCTCGGTGATTCTTTATGTCTAGGGACCCGCTCACAAAGTGGAAGTGAGAAACTCCACCAACATATATTGGAAAATATATACGGTCACAGGTCAGGTTTGAGTTGAAGTATAGTCTACAAGCGATTCTCCGTGACTATAGCAGAACGCAACGATTGCCGACCAGATTGATTTGAGACTTGAAAGCAGAGCTCTCTGTTGTATGTCGGACAGCGCCCACAGCGTAACCACGTGTTAGTGAGATTATCTGCAACAGGAAACCAGCGTAGAGTGTCTCGCATTATTGTGACATACGCCCCGAGTATAGGTTAGATTAGACGTGGCACAATCGGAGCACTGCAGGAAGAATGCCTGTGTGGATTTAATTGCTCATATTACGCGTTCGTGTTTCGGCATATTCGTTAAGACGCCGCTCAAAGAGAAGGATGGGTCAGGCTCTTGTTCTGCGTCACAGAATGACAAACGCTAATCATATTGTTGACAACTGACTAGATCGAGAAACT
Organism: Bimastos eiseni; assembly: GCA_959347315.1. Classification (NCBI taxonomy): domain Eukaryota; kingdom Metazoa; phylum Annelida; class Clitellata; order Crassiclitellata; family Lumbricidae; genus Bimastos; species Bimastos eiseni. Next base: position 16,894,973 of record OY365808.1, on the reverse strand, counting down.
CCTGGATTTTTTATCGGATAGGTCAATAAACTGTTGGCAGGCAGTGGGAATCATAACTTTGCTATCCTTTTTTTTTCATTCATCTCTTCTCATCTTTTATCCTTTCTCCATTCCTTTGTCAATTTTTCCCTGCTTCACTTCTTTCTTTCTCTCAATTTTTTCATTTCTTTATTCCTTAATATATCTACCTTCGGTTATTCTTTCCTTCCTCGCTTCATTACATACATCTTTTTATCCTCTCTTATTTCTTCCTTCCTTCATTTCTTTCTCTCTCTCTCTCTCTCTCTCTCTCTCTCTCTCTCTCTCTCTATTTTTCATCCATTCCTTAATACCTTAATATGTCTACCTTCCGTCATTCTTTCCTTCCTCACTTAACCATAACCATGACCATCAGTTTTAACCATCACTTCATTACATACATCCCTTCATCCTCTCTCATTTCTTCCTTCCTTATTTTTTCTTTATTTCTTTTTTCATCCATTCCTTCATTCCTTAATATATCAGCCTTCCGTCATTTCTTCCTCACTTCCTTCATTCCACTCATCATTTCTTCTCCCCTGATTTCTTCCTTCCTTCGTTTCTTGCTTCCATCCCTCTGGAAATGTCTTAAATGCATGAGCAATCGTTCATTGACGATATACTTCTTGTGGAGGAATAGATTTGGAGTAAATCTTTGTCCGTCCAGTCGGCAATTAGACGGACGATGCTAATGCACTTGGATCTAGAGCTGTCGACGGTCTGACGTCTCTGACTTTTAATCAGAAGCACATCTGCAGCGGTGGACGACCTTCTTTCCTGAGTCCAATCAGAGACGGAAGTTGTCCGAGAAGATTCCCGTCGTTATTGAAGTCTGCTCGACGAAAGCCCGTCGGGGTCACGACCCCGGGGCGCCTGCAGTCACGACCCCGGCGGCACCAGAGGTCATTTCCCGGCAATCGACAGAGACGCCGAAGATATGATATCGCATTGGCCACGAGACCAAATGAAGCGCCGCGGCAGATGTTGCCGTCGTTATGTGGCGTGTGGGTTTGAAGGGCGATTGGATAGAAAGGGGAGACAGCGATGCATGGAGGCATGAAGGAGGTCAGACAGAGAGGCAGAAGGGTGGAGCAGAGAGTCAACGAGAGTCTTAGAGTATGGAGAGTAGGGAGGCAGTAGCAAGAAGTCGGCGAGGCAGAAGTGTGGGATGATAGGCGCTGTTGTATATGCGAGGTCGAGATCAACGAAAACCACGTGACGGCAAAATACGGATACACATTTGAGATATGCAAAGTGGATGGGTGGTAGTATGAGGCCTAGCGTCTGCTAAAAAGAGAATGTGAGAGTGCTGTTATTTATTTAGACTGGAATAACGGATGGGGAGATATAGCCACAGAAAGAAGGGGTAAGATATCTTGATAGTGACTTAGATAAACCGATACACTGAGAGATACAGAGTGAGAGACACAGCGAGAGAGAGATAATAAGAGACAGACAGTGAGACAGACAGACATAATCATGGACAAAGACAGGCAGACAGACAAAGAGAGACATAGCCAATCAGTCGGACATACAGACAGATAGAAGGAAAGTAAGTGAGGAGAGAAACCAAACAGATACTGCGGCAAATATATTCAATAGAAATACTTTAGAGCAGTGCAGTGAATCAGTATATTCATGGCATAGACGATGATGGTGGTAGTTGCGATGATGACGATGGTGTTGTTGTTGTTGTTGATGATGATGATGATGGTGGTGGTGGTGGTGGTGGTGGTGGTGGTGGTGTGGTGGTGGTGGTGGTGATGGTGACGGTGGTGGTGGTGGTGGTGGTGGTGATGATGATGATGAGGATGATGATGATGATGATAATGATGATGATGATGATATCATTCGTCGAATTCCGTTCCCTCTTCCGGGTATTGGTCGCCCATCGCTCGGCCTCTACTTTCATAAATCTTTGAATTTTGATGCCGGAAACGCGTCCGATCACCTGACACATCGTCCGGCGCTAATGCGTCGTTGTTCGGTCGAGCGGCGGGAAACCGACCGAACGACCGCCTTCCCTCTGCGTTTTCGTCTCCATTTCTCGGCCTTCGCCGTCATCCATCAAACGTAACACAAAGCACCGGGCGGTGATGGAGTGGCCGCCGTCTCAACCTCCTATACTGCTGCTGCTGCTGCTTGGTTTGTAGGTTGAATGCCAGCGAGGAGCGTGCGTGGCGCCGCCGCCGACTGCAGAAGTAGAAAACGACATCATCGGTCGGTTGGTCTGTCGGTCGGTCTGCTGGTGGGTCGGTCGGTCGGTCGTTCGGTCGGAGATAGAGTGATAGAGGAGAGAAAGAGTGTGTCGATGCCAGTCGCATATGATAGATAGATAGATCCAATCTGCTGAGGACTTACCTCATTCGCTTCGATACACTCGGTGAGTCACGTCGTCGTCTTCTTCATAACTATTCGTCATCGTTAACCGTTGATCGTTGTTCATTGCACGAATTTACGCTAAGTTCTTATTTGAATGGCGAGACTTTCAAACTGTTCCGTAATAAGACGCTGCTTTCAGCGTCTAATCGAAAAGCAAATGACTGCAATATAATCAATTTATGTAGCACCATGAATTTATGTCAGTTGTAGAGGAGGTGAAGTGTTTCCGTTGAATACATCCAGCCTGGAAAAACATGAGACTATGTAATAAATTTATATTACATGCGGTTGCAATGCGCTAGGTTATAATACGTCACGTATTGCATGACGAGTATTGTGCAACGCGACATCTAGTGACTAGCATTCCTGTTCACTGCTAGCAATTTGTAATAACCTATTACTGCTGTTTTGTCACCAGTTTCTTGTGGTCTAAAAGTCAGCAAATAGTCTGTGATGCAGTTATTAAAGAAAAATTATTTTAATTTTAGATGAAATATTTTTTTTATAACGAGTCATCGTATTTGTTCAATGGCTGTTGAACATGCAGCGAACTTCTCTGACAATGGCTAGAGTATATATGTAGATGTTTGTATACATAGCATAAGTTTGAATGTATGTAGGTAGGTATGTATCTGTGCATATATGTATGTATGTATGTATGTATGTATGTATGTATGTAGGTATGTATGTATGTATGTATGTATGTATGTATGTATGTATGTATGCAGCGTATTCACGAGGGCTGCGTCAAATCGAAAGAATTGTCCAAAGGATAGTCCGTGGGAAGGCAGAGTCCGGCTTCCAGGAGGTCAGCAGGGAGGCAGAGTAGCTGTTAAGGAGGGTGTCGTTCCGGTAGAGGATTGACATGTGGGATGTCAAGTAAGGAGTATGGGTAAAAGTTCTTGAAAAGGTAATAGTTAAGTCTAGAATGGAAAACCCGGGTTGTGATAGATAGGGGAGCTAGAGACAGAGGATGTTGGATGACGGGCAGTGATGACGGAGGAACCGAGAATGCACGGAATTCAGGAGGAAAGTTGTTCCAGAGACGTGGTGCGGCGTTGGACATGGCGCGGTTGGAGAACTTGATATGAGATGCAATCGAGGTCGAGTGAGGGTGAGACAAGAGTGCTATCGGGTAGAGTGCATTGGCTGGATGGTGAAGAGTTTGCGAAGATATTTGGGCTGAGAGTATTATACGCACGATCACTAACTGTAGCAAAGGGATCGTCGTATCCTCATTTGAGCTTTTTCCTCATAATGTTTGGAGAGTGCAATTAGGACAATGCACTTAGACTTGTTTTTACGCGACTCCAGGAAAATCTTCGAATGGACGTTTTGGAGAACGAAGGAGAAATAAGTGTTTGACAACGGGACACCTTTCTATTGCCTGCTTCATTCATATTCAGACGCAAACGACCATCACGCTCTACATTTTTCTCTTTGAATATTTAGTAGAGCTACAACTGCTTCCCACAAAAGCAAATACAAGTTTGAGTACCATAGAAACGCGTGCGTTACATATAGCAGCAGCAGCAGCGGAAGTACTGGACGTAGCACTAGAAGTAGTAGTGGAAGTGGAAGCAGTGGAAGTAGTATAGTGGGGAAGTAGTGGAAGTGGTAGTAGTATAGTAGCAGTAGTAGGCCTATAATGTGTTATCTGCTCATTTGAGGCGAGATTTCAAGCGCTTGCTGGAGTGAATTTGAGTGAAAATGTCTGTCGTAATTCAGTTTCTATAGTATAGTCTCGGAGTTTGCTGACCACGATTAGTTAGTTCGACAGATTCCGTCTTGCTAATGTGTGATCAGTGACTTTAGTTTGTCTTACCCTGGACCTACCTGATATCAAGTAACTTTAGCTTGTCTCACCTTCGTTCTACGGTTCTACCTGATATCACGTGACTATAGCTTGTCTTACCTTAGTTCTACCTGATATCACGCACGTGACTTTAGCTTGTCTTACCTTGGGCCTACCTCATATCAGTCATACTCTGCAAATTTCTGCATCTCCGTATAGATCTGCACCATCATGATCGCAATCGTAATTGTAAACTTTCAACATCTCAAGCACTACTCGAAGTCATGCGCAGTGCACCAGCTTGTACACGAGCGCTCATGTAGCGTTGTGAACAAAGAGTTCAGATTGCACGAGTATCATGTGGATTCATCTCTTCCGGTGGACTGAGACTTGCATAAATAGACACATGTGGCAAAGACTGGCGTCCTAATTATTTCCGGCTAAAACGACGGTGTCAGTGATCGGCAACCCTAGCGGCACATATTCTCAAGTGCTGTCCTCCCCATTTTTCCCTTCGCAGGCGCCTTACTACTAATCCCTGAATTCCCTCTTAAGATCCTCTCTCTCCGGATGGATCGCCGCTAAAGCAGCCAAGCGCCGCCGCATTTAAGTCTCGGAATAATTGCGCCTTTGCCGTCGGCTGATTCTGCAGCGGCTTGGCGTCTGCTCAGCCGATTCTGTGCTAGACAGCTTAGCGTATTATTATAGCGCCGTCTTTAGTTTATGCCCGGCCTGCTATTACAGTATTACCCGCGAGGATAGGATCACGCGATCGTCTGTTATCATTCACTCTCACTCTCTTCTCTCTATCACGATCTATCCATCCATCCCTTTCACTCTCTGCCTGTTTCTCTCTCTCTCTGTCTCTCTCTGTCTCTCTCTCTGTCTCTCTCTTTGTGTGTTCTTCTGTCCCATTCTGTCCTCTCTCCTTCCCTCTCTCGGTGTCCGTCTATATTTTTCTCTTCTGGAGGCCGTGCGTTACTGCCTACAGTAATGATGAATGCTTTGCGGATGAAGCGCTTGTAACTCTACCTTGGTACGCCCCTCTGGCTCTGTCCGGCAGTCCGTCTATTTGTGCTGCCCGCTGTCTGCCTGGCTGTCCGTGTCGGTCTGTCGGTTGCCTGCTCTCGACTTGACGCCTGATTAGATTGTGCCGTGGGTGATGGGGGAGGGGGACCGACTGACCGAACGGTTGCCCGGTTGTCGGCCTCTTCGGCGGCTGATCTTATTCGGCAATTTGTTCCGTTTTTGTTGACATGCCAGTAATTAGTTGTGAAATTGTGTCGATATGAATGGCCGACCGCGCCAAACAACGAATGTACCCCTCGCTGATTACTTTGCAATGTACGTCACAGTCGACGGTGGCGCTAGCGTCGACCCGTTTAGTCCTATAGGCCTATGCGGTTAAAGCCGGCTGCAGCGGACCGCCCGCCTGGTCGCCCCTCTAAACGGTGTTTCATTCCGATAACGAGAATTGTATATACAGCTGATTACATTCGGAGCCCGAGGGACAGCGCCGACAAATTGCGGAAACGCTGGGTACATCTTCCTTCTATACGATCGTTGTAACGTAGTACAAACGGGAAATATTGAACGATAACAGAGCGACAGCGTTGAAAATACACTCTGGAGAAGCTTCGTTGAGACAGTGAAGTGAAAATGGGAATGAACCAAATGGGGAAGAGATAGGGAATAAGAAGAAGAGGGGGTCGATTTCTGAGTTAGAGAAGATGTCTATGCTTGATAAAAATATGATAGGCAAATGCGGTTGAGAATTCATGCATAGGCAATGAATGACGATGATTGAGTGATGACAAATGACACCCACCGTGCAACATTGTGGTAGAGCCATATTTAACGGTGTCACGTCATACATCTTGCAGATCACTCATTCATCCGAAGAATCCGTCACATACTTCGGCGATTGCTTCTACGATATATTCATGATATTATGCTGATATTATGATATGTTAAAATAATGACGATAATAAAAATAATAATAATAATAATAACAAAATAATAGTGATAATGATCGTAGTGATGATATAATGATAATAATAATAACAATAATAGTAATAGTAATAATAATAATAATAATCTCAATAATAATGATAATAATAATAATGATGATAATGATAATGGTAATGATAATGATAATAGTAATACTAAAAATAACAATTACTATTATAATTATTATTATTATCATATTTATTTGTGAACCAACGGACATGGATACAGACTCATTAGTTCGTTATTAAATATGTTAGAGTCAGTTCTTATAATAATAATAATAATAATAATAATTATTATTATTATTATTATTACAATAATAATGGTGATGGGAATATTTCTAGATAAAGGGTGAGATAAATTTGCCCTACATGTTTATAGGTTAGCAAATAATTATTAGTAAGCAGACTAGCAGAGCAGACAGTGTTGTCAACAGCCAAGTGGATTATGCTCTGTTGGAAACTCGTGTGATGAGGATTCTTGAAATACGTTTTGACGTTTGCTTTGCAAGTTTTTGTGCTGGGAGTCACTATTTTTGAATGTGTTGGATAGTATGTTCTTCGCTTATCATCTTTGTCAATTATGGCGGTCGATTGACCCATCAACCGGTAAGAAACGAAATCATGTTCATTCAGAGCAGACGTTTAAGAGTGATTTGCTGACGCTGGTTCATCTACTAACATTGATGTCAGCTGGGCACATGTTCTGTTATCGTATATCGCAGATGACTTTGTTGATTGTGTTTCGCTATGAGCTTTAAACTGGAGGTATTAACTGTACAACGGGCTTGCTAACTAGCTGATAAACTAAGTCACTCGCTCGCTCACTCACTCACTCACTCACAATCAAACAAACAAACGAACAAATAAACGAACGGATAAAAAAACAAAGAAACGATAAAAGTCTGACTACTTATGTAAGTATGTGTGTATGCATTATGATGCATTCGACGTTTATTCGTATGTTTTCTATTTACGCATATATATGCAGAATAATATATAAAAATAAATCACATATAATGTATACATTATATATATATATATTATATATATATAATTTGTATTTGCTTATAAATATTGTAGAGTGCGAGCATATCAGTATACATAAATTTTTATCGACGAATAGCGTGCAGATATGAATGATCCTCTGGTGATGAAAGTGGTGAAGAAGCAGATCTCTCTTTTTAGACACGATTGCTTTTGAGCAGTCAACAATGGTCGCAAGGCCTTAGTCGTCCAAATCCAAACAAAACAATGAAAGGCGTCAAAGGCTACAGAGCTTCTCATTGTACGGATCAGACAGAGAAGACTGCGCTGCAGCTGCTGGAGTCTGCGACATTGCAGCTGATGGATGACGCACGTGTCCTTGTTTTCTCTTTATATAGAGCCAGTTTCTAGCAATCTCGTTATTTCAGTAGGTATACAGTATACGCACAATCATCCCTCGTCCCTTTTGTTTTCTTGCTGCCGCATGCATTCATGCATGCATGCCTTCCCGAGAGGAGGAAGAAGACGAAGGAGGGTATACAGAGAAGGCATAAATAATGTAGGTTCGTACGTCTAATTTCAAGGCGTCATTTTGTCCGGCGGTCGGTCGACTTCTCCTTTGAACCGCGGTCGCTTTTACGGCTTTGTTCTATCGCAGTACTCTCGTTAATGACTCCGTTGTAGCATGGCGCCAACAGCGCCTCCCGTACCTTCTCAATTTCATCCCAAGAAGACGACGACGACGGCAGCGATGGCCTTTGATATTATATATATCATACACCGATTTACATGTTAGCCACGCGTAGTACTCTCAATATAACGGATAATAGATATATTTATGCATACTGTGCATCCGTACGCGTATATAATCGTCCATATAAATATACGTATGGCCTCTGGCTCAGCGTATAATGGATACGAAATAGCGATAATGAAATGGAAGATGTATGTATGTCCAGGAAACAATTCTGCTTTGCCTCCTGAAAGAATACATTGGCCATGCCTGCAATGCATGTATGGCGGAGTCTCTACTACACGAAACATGAGCATAGTACTCCACACGCCCCATCTAATGACGCACCATTCCTCCTTCTCCTCTTATCCTCCGCTTCGTCTTCTTCCGCCTTTTCCTTCTCCTCCTCCTCATCATCTTCTACTCCTATCATCCTCCTCTTCCTCTTCCTCCCCTTCTCCTCCTCGTCCTCGTCATCCTCTCCTCCTGCTCCTCCTCCTGTAATCCTCCACCTCCTCTTCTTACTCCCCTTCTTCTCCTCCTCCTCCTCCTCATTATCCTCTCCTCCTTCTCCTTCTCCTCCTCCTCCCTTCTTCCTCTCATCCTGCGCTTCCTCTTTTTTCTTTTCCTCTTCCTCCTCCTCATCATCGTCCTCTCCTCCTTCTATTCCTATCCTCCTCCGCTTCCTCTTCTTCCTCCTCCTCCTCATCATCGCCCTCTCCTCCTCCACATCTCATCCTCCGCTTCCTCCTCCTTTTATTCTTCTCCTCCTCTACTCCTCTTCTTCTTTCTCCTCCTCCTCCTCCTCATCATCATGATCCAACTCGTCCTCCTCTTCTCATCCTCCTCCGCTTCCTCTTCTTCCTTCTCGTTCTCCTCCTCCTCATCGTCATCCTCCTCGTCCACCTCTTCCTCTCCTCCTCCGCTTCCTCTTCTTTCTTCTCGTTCTCATCATTATCATCAACCTCCTCATCCTCCTCTCATCCTCCGCTTCGTCTTCCTCCTTCTTTTCGGTCTTTGCTTCTTCTGCTTACGGTGTTGAGTGATCCGTGGAAAACGCCAGATGCGATGACTGGCAGATTTATGGCGTCGTTCGTTGCGGGATCTGGTCTTCTTTCCATTTGCCTTAACCGTCTCGAGATGGTCTCGTGCGAAAATTACGACCCTTCTTGTTATGATGAAGCGAAATCAATTACGTGCCAAGTAGATCTGCACTCTTGAACTATCCTTCCATCCTCTGCCGTCCTCTAACTCTGGCCACCTCTGTCCTCCACCTCTCCCTCCCTCTCTCCCTCCCTCCCTCTCTCACTCGCTCCCTCCCTCTCTCACTCCTTCAAGCCTGTTGTCTTCTCTTTACCTTCTACCGTCAACATCCAGCCAGTCAGCGAGGAATCAATTTCATCGTCTTCGTTGCAGTTGATAGATTATAGATAATAATATTGTAGATCCCGGTTTGCCAAATGTTATCAAGTAAATGATGTGACACAACTTTGTCTTCGTTTTGATTCTGTCTCCCGTTATCGACCCTTAATGCCACCCATACAACAGCAGCTGCAGCAAATGTGACGGAAGCAGTGTCACCCAAAAATCATATAATCAACCTATTATTATGATGAACTAAAAGTAGCATGTTTCAATTAAGTATACGATCGCCTCTTTCAATCAAGGTCATGACTTCTTAGAAAGAATAATCATTGGAGATATGCATCCTTTTTATTCGACATATTCAAAGACTTAGGCACATTGGTCGTTGGTCTGTCAAACTGCGGCTTTATAAAAGCATGCAGCGGAATATAGGCTAAAAATAAATTTACTGGCTTCTGTTGGCTGAATTAAGATATGAGTTGGAAAAGACCGGCGTTGATGTTTGCGTTTAGATTTTTCGAATGGAAGTACTAAATGTTTGCATATGTCTAAGTTTCAACTGTGTAGACTGCGGTCCGGGCTTTTTGTTATTAGTTATAGGAGAACGAAGGTGATGTTCATTCATCGGACGACCCAAACATCGAAGGAATCTGCTCCACTTCGTAGCCTTCGCAAAGGAATGCGGTGCGCTTAATGGTTTGAAATCGAATCCGCTGAACCAAGAACTCCGGTATACTTTGGCGCGCTAAGGTATACGCACTACCCAGGCCTTTATGACTGAATCTGAGAATGACACCGCTGAGTCTGAGCGAGACGCAATTAACATATCTGCGCACGTCAGAGCACAGTCCATAAAGTTTGTTTAATTGCAGATTAATTGATACATTGAACAGATATAAACTGAGATCGAGTAACGGCCTCGCATTTCATTCCAGCCACACGAAAAGCAAACCTGCACATACCATCTCCTAATTCATCGTATACGGTTGACCTATGGGTGACCTTTGTTATAAACACATACATAGAGTTTTTAGAATATATTGAGCGATAATTATGCGAGATGGAGTTCAGCTGTGGGTGTATTCTGTTACAGTGGTCTAAATCCCCAAGACGGTAAGGCATAGATGGTTGCAAAAGGAATTCCTCTCAGAGATTACAGCATAGGCCAAATCTTTAAGGATCAAACTATGACTCATTATGCTTTGTGTAGTCTTAATAATACGCAGTTGGAACTGATCTGTCATTAGTATTAATTATAAACAAGTTATCACACATTGCAACTAACAAGCTCAATGCATTGCAAACTATTATCTGGCTCCATTAGTTTTCATACACTTAATGACAACATTGACACTCTAGTGACTCTACATTAAAACTCTTTTGTTTGAAACCAAAGAGACAACTAAGATATTCGGATGGGATGGTGGTCAGTCAATCAGTCAAATAACCTGATAAGTCATAGGTGTAGGGCTTGATTTAAAAGGATTTAGTTGTCAAGTATTTATTTAACTTGACATTACGACATGTAGGCCTAGCCTTCGAGGATGAACTAAGGTATACGAACTACAACATTGTAGAAATGGCGTACATGAATAATTGGACGCATCCAAAGGCGCCTCTGGCGTCGCCTCTTAATTTATGGACTTAGTCGAGAGTCGTTGGGTGAAAGCAATAATGCACAGCCTATAGCTCTTCTCGATTCATGATCAATCGCGACCAACTGTTCATATTCCTTTGTGTTCATCTGTATTCCATCTCATAAGTCTCCGTCTTCACCAACGCTACAGGACCATTGCGGTTATCTTGTGTCAGCGATGAACAATCTAGAGACGTCGCCTGATAAAATGACCTTTCTATTATATACGAGGTGTCTCTGTGGTTAGTTTAGCCCTAAAAGAGCTGTCAATGTGATTGAGATAAGTGTCATACAGTTGGAATTGTTATTATTAGATTGACCATCCTAGAGCGCGGCAAGTATCAATCACCTGTCAACTCAGAGGCAAAGATGCTATCATAAAATTAGATGTAAATTGTTTTCAATATAAAGACTTTCAGCATTTTGGATGCAAGACGAAACACTGCTCAACACACGAGGGATCGAGGACTAACGACTCACAGTGGCGGATGACGAATTTGAGTCTATTCGTCAGAGAACAGCAGTGACAATAAGACAATACCAATCTCTTAAAACGGGTTGACCCCAAGTTATGTCATGCTCTGTCACAACGGGAACATCAGGAATTGAATTGTGCGAAAACAGGTTTAGCCACGGAGAGGAGAAAAGGGGGCAGGGTTGCTATTGAGGCGGGTGACGCTCAGTGTGATATTCATCTGATTTTCTGCCTCCCAAAACTCTACGCAGAGCAGCGTGAATAAACTGGTGTCCGGCGCTTGGCTTTCGTGTGGCACTTTAGAAGTTGAGAGGTCACGATTACGATAATCTGCAGTTCATGAGCACCAACACATCATCTAAATCAAGCTGAAAGGTTAATTCACAAGCTCTCAGAAAAACGAAGCATTTTGGCAAAGTTTGCGTGATAATTGATTCTGCAGAATTCCATTTCTTTCCTAATGACGTTCAGTCTTTCTGTCTGTTTATTCTCCCTGGGAGTTTGGTATCTATGATTAATGGCTGCAAGTGAAAAAGAAGAAGCTTTTAGGCATTTTTTTATTCCCGAAACTTGTAATAAGAGACCGGTTTTGGTTGAAACCTTGATGTTATATGCGTCTGGAATTCGTTAATTAAGTCAGTTTTAGGTTTATATTTCGCTTTAATGCCTAGGCTGCATGGTCGAATCTTCCGTCGAGGCTTTTAAGACAGAGTCATCTTTGTGGCATGTTTCTTCACCATACATTTCATTCAATTACACAGTGGCGTCGATTGTTCTGGCGTGTGGCCAATGGTCATGCATATTGTCCGGAGGAGGTTCAGCCTATTCGACGCCTACAATGCTGGCGGTCGAAACGAAACACGGGGCATGCATGGCAGCTCATTGCCCTGCGAGACAGGCGCTCAAGTGCCCTTATTGCGAGCGCTGACTGCTAACAGCGTCTGCGGCGGCGGGCTTTGGACAGTGTCATCGGTGACCGATAATGCAATAACTCATCCGGTCCATAATAGAATCCCGACTAATAATAACAGGTTGTTTATTATCAGCAACCACGTGCAATGGCTGCAATCGCGTCCACTCCTAAATCTGCCATTTCGCCAACGGCTGCCGGATTCGCCTTCTATCAGAGGACTATCTTCAGCCGCAGTGGGCGCAGGCTATCATCGACCGACGGACCGACCGACCGAACGACCGTACGACCCTCCACAAAAACTAATTAACTAATGGACCATTACACGGGGTAAGAGAAACATCGACGTAGGTGATAACTATGCCCGCTAGGAAATATAGCACCTTAAGGATATTTTTCTCTTTCCCCTCCTCCTCCTCTTGCTCCTCTTCCTTCTCCCCCTTCTTCCCTTCAACATTTTTCTTCGGCCGTAGCCAAGCAATCTCATTAGATGATCGAGTTCTTAGTTACTGGCCAGTTATCGCCTGCCAAATTCTCGAGTTGCCCGTGAATGATATAGCGGTCTCTTTGCATGTGACGGCCTATCATTATTTAAGCTTCTAGTTTGAAACGCGAAAACTGCGTGCGCCTATTATATGCCTGCGTTACTGCGTATGCTTGCTTAGTTGCCTGCGTATGCTTAGTTGCCCCCGCATTGCCCGTCTTTGTACGTCTTCGTGTCTCTTGCTATGTGTCAGATATGCCTCTGTTAAGCTTCCGTTGTTCGAGAAAGTGAAACTAGTGTTTATGCCTCGGTAGATGTTGAAGACTGAGCGAAATGCGCCCGTGATGTACGGCCGACTGGATATGGGGCAGCTGCTTGGAATCTGGCCACTTATTGTTACAGCCGTAAACCGAGACCACTTTGAGGCGAGCGACCAGATTGAACACTGATCTATCCTCTGAGTAAATAGCTCCACGCTGCCTCCTGCCAACGAGTAAATACGAATCCTACAGAAAACTGTTCACTGGTGTATAGGGCCTACGCTGGACTGTGTAACAGGATATTGTTACAAAAAGAAGCGTTTTGAGTGTCTGTTCGATTGTTCGTTATAGTGCAAATTGCTTTCATTCCTTAGATTCAAAATGTGCCACTACGTACCGATGTCTGGTGGAGAATTATTATGATAACGTGGAGAATTAACAGAATAATTGCAGTCGAGCACGGGATCAACGAGATTTCTACTCGATTAGAGCGAGCGGTTTATAAATTGATAAGATTCCGAAAAATATGGAAATATTGGAATATACCTGGATTCGTTGGTAACATAAATGTATTATAAATGGATTATTCTAAAGCATTTGATACAAACCACAATTGTTCTCTGATGGCAAATGTCATATACCTCTAACAGATACATTCGAAACTGGCTGGTTGATTACTATCGAAATCGAGGTCACATCAAAAAAGATCATGGAGATAGGTATGTCGGGCTCCGCATGATGCTAGCGTGGTTCAATGGTCAGCCTTGGGCCTCCGTCTTTCGTGTTGGAGGCCTCAGATTTACTTACAACCGTTGCACGACTATGAAATTTCGGTTAAATATGCTTATTGCGCGCATTTGCTGATTGGATCGAGCCACATGCATGTAATTCCCTAAACACCTCAGAAGTTTGAGCACATTGCAATGAAATGACCCATCTAAGACTTGAGAATTAATCATCTTTAAAATAAGGGTAGGTCTATGCCACAATGCTTGCCCCAGTCAATAATTCCTGGCATAGAATGAATAAATGTTAATAAGCGCTTTCTATGGATAAAAATAAGGTTCAACTTGAGTATATAAGTATGACCACCTTAATGAGTTATTTGCCATCTGCGCTTGACATCAATGTACGCATTGCGGGTGCCTCGCTCGCGTGTCCTTATTGGACGAGGTGACTCGTATGACAGCCGTGCATCTTTATTACTATAGTTATCTTTATTATCACTAATTTATTATTAATATTATTACTATTACTAATTTATTATTAAAGTGAAACGCGATTACGACGGCGAAATTTCACTTCTGGCCCTATAGAAAACATTTTAATGATGGGTCATGGAGTCATATTATCCGGGATTGTGTCGGAAGCGCCTCTGAATATACTTATTATAACGTGACTGATTGGTGCTATATATATATATAATTTGTTGTAATCACTGAATGAATGTTCGACGCGTGATGCCTTGTGCAACTTTCAAGACATTTGACGCTGGTTAAATTTTAATTTGGACATTGAAGATTGCTTGATCGAATGCTGATATTCCTTGCTGTTTATAAGGCCCATTTTCAAATGGTAAACATAGGTTAAAAAGGCTATGGCTGGCCAGATATATATATATATATATAGGCTATAAGAACTGTCCTCTGATGACGCTCGATTCAATACAGCACCGCACTTATCTGAAATAGGAAATGAACTGCGCAGGACAGATGTCTGATCTTAGGATTCCTTGGCTTATATATATCCAGCCCATCCCATCGCGCATAGTTAACCTAAGTCCGATGTCTTTTCCGGTTGTCCTCCCGGTCAACCTCAAGTCAAGGTTGGCGCATTGAATACACGGAGTCATCCGTCTTTACCAATTCAAATGGATCCTCGTCGGCTCAATGATAGAAGCAGCAGCAGCCTCAGCCTCAGCGGCATTCATATTTGATTAGATCTCCAGCTGAAAGCGGAAATCTTTCGCATCCGTCTTATGGGAAGGAAGACAGAAATAGTTCTGTATACGCTGAAGACGATCGCAGACGATTCATCCCTTGGTTCCTTTCCTCTTTCTTATTTTGCGGACAAAGCTGTAGAGAAACTCGACTGCATTTCCAATATTTTTCATATAAGTTGCTTAGACATTTCTCCTACTGAATGCAAAAGTGCTTTCCGCTCTCAACATAAATACGAAGTCCATGCATTGCCTTTTGGCCGTCGAATGTCCGTCCCTTGGAAGGTCACTCATGATAAGCGTCGTTGATAGAGGTCACGCACGCGGGAATAATTCAAATTCTGACCTATTGACCCCTTTCTGATGCAAATGCGTTTCTTCCTCGTCCGTTCTTCTTTTGGACTCATTTGTGGGATATTTGAAGGAATGGGTTTTCATCCACGCAGTCTGTCTGACAGTTCGACTGGTACAGCATCTGGCATCTGCGATTTGACAGAGGTCAGAGGTCAGAGTTCATGGAGCCTTTGCATGAGACGACGCAAAGGTTAATGTTTCTCATGCTGGCCTTTCCATTTTGACGGTCTCTGTGTCACGTGTCCTGTCACTTGTCGCTTCTCTTTCGGCCTCCGTGCGTCTAGATCGTCGTCTAGATCTCTGTGTGGCTAGATGACTAATTCTGTCAGGTACAAACTGTGCACAGCAGCTGTTGACCGTCTCAATCCACGGATACGCTGCTTGAGCAAACTCGAAGTTCACCGTACAACAGCAACAGCGATGGAACAACAGCAACAGCGGTGGAACAACAGCGATGGAATAACAGCAACAGCGGTGAAACAACAGCAACAGCGGTGGAAGCAGCTTAGGTTGTAATTGGGCGACGTTGTTTGCCATCGCTTTGTTGGGGTCCTTTTTGTGTAGACTGACTCAGCTGTACAGAGGGATTGAGACCGCAAATTAATTATGTATTTGTCCCAATAACAATCGAGAGACGATACAATGGAGTCATGTTTTGTCACATAATGCACGCGCACGGTGACATGACTTGACTTGACGCTTCCCTCTTTACCATGGCGTAAGTGATATTCCAATTAATCCTTTTTACCATGGTGTAAGTGGTATTCCGCCTAATCCTGCATTTATTAAGAAAGCTGCGTGTTGACTGGCTTTCCGTTACAACAGTTTGTACCTAATCGCTGATTCTGATCTCTTTCAGTTTTCTCGCTCATGTCTCAGATACATGTACCTGTGGCTGCTCATATTTCAAGTGACTGCGATCTTTTGAATTGTAATTTTAATGGTGATCACAAATTAATATAGCACCTCTTCAATAGAGACCCATCTGCAAAGACGATATCTTTATTGCGCCGTTACCCTGGTGTTATCGTTTGATGAAATAGCCGACGTTTGTACATAATTAAAAATAGATGCACATTACATGTCAGGTGTTCTCTTTTATTTTTTAGACGCCGATTCAATGTACGCAGTAAGGACATTATCGTTCTCTAGAGGCAGAGGAAACTATTCTGCGTTCTACCTTCCATTGTTGAACATTTTGCTGTTCAACATATTTACAGTGCAAGCAGGTAAGACTGAAAACTCACTCAAAAGACAACGCATTGTATACATTGGACCATTAATTAGATCTTTTCTGTCGTCAAAGGCTGCTTAGCCTTTGCTAATTGGCCAGAAAAGGTGTGGTTCACACATTCAATTAGCACCGGTTCTTAATCTAAATAAACACAATGAGATACGAACAGATGCATGGTAGTCTTATAAGGAGCCGTTGAACCTGTAGGCCTAATGTGATTGTCCACGGTGAGACTCAAGACTCCTGAGCTGGAAAATCAGACGATTCTTTAAAAGTAAGGTTTAAGTGAATTAAAATCCCGACCAAAGGACTATAATAATATCAACGCAGAAATACAGTTTAAATTTGCAAATTACACGTATGGTACAAATTTAGATTTGGTTCATTGTATATAATTATGAGGGAGAATCAATGTCACGTGCAGAGTGCATTGCTATTATGGGTTATGCTATTTAGAATCTTTCCTTCTTTCCTATGATCGTATGGCACTGTGTCCAGGACAGTGCAAATGCTTGTCTGCGGGAGCTCAAGACTTCTCTTTGGCGGGGCAGAGGCAGGTTCGACTTTGAATAGCTGGCTGAATGGATAGATTGGTGGGCGGGTGGGTGGATGGATGAATAAATAAATGGATGAATGGATGGATTGAGGATGGATGGGTGGATGGATGGATGGATGGATGGATGGATGGAATGTGTGGATGGAATGTGTGGATGGATTGGTAGCGTGGGTGGATGGGTGGATGGATAGATGGAATGGATGGACGGACGATGATGCTGAAATCGAACTCGGCTTCTCAGCTCTTCGCTCCAATGTGATGTCCATTAGACCAGACTAGAGTTGACGGCCAAACTCAGACTTTCTCAGAACAAACAAGGTCACTCGGTTTAACCAAGACCTGATTGGGTGTAGGCCTATTATATATAATCCTTAGGTTAAGAACTACTTTCAAGATCAATTGTTTAGATCAACCAACATCTAGAGTGTAGCAGAATGTGAAGGGTCTTTTAGGGTATAGCGTAACAGTGAGACGGATGTTGTTATCATTCAGTCACTTAAACCAAAGCAATCGTAATTTTCGTTCAGTGGCGTTCTAAGCGCTCGAAATAATTAATTATCTGCCTGTTGTCTGTTTTTCTTAATGCTTTTCGGTTTGTTTGTCTGTATGCTTCTTAATCTGTGTGTCTGTATGCTTCCCTATCGGCTTGTGTCTTTGCTTGTCTGTCAGTCCGTTTTCATCGCGTCATTGTCTCTCTTTATTTTCCGTCTGTTTGTCTGTCTACTTGAATGTCTGTTTGTCGAGCTACGTGTGTATGTCCGCCCATCTATTGGTCCGTATATATTAGTATATTGATTGCTCTTTCAGCGTGTCCGTCTCTGGGTTTCTACCTCTTACAATTTCCGTGTCTTTAAAAGGCTTCGTCTTTGTTTTTCTGCCTCTCGATGTGGGGCTGAATACTTCCTTCTGGACATGGTTTCCGGCGTTTATTTGCGCCTCCCTCGAGGCCCCATCCGTTCTTGCCTCTGACAGAATGACACAAAGAGTCCGATCATTCTCTCAATGGCGCCACTGAATCGTTCATTAATAGAGAAATGCCTTGTAAAATACATAGGCTATATGACTATGACTCACCTACATACTTCTTAGCATAATATGTAACGACCCAAACGCATTATACAGATAAACAACATCATATACAACTATAGACAATGTGCACGTACCTATTTCATCCCACACATATATGCAAATTATACATGCATACATTCGTATACAAAGGCCTACATGCATGCACACAAAAATACATACAAGCACTGCATACAGCAGATACACATGAATGCATACATACAGACATATACATACATACACACATACAGATATACATACATACATACATACATACATACTACATATATACATACATACACACATACATACATACATACATACATACACACATACATATATACATACATACATGCATACATACATACATACATACATACATACATACATACATACATACATACATACATACATACATACATACATACATACATACACACATACATACATACATAAATGCATACATACATACATACATACATACATGCATACATACATACTTATATACATACATGCATGCATGCATATACATGTATATAATATACAATTATACATGAATGTATACATGCATATTTCTTCATGCACGCATACATGCATATATGTAGAAGTATGCATGAATTCTCATACATACGCATACATTGCATACGTATGTATATCCATGCAATGAGGTCAACTGAACGCTGTTATTCTCTTAACAAAAGGTGTTATGTTTGGTCAATGAAGACAACGATTTATGTCTTCATCGAATTCATTGCATCTCAATTAAATGAGATCGAGCTAGTGAGAGTGAATTACGAAGAGCAGTAGTAATTATCCCCCGTTGTCTATCAGCTGCTCCTTGGTATTTGCCACGTTCTGTTCTCTACACTCATCATTTCACGTTGCATGTCATCTGCCGCTGCTCGTCATCTTCCGTTGCTCGTTCTCTGCCGTTACTTGTCATCTGCTGTTGCTCGTCATCTATCGTTCCTTGCATCTAGCATTGCAAGTCATCTTCCGTTGTTTGTCATCTGCCGTTGTTTGTCATCTGCCGTTGCTCGTCATCCACCGTTGCATGTCATCTTCCGTTGCTTGTCGTCTGCCATTGCTTGTCATCTCTACCATTCCTTGTCATGTAACGTTGCTTCTCATCTTCCGTTCCTTGTCATCTGTCGTTTTCTGTCATCACCAATTGCCATCTTGGCATCATGTATTGTCTCCTCGGTTTGACCTCCCCGGATTCTGACCTGGCACTGGATCAAACAGAGCCTGGCTTTTGCTAGAAGATGCGCTATATAACAGACAGTCATTCGATATAGCTGAGTTGGCTCACAGACTTTGCATGGCACTGAGACCTTTCGAACATTTACATTACATCTGCTCTTTGATATCTACCATTCTCTGTCATCTGCTCTTCTTCTCTGTCATTTTTTGTCATCTAATGCTATATGGCATCTGTCATTCTTAGTTGACTGCCATTGTTCATCTATTTTTATGAGTTATTTGCCGTTCTTTTCTGACTCTCTATGGTTAAATAGTGTATCTTCTAAGTTTCCAACTGTTCCAGGCGTCGCCTGCTTCCTGACGAAACCGTAATATGGAGCTCGACAATGTTTCTATGAGTGTTTAAGTAGTAACACACATGTATTTTAAATAATTGAATTCCATTCATCGAAACTGTGTTAATAGCTGCATTCCACTATCTTTCCTAACATTATTTCATCAGACAAATTAGTGAGTGTGGCTTTAGTCTGTTAAAATGTGGCCTAAAATGCAATCGATAGTATCATATCTCTTTCTCGTGTCTTCCATCCTTCTTCTTGCACGCTTTGTGCTCAGCAGAGAATCACATGATACCATGGCGCAATAGAAGTTCTCATAATGCGTTAAATTGCGCATGATATTACACAAGGTTCATAAAATCTCGGCTCACTCATCCGTATTTGTGAATTGTTACCAGAGTAGTGCCAATGATTTTAATCTGTTCCGTGTCAACAGTCCCTGTGCGCTGAGTGTTTATTGAAGCCCTGGCCATAAAACTCTGATTTATTTGGAGCAACTTGAACTACAACGATCGCTCTAGTTCAGAGAAGCACAAGACAATCGAAGCGACTGAGAAGCAACAACGGCAACATCACCGTCAACACAATGGAACAGTCACGCTTCAAATCGGTCCAATGGTTCGGCTAAATAGGACCGGTCTATTGTTACAGGCCTACAGCGGAAACCGTAAGCTGCGTTGAAATGTATTAGCGCATGCATGCTGCTGAAAATACCCGTAGACAAAAGGTTTCCCGTGCGGTCGTCGTTGCCAGACAAACGTTCATCATTTGTGCGAGCGTGGTCGATGAAATCTAAGAGCGGCGTTTCTAGCACATCGATTAGCAGCTCAAGTGCGCTCACTAATGGAAACTCATTCCGCACGACGAACACGCGTAATTATTAATCTCATCGTCGTCGTCGTCATCGTCATCTGTGGCGTTCGATTAAACCCAGAACCAAAACTCAGCATCCCTTTCCTCCTCCGCCGCTGCTGCTGCCGTCGTCTTCAACGCTTCTACGCATTGATGCCTCGAGCGTGTTTTTCTTTACCCGATATAGCAGCAGCAGCGTCGGCGCTCTGCTGTAAGAAGAGCGTGTGGTGTCCAGCATGGCGGCTCTGTTGTTATCGGCGCAACAGTAGACGAAGATAATGCAGAGGTCGAGTACAGCAACGGGTCAGTGAGCCCGAAGCAAATAGATGCGAAGCGCCGGTAACCCAGCGGATGGTCTCTTGATCAGACCCCCTTCAGTCCGTACCTCGCTCAGAGTGCATGGGGGTGGCAGATGTCCGAGTTCCTCTGCTCAAACAGACGACGAACAAGTCGTCGTTTTCCCGCACTAATTTACCTCTCCCCTCAACAAACATCTGGATGCGTTTTTGATAGGCATTGGGCAGAGCATAGCCAATCCAATGGCAAGAGAAGGAACACTCCAAATGATTTGCTTATATAAATATGTGATTCTTCCAGACGAATGCTTCATCCGATACGAGCTCTATTGCAGCTCTATTGCAGGTATTGCGTCCATTGCCAATACTATTACCTTCGCTCCTACATTTCCTTTTGCTGCTATCGCTACAACGTTTGTTGGTTTTTGGTCTTAATATGACCAGCATAGTTCCCCTTCCTCTAGTGTATATAGATGCAATGGTATATATATATATATTATATATATATGGTTAAAATATATTATATATATTTGCTATATATATATATATATATATATATATATATGACTGTGTCAATGTTCACACTTCAATTTATCTCTTTATCAGTATTTAACTTAGCTGTTCGCATATTTCCTCGTCGTACCAGTTACCCTGAGATTGGATAAAATCTGATTGACAGTGTGTAACCGTGTTTTTTGGGCATACGTAAAAAGCGAAACAGACAGACAGAGAGAGAGACAAAGAGACAGAAAGACGAAGAGAGACCGTCGCTGAATCACAGATTCGCATCATACATGGAATGATCTATTGAGAAAATTGTGTCGATTCTACAGAGCGAACCTTCGATTTCTCCACCGCTCGTCCTGTAACTAGAATTCCCGTCTGACATGCGGCCGATGATTTATAACCGTAACGTCTATTTATTTCCTCTCAAACCAAGCATGATTAACACCTCGACGTATTCATAGTCGGACCATCGACCTGCCAACAGCCTATGTTTCGTATATGCAGTCAAAGAATTCCTGCGCCATTTGCAGTTGCGGAAGATCGCGCAAAATCGCCATAAATCAGGTCGTGTCTGTGAGGATGGCTCTCGAGTATTGCGCGTAGAGGCAATCGATGACGTTGCAGTATGGTCGTACACAGACGATGTCCTTATGATGCGCTATTTATTCGGATTTAGACCTGCAGCGTCCTGCATTTGAAAGGCAGCGTTGCTGGGATAATAATTATTTCGTAACCTTGTTGACAATAATATTTTCGATCGCTGCAGCTCAAACTGCATGAGGCAGAAGTAGTAGGCAAGAACAGTTTACACGTGACAGCAGATCACTAAAATAATATTTTTTTATTTATGCATAAAATAATATTTTTTATTTATGCATAAAATAATATTTTTTATTTATGCATATATGTACACAGTACGCATCTATATATACACACATGCATGTATATAGGTCTAAATATAAGCCTTGTCAATAGGCCTATCGTTGGATTCAATAGGACATATAAGCTTTCATTTATCATTTTACGAACGATCAGCGTTCACTGTGCAGCAGTATTTTGTCTACGGCATACAAGCAATGTTTCTATAGCATTTTATGTTGACTAGCAGTTGACTGAGCAAAAATAATGACGTGACTCAAAATCTGAGGAAATGTGATTAACAAAATATTGAGGACAATCTTTAGGGCGGTCCTGTGTAGCAGTGGAGATAACAGAAGCCATTGTGCGGCAATGATATTAGCGCTTGAAACGCATGGCCACAGAATGGCAATACATTAGCGCTGGACACAAGATACCACGGACATGGAAGAAGAAGAATCCTTAATAGCCGGAAACCTAATGTAATTGCTTATTAGACAACTTAGGTCATGAACAACAAATAAAGAGAACAGGCTGATATAGGGTGATTAGGCAAATGGTGCACGGTATTGGTACGACCCTGGGTGTATTTGAGAAGCGTTGACTGACTATAACTATGCTCCCAGATATATGCATTATAGTTATTAAAAACCATAAATGCAGAAAAATCGAACATGTTCAATGGAAAAACCCGAAAACTAAGCCATCGTAATTTTATCCTGGCCACGCCCCTGCAAGGCACAAAATGAAAGACAAAGATCATGCTGGTGGTGGTGGTGTTTGTGATGACGATGATGACGATGATGACGATGATGACGATGATGACGATGATGACGATGATGACGATGATGACGATGATGACGATGATGACGATGATGACGATGATGACGATGATGACGATGATGACGATGATGATGATGATGATGATGTATCAGAACATCATAATATATCGTTATCGTAGTCTATACAGAGGGGTAGATTTTAGAACCTGCGAAACTCGACAATGGTTACCATACTCGAGTTTATTCTTTTAAAGCAGCGCTACATAAGTATGAAAAAATATTATAGCACTATCCATAGCTCAGAGGCGTGTTATGCGTGTTGTTGTTTTCATGTACAGAAGCGGGAGAGTATTGTCTGTCGGAGTCGTTCAACGTCACCTGTGGCGCAGATGAGGTTCTGCTGTTGACTTCGGCCAAGTACGGTCGCATGCACGCAGGTCGATGCTCGAAGGCCGAGTACGGACACATAGGATGTTCTACGGATGTGATGTCAAAGATGGACGAATCCTGTTCCGGTCGCCAGCAGTGCATCTTCCCTGTTACCAGTCTCGTTCAGCTGAAGCCATGTCCCGACGACGTCACTTCCTTTCTCGAAGCGTCGTCCATCTGCGTCAAGGGTAGGTAGAAACCCACGGGTCAGCAACTCAATTTGAAGTTGATTATGCCCTCACAGCTCAGAAGTGCATATTTACTCGCATACACGTGTCACGATCCTGATCTCAGTCTTGCTTTGTTTCTGCGACTCTGTCTGTTTGTCTGCATTATAAGATTTGCATATGTATAATTACCTGACTGTCAAAGGACTGATCAATAACTCAAAATCGTAGATGTAAATTTAACTGCCACAACGGTTAACCAAAGTAGGTTAAAAATTATCAGAAAATACGACTGTTGCTTATAATTGTCTCATTTTCTAACAAAATGTATATTACTATTATTTATATTTTCATTGCTGACCCAATTGATACCCAAATATCTCAATATACGAGACCGCTCTCAGTTTGAAGTGTTAGGGTTAGGTTAGGGTCAGAAGCTATGGTTGAAGTTGGGTAGGCTTCTGACCGCCCTTCAATGCCTCTGGAGAGTAGGCAACGAAGACAAAGCTTCTGTCGCTCCCTCAATGCCTCTGGAGTTTTAAACGCGAACGCGCCAATGATTTTCCAGCAGACAATAATCGATGTTGTTCACAGATAATTGACTGATACGGTAATTGAGACAATCACTATGCTCGTTCATATCATAGCCGAACTGATATAAGTCACAATTAGACATCGTTTGAGAAATCCTGTAGGCTAATAATTATGGCTTCTTTGCACTTGTGCGAAACTCGTCTTCTTGTCTCAGTCTCATTAGTGAAATTTCTTCTTTGTACACGAACATCACAATAAATTTCTTGCTTCAGTACTTAAATAATCTGGTTATTCATCTGGCGCATAATTATTAGACCTACTGCTGTCAGAGACGTTTTATACCTGCTTAGAGAGCAGGCAACGTCGTGACAGCTCTCAGTGATTTTCAGACTTGTCTCCAAACTGAACAATGCCTCTCAGACACGCTCGTGGGAGGTTTGAGATTAAAAAATATAGGTCTTTGAAGCTAAGGCAGGCTGTACATGTGCCATGCAAGTAACTGCAGGTGACAGCGAATATGTATGCTGGAACCAGAGAGGAAGAGGACCTACCCACGTATATTGATACTAATAGACAAATGCGCACAGATAGATCGAGCTTGGTTAGATGAGAGAGAATCAGCCGCAGCTGTGGTAGGCGTCAACCGTTACATTCTTTCCTCAGCACGAGTAAGGACTGTTGTGCCATTTCTGATGGAAAAAGTCAAAGTAATTTGTTTTGAAGGCGTATAGCAATCTTTCTTTGCTCCTGTGCCGATCATGAAATGAAATTATCGAGTCTTCCGTCGCTAGAGAATTCTTGCGCTGTTTGACATGTCTTTATGTGCCTGCCGTTCTACGCTTTTTAACATACATCTTTTTGTGTCAGATTCGTGCCAATCTGAGAAGTATGGACTATGCCTGTATTAGATGCGTGTTATCATGACAATATTACTCTTTTTTACTGTCATTATTTGGATGCATATCTTATAGTCTGTCCATGTTCATATCTATTTCACTCTTATCTCTTGCGCGCTCTCTCTCTCTCTCGCTCTGTCTGTCTGTCTGTTTCTCTCTGTCTCTCTGCCTCTTCACATCTCTGTTCTCTGTCTCTCCATCTCTGTTGTCTGTCTCTCAGTCTCTCTCTCTCTCTGTCTCTCTCTCTGTCTCTCTCTCTTTCTTTCTCTGTCTCTCTCTCTCTATCCATCTATCTATCTATCTATCTATCTATCTATCTATCTATCTATCTATCTATCTATCTATCTATCTATCTATCTATCTATCTATCTATCTATCTATCTATCTATCTATCTATCTATCTATCTATCTATCTATCTATCTATCTATCTATCTATCTATCTATCTATCTATCTATCTATCTATCTCTGTCTATCTCTGTCTCGCTGTCTCTAGCTGTCTCTATCTCTCTTTGCCTCCTTCTCTAGCCTTCTTTTCCATTTCTTCCACTCTTACTCTCAATATATTCCTGAATGCATGTTCATAATATTTTGTGATATCCCACTTATTTTCTACCATACTTACACAATTACAAAGGACCTGTAATACTACTGTGTTGTACTATATTTTTCTATAAGCATAATAGATAACAAATGTGCAATTAATGGCATGTTTTCTTTTCTTCTACATTTCTGCATTAATGTTTGATGTTTCCTAATGCACTGCTATATTTTCTAAGAGCATCCCTGAAAAGAAACGCAAATTTTATATCATTTGCGTCTTAGCTTCTGAAATACATATTATGGACAGGTCTAGCCAACTCAGACAGAATTATAAGAGTGAGCTAAGTCTCTTGACTATTATCGCAACTAAACTGCCATCAACAAGGATGCTGGATGCTGATTACACAATACACGCTGCAGGTAGAATATCATCATCATCATCACCGTCGATCGATTCGCTTGAATCGTTCAATTGCGTGCCTCAAGCAACGTTGTCTGATGTGCTGCCACTCGTGTGATTCAGGAACAACTCCTGATGGTTGACTCTCCGTTTCCTTCATTAGCATCATCTACGTTTCAGATTTCGCCTTTTTCACTCTTTCTGTTACGAACGCACAGCCTCGATCCAGTCGTTGTTGGTTCATGTTTCATATAAGAAGCGTACACGACGCTTTATGACAACTGCCCGCTTGAATCGGTGCACGTCATGTTAGGTTACCTTGTGATTGCCCATATGGTATAATTCTCTTAAATACTGTCACGACGAGTACATATTCAGTATAACTGTTAAAATAGGCTTCCATCGAATTGAAAGTATAGCAATCCAGGTAAACTATTTCTGAATTCTATAGGACCCCAAATGAAATCCCTAGGCAGAAACATGCTTAAAACAGGTCAAAAATAAAATAATATTATCATACTTGCAGCGCATCGCGTCTTAGCGTGTTGATCTTATAGAACATTTTGTTCAGACAACTTTATTCCAGTTGTATTCAATATCCTGTATTCTATTGTATTCTATTGTATTCCAATGTATTCTATTGTTCTATTATATTTATTGTATTCTATTGTATTCTAATGTATTCTATTGTTCTATTGTATTTATTGTATTCTAGTATTCAATATCCTAGTTTTCGGCAAGCAAACATTACACTAAGAGCAATATATGTGTGTCCGCATTCGATACAGTAGCTATTGTCGTTGGTTAAAGTGCATAATAGATTATCATATAAAAATATATTGCTGAGTGGTTAAGATGACATTCAGTCATTATTGAAGCTGCTCACCCCCTTGGACTTCTTCTTTGCTGTGACAGTGACCACTGAGGCAGTGAATGATGTAAATCTTCGAAAATTTATCAGAGCCCACAAAGGCCACGCCATGGCAGGGAGACCAGCTCATTCATCTACGTTGCATGGTACTAAAATCCAAAAATTTTTACAGCTCTGCAGCTCATGCATTGAAGAATCTCTGCGCTAATGTTCCTGTCGGTTTCTTGAATAATTTAGTCAATTGGTCAGTGCTATTTTGAAGGACCTCTCCCACTGTGCTGCCTCGTTTAGTTGCCGTTGATTTGTATAACCAGAGAACTGTATTTCTGTCTGTGCTGACCGTTGTCTTATTGACCATCTACCAATGATTGAGTTAGCCTTATTACTTGCTTTTCATGTGGCAATGAAAGTTGTGTACTATCATGCATAAAATCTTAAGTTCCGGTCTTCCTCGCTCACTTTCACTACCATGGCCCCATTTCATATGATTGCTAGTTGTTTCTCTTCTCCTAAATGCATTTGTCCAAATTAAAGAGCACCTTCTAATCCTTTGACAAGTAGAACAGTCTTAGGCTCGCTTCAGTCTTTTTTGTCCCTGCACTCAATAAAATATTTAATACATTTTATCCGAAGACATAATGTTCTTGAACATATTAGTCTGTGGAGTTTTTTTCTAAGTAGGCCTACATTTATCCTTGTCACCACAGCCAGCAAACAATTTTAGAAAAATATTCTTGGAAAATAGACTTAAAGATGAAGAATTGTTATCACGCGATTTCGTGGTATCCTGCCGAAGTCTGCGTCTCATCATTAGCCTGTCTCTTTCTTTATCTCTTTATATCACTTTCTCTCTTTCTTTTCATATTGCTGTCTCAGAACACGGCATACTCACGAACGTACCTACAATCACACATACATACACATTAAATATATATATATATATTATAATTATAATATTGTGACGTCAACAACCAATCTTCAACGACAATAAAATGTATGACTACGACCAAGATGTCAATGTAAATCCTAACACCTGCAAGCACTTATAAGCACACATGCATACATATAGACACGTCTTTGAAGACATATGCAGACGCCGGAGAGCATACCAAATTCTGGAATGGCAGTAATGGCGCCCTTATAAGGCCCTTACACGGAATTGCCGGATTACAGACGGTTCGAGCATTCGTAAAATCGAGATGTACGACGCTATTAGAGTAATTTAGAGCGAACGCGGAAGAGGCTGGGTGGTCATTGGCGATCATTTAGAGGCCATCATGCATGCTGGACATCGTTCCGGTCAGTGAGCAGAGCGTCCTGTCGTTAGAAAATTGCGGAAGAACTATCGTGGCAGATGAGTTTTCATGCTTGATTGATCATCGTCACTTTGACTGTGCAGACCGACGCAAGGTCACGCAAGACATCATTACATTACATCATAACAACAAGGACATTTTCGTTTCTGCCTCCAGCATCTGATCTATGCACCTACTCTGCATGTCTGTCTGTCTGTCTGTCTGTGTGTCTCTCTCTCTATATATAATTATATAAAGATATATATCCATATTTCTCTTCTCTCTCAAAAGACTAAAGGTGCGTATGCAGCGTATATTTCTCGGATATCAGTCGATAAATAATACGCAACATAAACGGGGTCCATCAGGGTCATTTTCTTCACCCAGGTTTCACATACGCAAGGGCTTCAGGTTTTCAGCGTCCTTAATGCTTACATTCAACGCCATATTTTTTATTTATCAGTATGCTTCCACTGCAATTTGGAAGCTAAACACGATAATTAAACATTGAGTCCCCGTGGGATTAATTGTTAATTGTCGAGTCGCATGCGATGAATTACACTGTAGGACGCTGATTACCAATGTTCTTGCTTCGAGACAAAGGCCTCGTGGTTGCTGTGGCCCGAACTAACCTGAGCCTCTGAGCCTCTGAAAAGCATTGAGCGTGCGTCAGTATTAAAGTCAGACTAATGAACATCACTGTCGCTTTTAAGTTCTATCAAGATTTCGATTTCATTTTCTTAATAAATTAGACTGATATTTTCAGTGTTGCCATTCAAATCGTAACGTTTTATCCGCTTTTTCATTTTCTCTCTGTCCTGTTTCGTTCATTGGTTTCTATTTACGTTGTCTATGAACTTTTGATCACCGTCTGATGGTCCTGAGCTCTGATCAAATAATCAAGAGAGATTACTTTGGCTCGTTTATTTTAACCTGATCACTTTAAAAGCGCAATCGTATATCATATCGATCTGAATTGATTAACCGCGACGCTTCGAGCTCCGTAGAACACCGAGAAGATCCGAGAAGACTATTATGTCTAACTGGTTGAATAATACAGGAAGCTTTAGCCAACTTCCGTATCCAAAATTGAAGCACCGAACATTAGGCTATATCCACAAATTTATCTCAGACCTTATGATCACCAAGGCATAACTAGCTTGTAATTGGAATATGGGCCTAATTATGTGCTGTCGCGTTCATTTAAAGAGACCTCTTATTCAGCTTTTTAGTCCTTACTCCAAGGAAGTCTTTTTAGAGTGAAAGACAATTGAGTGAACACGATTGAGCAATATCATTCCTTTTTCCCCCTTCTTTTCGTTCCATACCTTCCTAGACGGGTTCTTTCGTCCAATGTCGCCATTCGTCACGTTCTCCGGCTCTCTCCTTTTACTTCCTGTGACCCTCCTTTGTTATCCTGTCCAGTTGCATCATTCTAGGTCTTCCTCTTGCATGTTCACCCTCCATTATTTATTCCCTCAACCATTGTTCTTAGGAGCGTGTCTCCTCTCAATGAAATCATGTGACCCTACCATTCTCTCCATCACGCAGCAAAAGCAGCTCAATAAATGAATAACAACCAATTGCTCCTTCACATAACACTGCATTACATTATTTTGATCCGTGTTACTTAAAGTCAAATATAACAGCTTATCAAGTTAACCGAAAATTGAACAACGCGGCCAAGATCAAATCGTAAAACAGAAATATAGTATGAAATTACATAGAACATAACTACGGCTTTAATTCATGGTTGGAGGCCCTTTGAGTTGAAGTGTACGCATGCATGATGGCAACAATCTAAGAGGGTGACAATTAGCGTTGGCATCAATTAACTGTCAGGGATGAGTGAATTTGCTGAATTGCTACCTATTATATGCATTGCAAACACTTAGGCATTTAGTGTCGCTTCACCTTAGCATAGGCTTATTTGCGAGTTTCGTAAAGACCACCAAATTAACACTCCATGGATGTGGGCCATTATCATAGGGTCTATTCTAGTAACATGAAATTGATGTCTTGAAATTACCTTTAATTTTATTATGAGCTCTAACTACATCTCTGTTCCAGCCTCGTCACACCACGGTAGGTGTCCTGAGTCTGGTCACGTGACCCTGGCGTCATCGGTGGGCTACATATCGCTGTCGCGCAACTCAGTCTTGCGGTGTCCATGGAAACTGTCAGCCGATTCACTCCAGCGCATTAGCTTCACGCTCTACCGCTTTGAGAAGGAGAGAATGGAAAAGGCGATGACGGACAGCGCCTGTCCATGGTCGTTGCAATTTGAGGAGGAATCGACGAAGGTCAAGGAGTACAGTCTGTGCCGAGTGGCAAACAGGGAGACGAACGTATATACATCCAGGACGAACAGAGTCACAGCCTACGTTCAATATAGACACAACATGGCCCTGCCTATCACCTACCTACTGAAATACGAAGGTATGTCAATCGCCTCTCACCTGCTAAAATATGAGGTATAAGTCTACATGTCAATCACCTCTCACTTGATGAAATATGAAGGCATACATGTCAATCACTTCTCACAAGAGGGATAGCGCCTGTATCGAACGCATTAGCCGAGGAGACAAGCAGTTTAGTCATGCGATTGTTTAAGAGGATATTATGTCCATCTCCGTTCAGATAATATCAAGCGTGAGATAGTCATTTATCTAAAGAAATCGCTTTACGACTGAATCCATCACCAGGTGAAGTGTTGAGCACGCTCGCATGCTAAAGTGTGTCTGTCCGCGTTTGTGAAATATATAGCTAATATGTAAAAACCTATTTTGGTGCTACAATGTGTAGGAAGTCGAGTAACGTTTGCCAACTAAAATGGTTCTGTATTGGTGAGGTTTCGTAGTTTCGTAGAGAACAAATTAACAATTTATGCATAAGTAATAAGCGACGCATAATAATAATAATAATAATAATAATAATAATCTATTATGACGACGACGACGACGACGACAATGATGATGATGATGATGATGATGATGATGATGATGATGATGATGATGATGATGATGATGATGATGATGATGATGATGATGATGATGATGATGATGATGATGATGATGATGATGATGATGATGATGATGATGATGATGATGATGATGATGATGATGATGATGATGATGATGATGATGATGATGATGATGATGATGATGATGATGATGATGATGATGATGATGATGATGATGATGATGATGATGATGATGATGATGATGATGATGATGACGATGATCATAATAACAGTAATAATAATAATTTAGAAAATAGCAACAAGATGTTAAAATAGAGCGCCTTACGTTTCACCAGAGACTACAGATCGGAGAGTGTTACGCAGCTGTTGATCCACGTAGCCTTTTGCTTGCACACAAGGAGGATATTCTTTAGACATTCTAATGTTTAAACTCTAGCCCAGCGCTTCCCAATCTTTTTTGGCCGTGGAACCCTTTTGATCTTAGATTTTCTTGGCGGAACCTCTGTCCAAAAATAACCATAATATTTTGTAGGTACAAACGCTTGAGAATGCAGACAATTATAGGTTTAGGCCTACATTAGATTAACAATAACCCAAATATCGATGACAGTGACATATGAATTCTCTTTCAAACAAAGTTACACGCAGATGTTAAGGTAAAAGCCTTCATATGTTCACACTGACAGTTTTCGTGGAACCCTTGTCTTTGCCTCACGGAACCCTAGGGTTCCGCGGAACACAGTTTGGGAAACACTGCTCTAGCCTACTCTGTTTTTATGCACACACAAATCATAATTTATATTTTCCATTCCATATACAACACTCACGCATTTAGAGATTTTTGACAGAAGTGACACAATTGGCAAAACTGATGTAAGCGCTCGTCTCACAACGCGCAGTGCACGGGTTCAAACCTCTCTGACAAAAGCACCAATCGACGGCAATGGGAAATATTGTTTGATGTGCATATATACACAATAACGAGACTGATAGCTCACTTTCCCCGTTTCTCTCGCATCTCTACCTTTATGATTGATTAACTTCACTGGTTCCCTCTACATGCTCGCATAAAATTTAAGATCTCATTCTTATCTCCAAGGCTCAGCAGGTCTTGCTCCGAGATACCTGGTTGACGTAATACTTCGGCCTCAATCAGCTTCCTCCGTCCACTTCGCTCGTTCAATAGACTTGACCTCTTTCCTCCAACTATAGAACAGCTATGGTTCAGTCTCGATCTTTTGCTTCAATTGGTCCCTCTCTGTAGAATGCACTTTCTCCATCTGTTCGCTCTAAAATTCTATCTTGCAGTCTCTCATTTTCTTTTGCTTTTCTCTAAACCTACTTCTTCTCGCGAGGCGTTTCGCACTGGCAGCGCTTCTGAACGGTTCACCTCAGTAGAGGCGCTTTATAAATGCTCAAATACAAAATCAGTGTTGAGACCTAAAACAATTTTCCAGTGCTATCGACTGCTGCTTTGTCAATAGATAGTAACGCTTATTTAAATAAAGAGGTTATTCTGACAGGAGAGAGTTAATCCAATTGACATTTGACCACAGGGCGAAAACGAAGCAATCGCTTTGCTGGAGAATATTTGTTTTGTTGTGAAGTTGAAACAAGTTGCTGAAGTGGTGACGTATGAGCATATACATTGTCTACCTCACATGGATATTTGACTCTGAATAATCTGTCATCTGTCTCTTCGTATGCTGTATCTTATATATATATATATAAACAATGTCATATCGAGAGTGACAACTAGCGTTGGCATTAATTAACTTTCTGGGATGAGTGAATTGCTGAATTGCTACCTATTATATGCATTGCAAACACTTATATATATGTCTATCTATATCAGACAGCATCTCGCTTTCTCTGTTGCTGGCCTTATGGCATGGAATGGACTCCCATTATCATTACGTCTTATGGTTAGGGTCCACTCGGAGACGTTTTATAGTAGCCTTTAAGACCGTTCTGTTCAACCGGGGCTGAATTGGGAGTGCTTCTGAGTAGTAACTTTAGAGGGGTGCTATACACATTTCTGTGATGAATGAATGAATCTATGCTTTTGTGGATAGTATGTGTCAAATAAAACCCAGTAGTCTCTTCCTGTAAACTATAATGCGTAAGTTCTTTCATTAGTCAGGTAGGCTTATTCAATGTAAGCACTTTTAATTGACATGCTTGAATGATGGTTATCAATGATTGTTTCATTGGCTGTTGCAGTTAAGGGGTGTCCACAGATAAAAGTGCCACCTAATGCCTGGGTAACACAAGATGAGACTAAAGCAACGATCAAGTGTAACCACACCGAGGAAACCTGGTTCCTTGCGTGCAACGACCACGAATGGAAAGGCGACTTTGGAAACTGTTCAAAAGGCACAGGTCAGAAACATAATTTCAAAAGCACATACATGTAACAAATATATTACTTCATCTGATGTTGCCAATCTTACGATATGTTATGTTATTATGTTGCGTCATATTATGTTGTAATGTTGCGTCATGCTATGTTGCTACGTTGCGTCATGTTATGTTGCTATGTTGCGTCATGTTATGTTGCTTAATGACGCCACGTTATGTTACAATGATGCGTCGTGTTATGTTGCTTAACCCTTAAACGACCAGCGTGTACTAAAATGTCTAAAATGTATGGGAAAACATATGTAACTGGTCGTTAAAGGGCTAATGACCCCACATTATGTCACAATGATACGTCATGTTATGTTGGTATGTTACGCCATGTCGTTTCCTGTAGTTTCGCGATATGACATTGTTCTTCTCTAGTGTTGTGTAAAACCGTCAGCTTATAAATCTACAATAGCCAGACAGAACCTTGCGCTTTGTCGAATATTAGCGTTTTGCCTAATGAGGAAACTGATTACTTTCCGCGGAGTGATACGATGTGAAGCCATTGAACCTGCATTGCACTTTACAATTGGTAGAAACCAGGATGTAAAGACTACAAAAAGAACAGTTCTATGAGTGAACGCAATCATATTTACACGGAGCGAATTACACCAAATGCACCTGCAATTTGTTTTGCAGCAGATAATGTCAGCTGTTATTGGCCGCAGGTGAAGTTATTCATCATCAATATGAATTGCATCGATCGGAAATGAGCAAGAAATTACTCTAGGCGTCTAATTATCGTTCTCTGCCGTACTCTCTAGTAGTCGAAGCATGTAACTGTGCCAAATTAGGCGTCAAAGCCGCCGAAATAATCAGTTATGTGGCCACCGGTGCAGCAGCGCTCTGTGAAGGCTCGTGATGACACGAATATATGAAATTAGCGTCAAAATGAACCATTTTTAAAGGGGCGCCTCGAGAAAATTTAATTAATGAATGTCTGAGAGTTGCTTTAATCTTATTGATCTGACATCCACTGTCTACTAATATACATAATGATTGCAAAAGCTCTGATTTCGTTGTGCATAAAATATCGACATGAGACTGCTTGAAGGAAAAATTAAAGCCTTGCTGCGGAATTAGAAACGCCAGATCGATAGATCCGGCAAGTGAGGAAAATGATAAATAATGCTTAGGAGATAAAATGAAACTGAAATTGTAAAGGAACGTATTTTTAACTGATGTAGTTCAGAACTGATGAAACATGCACACCTGGACACAATAAACATTGCCTATAAGCTGTTGACAAAGCTTCGAACCTGCCCCCGATAATGCCCAAGATCTCAACAAGTTCTTGGTGCAGTATAGGCACAGCAAGGGATACACATGTAGGGTGTCTTGTGATTGATTGTCATTTTGTTAGGGGTGAGGAATGATCGGGAAACGAAGATTGTTCGGTTCGACTCATAACCGAAAAGAAATATTTTTTGAATTCTTTGCTCAATGTGATCAATGTAATTAGCGCAATATGCTCATGCGTAGAGGTTTTGTTATAACGCTTTCTCTCGAGCAGCCTGTAGTTTCTGCGGGTCTAGGAAATTACCCCCGGACATTACCCCCCCCCCCATTCCATGACATAATTAATACGCGATGTTTGTGATACAATTTATTACAAATTCATTAATATAGTCATTATCTGATATTAAATGAGCCTTTCTTGCCCTATCATATCATCTTTAACTTTTATTTTTGCTTTACATTCACTCATGCTTTTACCATTTCTCACATTCATAGCTTATAATGTCATTTGCCAAATCTTTTTGGTTGACATAAGCCTACACATACATTGAACCTTCTACGCAAAACCCTTGTTTTTCCGCCAACGCTTTCCACGTTATCCATGTTTGCCTTCTGAAAATATTGTGATATTTATAAAATTTTAAAATGATGGGCGCTTTATATGCGTACGGTATACCCAAGCTGTGCAGTGATCAAGGAGTTTTGGCGAATATTAATATAAATCATGCTTGTTAATTAATTTGTTAATTAATCTTCATTACACTTGATCTGTTAGTTACTATTTCACTTCAAGTTTTTTAAGGCACAGTTCGATGACAGCTATTAACATTAAATCATGTTTGTCAATTAATTTGATAATTAATCTCAGTTACTCTTAATTTGTTAATAAATCATTCAACTGAAATATGTATTAAAGCATAGTTCAAGCTATGGGTAGGCATTGTCCGGGGGGAGTAATGTCCAGGGGTAATGTTCTAAGGGGATAATGTCCGGTGGGGGTAATGTCAGGGGGTAATGTCCGGGGGATAATTTTCTGAGGATAAGGTTCGCAGGAGGGTAATGAACTAGCCGGATATCGTCAGTATACAACATACAGTAATAATAATATTGAGAAAAGTGGAGAAAGAGCTGGTAGATAAGGATTTAAAGAGCATGTCAGTAAGAATTAGCAATAATGTCGGTCATAACAGACAAATGCTTATTGTGAGGGTAAAATGCAGAATATCGAAAGTGGTGGGGTTTTTGTTAAACTAATTTTTTTACTCTTCTTATTCGCACTTTCTATCATTTCCTCCTATTACTTTTTTGAGCCAGATTGGTTGAAAGCGATATACAACATACCCAATTATACTATACACTCACTTTAAGCCTAATTGAAGAGAGACTATAATTATTTACCCTGGATCGTAGGTTGCCACATATAATACACCAAGTTTATGCAGTTTCTGATCAATTAGAAAATTCAGAGGACTATAATGTCGTTGTAGCGCAGATGTTCAGCTCAGTTTTTGTCGACTTCATCATCGATAATAGTTCTATGTTGCAACTCTCGACGAATCGAAGACACGAGCGACGAATGCTTATAAGATCCAGATACAAAGCGACGGACAGATCACAACAATGCATCGGTCTCTTTTAAGTTCTCGGCTGATTATATATATATATATATACATATATATATATGTGTATATATATACATATATATACTCCTAGCTAATGGCGTCTTATATGCAACCTGCTATGTCTTCAGGAATATATATATAATATATATATTCCTGTTGCAGTGTTGCCATGCATATCTATCTGATAGCCACCTATATTTGTATTTTCTCCATTGATTCACAAATTAATTGGATCCTGTGTGTATATATAGCTTATTATTATTCTCAATCTGTTGAAATTGGTGTTTTGATAGGCAAAGACCCTTCGTCAGAATTGATTTCTAACTCATCGACAACAATGCCATTTGGTAAGATACAATTTTCTGCTTGGAACTTCAAATTTTGCAATTTCGCTAATGCTCTGTCGGTCTTCATTATGTCCGGTTATAATATATCTGCGTAAGTAGCCTAAGCTATCTAGATATTCATATATTGGTCCTCTGAACGTAACTTTATGGTTAGTTTGCTGAACTATATATAACCAGACGGTTAGGGTTAAACCACTACTAGAGTGGAATGCCATCATGCGGTTTTTATTTCACTAGCATATCCAGGACTACAGAAGCACGAAAGATTGGAAATGTCGTTAGGGCGAGAGAGATATCTATCAATGTAATACCTAGGTTGTGGACAGGATCATCATATATGTAGGAAATAGACAAAGAGTCACTGGGTATAGGAGCATGAAGAGGTCAGGAATGTATCTTGAGTAGTTCAGGAAGGTCAAGTCCATAAGATGAAAAGACGGAAAGTAAAGTAACAGGATTGATTGAGCATCCTCCTTCATACGCAGAAGCTAAGAAAATAAAGTCGCTTTATTCCATTTGGTTCCTCTTGGAGATATGTGCCTTCGTGGCCCCTCTGATGGGAAAACATAGAGCCGGCACTGCTGTCTGGATAACTTACTAGTGATCGGGAAACGAAGGTTGTTCGGTTCGACTCATAACCGAAAAGAAATATTTTTTGCGCATGTTTTACTATCGTTATGTGATGCTATGTCATATCATAATATGTCATGCCATTACTTAGGAATGCTTCTATATATGATGCTTTATGCATTTAATGTATACCCAATCCATACTTACGTCCCGCTTACCTTTCCTATTTTCTCTTCATCAAAAACCAGTTTTCAGTGAACTGCGTGCTTCAAATCTCCATCAGTAGCTCCTACAATGCATAGTTCTATTAATGCCATTTTACCATCTACCAGCGTTTCCTGAAATCTAAGTTCTCCTCGTGTATGTCTTTGACCAGCGATAATTCAGATTAGCCGTGTCCACCATCTGAAGTCTTATATGACATCGTATTTAACGCAGCAAATCTCGCCAATAACATTATGCATTTTTATGTGCAGACTCAGAACCCCATATTTTACAGTCACCATTCGTAATATTGCTGGGATGTAAGTCAAGTGTATCTCTGAACTGTTATGACTGGCAATGCGTAGGTCTATTATTAAGTTTCAGTGGTGCGGTATCAGAGACCCACATCAGGAGTGAATGTGCAACATTAACCTATATAAAATTTAGTTGTTGAATATGATATAATATTGAAACATTGCTGACGTCAATAGTATACTAAGACAGCGTATCCTGTAAGTGTGTGAAACGAGGTCACAAGGCCCTCACATAAAGATAATCGGATTTAAGTAGTTAGCCTGCAATCTTGTATTCCATTATTTTATTCCTGTCAAACTTTTCTTCGACCTACCTCATATGCATGATAAGCCAGGGTAAATTTGATGCAGCGTAAGATATCTTCCTTATCTCTTTGCATAAGATATCTTCCCTATCTCTTTGCATAAGATATCTTCCTTATCTCTCTTTGCATTTTGTGATTCCAATAATAAGATTAAGTTTATTGTCATCCTGAAATATCCTTATGCAGGCAGCAACTGCAAGCGCAAAGCGAATTTATCGCTTCTATAGAGCCATCAATTCCTAAGGACAGATTTCGACCGCTGCAGGCTTATGCAGTTTATGTATAATGGAGCAACTGGAAAACGGATGAACGAAGTGCATGGGTGCTTGAACATGTAGCTGACGACAAAAGCGAGAGGCTGTTGAATTGGAGAACGCCCAGGATTTCGTCTTAAGAAATTTAATCAGGCAGAAGGGATTGATTGGTCAGCTGGACCGGACAAATGACCGCCGGTCAAGTCCACACAGCAGGGTGAAGACTACAAGAGTGTGGTGGACTGGATGGCGTTGGGTGGGGTGGATTGGATGGAGCGATAGTGACTGAACAAAAATAGAAAAATTACTTTCGCCGACCAGCATCCCACCGCTTTGAAAAGCCATGTTATGTACTTGTATATAAAATAACTTATATATATATATATTTATTGATGGCGCAGTAATGCTTTGTTTACAAGGCCTGTATATATTTATTGATCAGCACGGCACAGTACAAAGCATAGAGCGTTGCCATCCAGCACCAAATTGCATGGCATATCATCTGTTGAATACTTTAAGGTTTAACATTTATTTTTGTTCACATGTTTTCATTATATGCATGCTTACTTTCGACCAAATCAATGAATTCCAATCATTGTTAACCTAATCAATGAGTTAAATCAAGCCATCACAGGCCGTTCAAATGAAAATTGTCGCCGCTGTAGGTCTAAATTTGAACTAACTTAGCTAAGGTTTCCCCTCTAAATGTCATCATATGGACTTTATCTTCTTGAGTCCATATGTTTTTCACATTTTGCTTGCGTTATTCATTTTAATTGATTCGGATTAAATTCTTGAATTTTCAACTTTTGACTGTATTTCTAAAGCTCAGTTTTGCTTCTGAGAGTACTTGCCGAGTTTTCCTTAACAATTGACAGGAATTGCTCTAAAATAGTAGTCGACAATTATATTAGCAGAGAATTACTCACCTGTTAAGATTTCCATTGTAATTTCCATAGTCTGTCATTATACTCGGCCACATGAAAGGCATTTTTTAAACACGAACGGCCCGAACGCCTGTATTATCAGTAGTAATAAATGGCTATGTTGTATTTCAGGTTTTATGCTGGCAGTGGTGATTGGCGTCTTACTCGGTGTTATCATAGGTGCCATACCATTAGCACTTGTCTACATCTGCCTCAAAAGGTCAGTGCTTATTACTGCAGCTATATTGCTAATGCAACTGGCAGAAAATATGCTTCTTGTACCCTTGTTGCCTAAACTGCCACGAATTATTAAACATGTAATTCAACATCGTTCGGTTACGACAAATCACATAATTCTAAAGTTTCATGCATTTTTGCTTAGTACGCGTCTGTACCCTCTTGTCTTCGGCCATGCGGATCGATGAAGCTCTCATCTAAGATAAGCCTCTTCATCCTGAAACAAATAATTTAGGGTGCTCAGTTCATTTCACATGCCTTTAGCGCCAAGCACGAATTCTTTCCATCATTTGGCGAAGTTTAAAGCCTAATAGTGTAAGCAACTAAAGCTCTAGCAGAAGTCTGATATATTATATGGTATACTTTAACCATAAGTTTACCCGTTCGTGTAGGTAAGGTTCGTTGCTCGATTATATATAGTTCACCGTTCGCTTGTATATATTATATATATGTAGATATTATATATATATATATATGTATGTATTATATATAATGTTTAATGGCCACATTTCTGTGCTGTTTATACTCTTATGTTATAGCAACCTGCACACAGTAAACAGAATAGTTATAAAATTAGTGTTGTAATTTATCGCGACTCTTTCATGGATTTGCTCGCGTTTCATATATATATATATATATATATATATATATATCTGGCAGATTCTGTTTGTTTTTTTCTTTAAGGAAGTGGAACAAACAGCCACCGCATAGTTACATTCACGACGGGATCTACTATCCGGAGATTCAGCAGAACCTTGCTGAAGACGGTAACTCAATGTATCCCGCTCTGTTGAAGCAGTCTCCTAACGTCACCGACGGACAACTCAAACCGGAGGAGTATTGTTACGGATATACAGACACCTACCCTCAGACGGGGCCTTGCGTTCCTGGATCGAATTTCCTAGAATCTGATCTAGCAGAGTTGGACCGACAGAGGTCGGATGGAACCATCAAAAACTGTCACCAGATGGACTGCTGTCGATTGGCAGACTGCCCTGACGTCATGTCGCAGACGGTTCTCGCTCGAAACTGCAGGCCAGTCGTAAGCAAACGATTGCAGGAACATGTCTACGAAAGTGCCAGCTTCGGAAGAAATTGCCAAGGCGTAAACGTTGACGTCATAGGAGAAATCATTCCGATGTATTATAAGAGGGAAATGCCGGTGGCCATTGCTAAGACGGATCCGCTAAAAAGTGGTCCAGAGGAAAGGTCACAGGTTCATTAAAAGGAAATGTTCTCTGTACAACGACAACGAAAGAACACGCAAAAACTCTGAAAATCTAAGCGCTATTGCGAGACCCTGCTGAATGTACCTCGTACAAGAGGCAAGAATATATTATATGAAAACTCATTGCTGAAAGCCAAAATACATTTGCAGGACATTAAAATGACGTTTGACACTTTCAAAATTGAGATTTTATAAGGAAGTTTTTTCATGAACTTGAAGGATTGGGTTCACTATATTTATGATGTTTAGACTGATGATAATATAATTGATCAAACCATAATTGCTGCTCCTCAAGTTTGTTTATTAGTAAGCTACAGCGCCGCAGCAAAAAGAAGAATGCGCCAAATGGGCAATTGAATATCCTTTGTTTCAGACTGTCTATCATCAAGTAAGGAGTCGTCCTGCTCGTCCACAAAGGATGTCCGCAACGAGGGAGAAGGGTAGATGGAAATGAGGACAGGGTCATGAACAGTGCGGACGTCCGCATGAGACCATGCTAAATTATCGCCAAAATAGTTTTAGTTTTTTAAGTTCATTATTATCCAGTATGATGCGCTAAAACTTTACGATATTGAATGAGCGCAATGACAGTAGTTTTATTATAAATGTAAATTGCTTCAATATCTGTTCTATCAAATAAGCTTTAAATAAGCGTTTATTAAATTTATTTTATCTGTTATTACAGTTATTTACGTAGCTTTTATTCAATCTCATTCTTTGTCATTAAAATATTTATTAAAAAGCAATACAGTAAAATAATAGCAATTGTACATATCATATAATTGTAGTAGGCCTAAACAATTAGAAAAAATTAGCATGCGCAATGGTGGCTAATATATGCGTGACGCGGACGTCCGCAAATGGAAAGAGATCAGTGACAATGCGGACAAATACGGACAAGGAGGAGGTGTAAAACGTAGGGTTTTTTGTGACGTCCTCTATGTACGACCCTTATTTGCAAGCATTGTACGTGGAGACTTGGTCTTGGGTTTATGGGTCAGGTTGATAAAAATATGGTTGGGGGAACAGGTCGAACAATTTAATTTCACAAACATGGACGCAGCAAAAGCAGATGAACAGCGGAAACAGTTCAGACATTTTTTATATTTGTGAAAAATGTCAGAAATATTTGGGGATAC
Source organism: Bimastos eiseni (assembly GCA_959347315.1). NCBI lineage: Eukaryota > Metazoa > Annelida > Clitellata > Crassiclitellata > Lumbricidae > Bimastos > Bimastos eiseni. The sequence goes on along the minus strand of OY365808.1, from coordinate 16,853,027 downwards.
AGACAGCTCAATCCCTCACTTGAAATTCGTCTCTGATTACTTATAACTTGTCAATTTGTTTAAAAAATGATGTTCTAGCTATAGGTCAATCATAAATTCGAAAGACATCATGGTTGCTCTGCATATTTATATATTTAGAGGTATGTGTTCATTGAGTGACGGCTCTAGACTGTCTAACTGGAGGGGAGGGGCCCTAGAGAACATGACAGAAGGGTTAGTTAGATATCAAATTGGACTAAATTTGGAGGGGTCACAGACTCATCTGTTGTGGCTCTGGCCTCTTCCCCCTTGTATAGCTCTCACTGTGTTCTTTCACTGGGTTTTTTGAATGTATTAAGACGATCTCTTCTATGTGTCTGTCATTCAAACAAACATATCGACATTGCGAAGAACATTATTAAGCCCAACAGAAATCGCTTGTACATTCAAGCCAAACCCATACGACCTACGCGTAGATGCAGCATTCTAAAGGTGAATTTTTTCAAATGACTATACCATACCGGTAACCTTAAGTAAGACTATAAAAAGTCACTGAGCTCAATATTTAAGCTGTTTAAAATCAATGCTTAAGGTTAGTCGTCTGAGAATGGTCAAATTTCTGACATAAATTAGATGGAATAACAGTACAGCTGGCAGCCTCAAAAAGGAGATAATCAATCATATTATCTGAATGCCTGTGTCACTCACATCAACAAACTAGTCAGTTGCTTGCTCGCAGATGCCTTTAGAAATACTTTATTGTAAGCTCATTTGAGCAGAGTGTTCTTGATTTCGATCAATACAACTTCTTTGCGTTTCACACCTAAACCAATGCATTCATGGGTAGAAATTTTGATTTTATCCTGAACATAGCATTTACTCAACGAGATCTTACTACTTCCTGAATAGCCCTACACTCCCTACAGCATGCATAAAAATATATCTAGTGAATCTTAGACACAATTTGCTTAGAAAGGACCCTAATTTTTAAACTCAGTTCCTTTAAAATGAACCAAATTCATTTGTACAAGTGGTTTGTATCATTCGCGCTCTAAGTCGATGTGTGAACTGATATTGTAGCCGGGTTTGATATAGCCTACAGGTTTGAGCCCTGTTCCAGACAGTTATTATGCCGGAACATTGAGTAAGTCCTTCACTCGCAATTGCTCTGCGCCATCGAAGTTCTATCCTAAAACTCATGTGTACATATGAACGATGGAAGGAGAGCAATGTCAAATGGAGTATTGCATTGTATTATGTCGATAAACTATTAATACATTGACAGTTATCACGAGATTACGTCCCCATCTTATTCGGAGTCGTATGATAGTGAACTGAGAAGCCACTGAACACAATTCGCGTCTCGAAAATAACTTAGGCCTACAGGCGACCATCCTAACTTTCTGTACTGCAAAATAAGCCTGTGCTCAATTTGCGAACAGGCCATTTGTCAGGCAGCATGAGCAGAGAGCACCTGTAATAATTCCTACAATGAGCTTACCAATGTCTCAGCCATTACAACGTTGTCATTAGTTAACTAGTCATCTATTTCAATGGATGACTCTCACTTGCTGCATTGTTTTCGTCATTGGTTAATCTCTAAAGTGAGCGATAGGTTGTATGAGGAGATTAACTCGGTCAACTTTAGCGAATTACGGGATTTGTTAACCTACTCTGAAGATACTTTGATCGGTAGGCCAGCGCGACGGGCTGGACGTGCTGACCCTATGCTCAATTCGGCTGTGGAATGTGTACTCTCAAGAGGTCAAGAGGATATCCCCAAAACGAGCAACTCGGTCGAGGGTTTTGTCAACTTCTTGGTACCTGTCACCCTACGATATGGCCTGAAGAAGGAACCGAGTCTAAACTAACTGAAAATGAAACAATTTGTAGCCGGACAATGCGCCCCTACAGGTGTTAAGAAATATACGGTAAGTGCTGAACAAAGAATCATTGCTGAATATGGGATTCGCTCGAATATGGACTGTTAGGAGACATTGCACAAAACCTAAAACTACAAGCCTAATGAATATTTGTCTTATAGGCCGTTTGTATAACATGAACAGTGACAGTCCATATTATTAGAACACTGAAGCTATCCTTTGAAATGGCTCTTTGATATAGATTACTGTTTAGAAGATGCTTGTTAACAAAAACGCAGGAAAGCGATTGTCGTGTTTCTTTGCTCTATTTTCATTCGCCCATTTAAACACGCGGCCTGTTGTCTATCGCTCTTATAAACGCGCACTTTATCAATCGTGCGCTTTAATGGTATTCGCCCATTTGATGACGCCCTTTTGATTTCGTCCTTTTGAAATTCGCCAATTTGATAGTAAACCATGTAAATAATATGGCAAGAATAGGGCATAGCATATCGCCCTCCAAGGCCGAGATCTTTTGACAGGGTCCTCGTAGCTGTCTGATGAACTTGTCAAAAAGTGTCTACTGTGTCCACATTGCATCAGGTAACCAGATCGCATGCGATCGGTTTCAATGTTTTGAGTGTCTGCCCTAACGGAGTTCTTGCACTCTTCACTGACAGAGTATTAGCAACAGGCGCTACGTGAGATCCTACAGTTAAAATCACATTAAACTATTAGAAGAAATTGCTGAACCACATAATTGTACCCAAAAACACTCACCGAATTTGCCAGAATCGTCCTAGCCCGGTTTGGGATAGCTACAGCATTAATTCCTTTTCTTTCAGAGCTAATAGCTGCACCCATTACACACATGTCCGTTTATAACTATTACAAAAGCTTTGATGTTCTAGCGCCGTTTGTTTTAACTGAGCGCTTGATTCGAAGACATCCATATCCATGTGCATGTATAACGTAGGCCACCTTAATTACCAAAGGGCTGCAGAAAATATGGCAAGATTCAAGTGTTTAAATATTAATTTGTAATTCTTCCTTTTACAAATCTATAACCTATGTCATCAATTGTAATTTGAAGGCAATCCTTCGCTTAGGAATTATGTCTGACAATTTTAAATTTGGTCGTTTTCGCACCAGTTCACAGTTGGGTGACAGTTTTGAACGCATCATCTGCACTGAAAGAGCCACGTCATGTCTTGTGACGTCAGAGCTGAAGTGTGCACTCGAAAGTACGATTGACCCTGTTTCACCGATTATCGTACGTTGGCCAGAATTTTCGTCTGAGCAGAATATTTTCCAAGTTGCGTTGTTGGTTGGGTTGATGGAGTCGCTGTTGTTGACTTTATCGGTGCTGACGGATTTGTTTTTGTTGTCTTTTTCTAATTTGATGGCTTCGTCAGTACTTTTGGAATTGACGTTGTTGTTGACTCTGTTGCCTCTGTTGGCTCTGGGGTTGACGTGGATTCTGATCGATTCGGATATGACCGCAGCTACAATGATTGAGAGAAGAATTACCGTGAGTCTACTCGGTCGGTCGTGGTGTAGGGAAGGGGCCATGGCGTTGCATCGGTCGCGGTGGCAGAAGCAGAGCTGCCCGTCCTCGGGCGGTGACTCTTTCATGCAGACCAAGGCGACGGTAATCCTAAGTTGGAGCCTCGTCGAGCAAGTCCTCACGTAGCGAGCCATACCTACAACCACGTTCAATGCACGACGACTGTAGTCTTTGTAGGCCTACTTCTCGAGACTACGACGAACCTCTGCATTTTCTCTGATTATGGAGAAATTAACAACAACACATTACGCAATTTAATAGAAACAAAGCCATGCGAGTTAGTGAACGAATTGCCTATGCTACATTTTTAAGTGATGGACGAGTTGCTGAAGCCCTATTCAAAAAACTCAGCGGACCACAGAGGTCATCGCGTTCAAATTTGAAATTGATCAACTATGGCTCAAGCTTTGCAATAATTTCAGGCTTTGACTTGCAATTAGTGGAATCTCCTTAATACATTCAGCAATTTGTATCTGTACTATGCAAGAGCTAATTTTTAACAATTTGCCGCACATAAGAGTTGAATATATTTGACTTGTCGAATGGGTATTTTCGTCGCGTTCCTATACATAATTATACCGTTAGGAGAGATGACAATGTTGTCTCTATGGGAAATATAAATTTCCTCCAGTATAATACATTGCAGATTTGCTCACGCCAACATGGGCCTTTATGTATGGTTTCTAACCGCCAGAAAGGTTGGCGCCAACAATATTAAACACGCGACATGTGCAACTTTGCAATAACCTACTTCTCTGGCGGTGTTGTTACAATGTATCTTTAAACTGAAAAAAACAGAAGACTCTTAAGCATAGCGAACAGTGTCTAAAAGAAGTATTTTTGAATAGCAGGGCCTGTGCATTTCCTATAAACTTAGCACAGGAAAAAAGACGCTTCATTCTTGTGCTTTTCAATCAACATAATAGAAAGTCTCAAGCGAAAAGACCAAAACGTCGATATCCGCTATAACTCAATATCGCCGCTTAACCGAATCTTCCAGATACTGCTTTGGGAGGCTGGTATGATGCATGGACCCCAAATGGAGAGGCATTTTCTGCTCACCAACCCAGCGACAAAGCATTTTCTAAACTGGAGAATCGATCTGTCCAAAAAATTCGTTTATGGCTTCCGAAAGAAATCTCTCAGACACATTGAGTGTCAAGTAACTTTGACCCGGCGCCAGATAGGAGGTCATCGTGGTCATCAGTCTTCTCAGTATGGGGTCAAAAATGGCTGATTGGTAACTCACTGGCACGCAGATCAGAAGGACGCGGGTTCGATACCCACTTACCTCATATAGTTGACTAATCCCTTCATTCGCTAGGTGGCGCAATTTTATGAGGAGCAGCACAGATAAGAGCCTAGTTGGCCACCAAACAGTTCAATTCAACCACTGTTAAACTTGTTATCATCTGTTAAATATTAAATAACGGGTTCATACTACGGTTTGTCAGTTTTTAATGAATAAACGAACGACTATATTATTATTATTATTATTATTATTATTATTATTATTATTATGCTGTTTTCGCCCATGTGGGCGAGCTAAGTGAGTGGTGGCAATGTCCCGAAGAGGCAGGCGGCGTTCCCACGCTGAAGAATAACCGAGATACGCTGGAACAGAAATGACGTCTCCATTGGATCGTGGGTTGCAGCACTCGTTCGACTACCCAACTCTGAGATGAACTCCAGTCCTTCACTGCTCCAAGCGCCGCCGGATTCCAAGGAGAGGGCTACGAAGTCGTGGGTGTTGGTTATGGTGGAATACTTGGCCCTCTTCGTCTTAGCTGCGCGTTCGGCTGCTTCGCCAGCTCTGATAGATGTGTCGGCAAGATGTGACTTGGCGTAGGTGTCGGGCACTGTCACATCCCATGCCAGACATCGACCACGTGTCCAAGGAATGAGCGTGACGCCGTCCGGTCGCTTTCCATCTTCTCTTACCAAGCCGAGAGGTTCCTTTTGCGCTGGAATCTTCGCTCTGCCAAGAGCTCTCCAGATGACATCGTTCAACATGCTATGTCGTTGATATTTTCCGCTGCCTCTTCTACAAATTAGTCCATGGAGCCCTTTTGCGTCGACGCTCTCTTGACATTGGTGACACAATTGTGGCTCGCAGAGCGTCGTTCCTAGCCTCAAACCGGCTGCCATTCGTACATCCTCGTTTGAGAGGCGCAGGCCTAGGGCAGTCACAGGGGGCGCTAGCATCCAGTCTCCAGAATGAGGTGCTCGTGAGGCCAGCAGGCGAGCACGGTCACATGGATTGTTATTGGACTCCAGCAGACCTTTCCATGCCTTGTCGTGAATCGGAGGTCCCATTCTTTCTGGCGATGACTCGCTGCTCCTGTTGGTGGCTCTGCATCTGTCAGGGTCTTCCAAGCGTTGAGTGCTGAACTCACAAGTTCATATGGTTCCTCAGCAGACTCTGTTGGTAGGATGCATGCCTGGAGTTCGCTTGTACTAGCAGCAAAAGCCAGAAAGGCAGAAAGTGCCAGCGTAGATGCACAACGAACTCCCAGACCACCATCTCTCACCGGCAAAGAAGTCTGGAGCCAACGGTCATTGTCAAGGTCCACACTTAAAATGGTTGACAATCCTTCTCTCAGCAATTGATCAAACCGAGCCAAGCCCGGGCAATCAGCGCAGACAGCTGTGCGCAGACTGTACAAGAGCTTCGGTGCACTTAGACTGGTTCTCAGCAGAACCAGAGTGTCATGTGTATAAAGCAAAGACAATCTTCCGATTGCCTTCTCGAGGTCATTAGCCTTTGCATTAATAACCATGTTCACAGCTGGACCTGGAATCAGAGGTGCACCCAACAAGGTCATGTCCTCGAGGGCTATGCCCTAGTCAGTAGTAATGTACTCGTACTCGTACGCCCTCGTGAACTCTTGAAACGCAGGGTCATTGCTCGGCATCTGGGTGTTGTGACACGCGATTTCGCATTTGCTGCGGTTCAATAGCAATCCCAGATTCCTTGATTCCTGCTCGATTAATTGAACGTCGTCGGCCACTGTTTCCTTGTTACCTCCCAATGTCAGGTCATCCAGATATCCGATACGCAGATCCGATCGAAGCTTCATCAGAATCGGTTGCAGCACAAGACAGAATTCCAGAGGTCCCAAAGGATCGCCTTGCTGCGTTCCTTCTTCGGATCGAATTATGTTTGAACCATAGCGCAACAGTGGACGGCTTGAATAGGCAGCGTGAGCAAAGTGGTAGAGTTCTGGGATCTCTCTAGCAACTGCCTCTAGAAGATAATCTTTGCGCAGAGTATTAAAGGCATTGGCGAAGTCGAGCTTCACTAGGACGCAGTCTTCAGGCATTGTGATTATCCAGCGACGTGTCGCATGGACAGCTGCCTCAGCGCATCCTGGAATGCCTACCCCAAGCTGAATGGGGGCGAGCAGTTGAGACAGCCTTGTTACCGCATGCGAATTAGCGCACTTTGCCGCCAGACGACGCCATGTGTAGCCCACGGCGATCGGTCTTATGCCTCCGTCCTTCTTGCTCAGGGCTAAAAGGTTTGCCCCATAGATGACCTCATTCACCTCTTCGGATAGACCTCCCTTTGGGAGCAGATTGACAAGGTCAGATAGATGTTGCACGATGCTGTCATCTACTCCATAGGCTATCAGATCCTTTAAATGTTGTGGTGTTATGCCATCTGGACCACCAGCCGAACCCGCAGGGAAATAGGAGATTGCCCTAGCGACATCTTCTTTAGAAACTTGAAGCGGGATGAAGCGATCCGAACTGTCTGGATCACACGGTGTTCTCCTGTCCACTGGCGCAGGCGGGTGCTTTCTCTTAAGCGCGGCCAGAGTTTCCGGTGTGTCCAGCGCCGGCTTATCCTCGCTGCACATGAGACGGATGGCTGCTTTGAAATTGCCTTCCTCCAGCTTGCTTGCAACTGCTGAGGCTAATTACCTGGCGTGGTCGCATTTAGCGGACTTGAGCTTACGACTTGACGTCGATGGCAATTCATCGTTAGTCGACTGGTCTGGCCCCTGCAGTCCCCATTCAGTAATGCGGGACAAAATCATCTTGGTCATGTTGTGCTTTCGTCCACCTCTTCTTGGCTTCACTAGTACAGTTCCACCGAAGGCCAGCAAATCGAACCATTTGGCAACGCAATTTGGTTCTCTTACAATTGCTTGGATTATATTGGAATATTATTATTATTGTTGCTATTATTATTATTATTATTATTATTATGCTATTGATGTTATCTTCCTGACTGTATTCTTTCAGTTCACAATATTGAACAACAAAGTCTAACTTTCCAGCTCCAATGCTTGATTTCGGACAACAAAGTCATCGTTGGCCCTTGTCTCCGAATACATTTCGCTCCAAACGTATATTTCGTGTACAAGAACTTTGTCAGTAGTTAGGCTGTCAAAAAATGTTGAAATCACGACCCGGGTACCTGTCGACCCGCGGAGCGGGTATCCGAGTACCCGACCGCGCGGATATTTTGTTAGGAAATTTAGGGCATTGCGCACTTTTACGGAATGTCGGGTACCCGAGAATCGATTTCATTACCCGAGTAGGCAGCTTCTGGCGAGTTGTAGGATACCATCTGACGGCCCTAGTCAGTAGTAATGTACTCGTACGAGCCAATCTTAGACTTTATATACTACTGGCGTAGCGAATGAATGCAGAAGAGCATGACTAAACGAGAAATGTGATATTGAAGGTATTATTACCGTTCTGCGGCTTTCTGACCCATTTGACGCACGGTCCGTGGCAGACGACGGTGTTGAGAGGGGAGGAGAGAGTTCGGTTGAATGGGTCGGAGCAGAACTGTGTGTTGTGACCGTACGATGTGCATTCGTAGCACTCGACGGGACTTCGACTGCCACCTGCCCACCAAGAAAAAGCGCATAAAGCACGGCCATTTCGTGTGTATAATAGTCAGTTCCCGGACTACTAAACAACCTAAATGACCCAATGTTATACATTTTGACCACGCATGCAGTGTCCATATAAATTATATTCTGATCTATGATCATAGCTGATGTTCTACAGATCTGCTTAGAATTTGCGTCTATAAATTGTATGTATATATATAACTATATGTAATAGTTTATATTAGTGTATGTGTTCAATCCTTGATATAAGGCCGGTTGAAATTCATTAAACCGATGAAACATGGCTGCCTAAGAGCTAATTATTCTGTACTATGTAAGAGCTAATTATTCTGGATTATATTAAAGGTCTCTTCATCCATTGCAGTACCTTGGATGTTATTGATAATGGTTCAGCTTCTGGCATTCGATCATCGTTAACACTCTGTTAGTGTTTAAGTCACATTTACGTAGGTAGGCCTACCTGATTACTCATGTTTCTTTGTGAGTTTTCATTCAAAGTTAGCCTAGCCATTTACCGCATTTATCTGACTAACCGTACAGAGAGCTATTTAGTTCAACTAGTTTAAGAATTACCGCTAGCGTATGTCACGCTTGTAATTAATTTGTCTTTCTCTATTGCTGGTGTTTTTGTCTCACTCTTTGTTATCCTGATTAACTAAAAAAGTCTTGTTAAATTATTATCTGGGTTTCCTTTATTAGGGGGGCCTTCTTGGCCCCTTTATGTGTCTCCCATTGCGTACTAATATTTTCTACTTATATCTACTTATATTTTGCTATGTTGGATGCAATAAAAGAGTATGTCATGTTATGTTATTAATCGAGGATAATCTTACAGATTTACTTTTGTAGTTGATTGTTCTCATAAAGCCACAAATCTGTATGTAGCCTATGCAAGCGATTGTGCAAAAGAGACTGACTCAGGGCATGTCCTGAGGATGCTGGGCATCTTATAGAAAGCAATACCGCACCACTGAAGCAATGCTTCATTGAAGGTAGGGGCCTTGCATTACAATAGTAGACTGAACATTTCAAACATGAGTATAAATTTGACTTTCTGAAAGAATACGCATTCGTTCCTATACAGCTTCCACGCATGCATGGACTATATTTAAACGGCACAGATTGTAAGGTAAATGATAGAAAATAGCATTGACCATTAATAAAGACGTGCTCAATGAACCTGTAGACTATTATTGTAGGAATTCGTGCAGATAGTTGTGTATTTCTGAAAGTAAGATGAGAAGATCTTGTAGAACAAAGGGCAGTTCCCAAAATAAGTTAGGTTCTTATGAGCCTCAATATATCAGTCCTCTAAAAATTCTAACAACATGAGCACCAAATTATCACTGAAGTTACGCAGCGATACGCCATTCTCCTCAACAGCCGAGGCCATAAACTCTGGTTCTAAGGCACACCGATCGCCATCTGAGCGCCCACAAATCTCTACTCAATCGCTTCATATTTGACAATTGGATGAGGGTATCTCTTATTTTATATTGGTGGTACGCTTCTTACTCCTGCCCCTCTCGATTATCGGTTTCGTTGAGATTTAGTGATGGACGAGAAGCAGAATTTGCTACAGGTGGGCGAAACTGTCGTGTACAAATATGGGTCATGCATGAAGAGGAATCTTTATTGTTTTTTGGTAAATGGAAGTTTTTTATAATAGGGAGGAAGTGTAACCAAAGGGCAGCAGCTAAATGCTTGCAAAAGTACCTTCAACAAATGCACAAACTCTTTATGGTACGTAAAGACATCTGTGGACTAGAGCAAGTAATTAATAAAATAAAAAAGACAAAAATAAACTTAGTCTTCGTAGGTTCTCAGCATTGTTAGCTACATGCAAGAATAAATGTAACCCTTCTAAAATTTAGGAGGTTGCATTGAAGTGCTATGAAGTGATTATTATCAGTGCTTAGACCAGTTACTGTTCTCTCGTTTGGCTGTAATTATGGGCATAAAAATTTGTTCGGGTACTGCGTGTTACATTTACGCTGTGGTCTGGTATGACCGTCAACCGTTGCTAATGATCGACAGGAAGATCAACTATTAACACGTGTATGAAATGAACCAAGTCAGTGATTGTTTTTCTTGGGTCATTTCATATAAATGGCTAACTTAGCATATCCACACGTCCAATAAATTCCGCAACTGGTCGTTCTCTGACAGTGCTAGTTCCAAGCCTAGACGAAGAAGGAGGGCGACGAAAATTATCCTTGTAATCACACGGTGGACTACTTCCTGCGAGCGCTGTCGTTCAGAATGCACTGTCTGTGGAGTCACTCCAGTCTTAACTAAGTATTTATCTTCTTCATCTTTCGTTGGATAACTCTGTCGCAACGAAACGACCGCCGGAAATGCGATAGGAGATGGAGCCACGTGACTGGAATTTCGTCGGTTGATTATGCCATGTGCACTGGATGGTATCGACTCTCTAGATTCTAGAGCAAACGGCATGTCTAGCAATTTAATTTCTGTATGCGCATCTAAGCATTTCTCTGTCCGTTCATCCATCTGTCCGTCTGCTTGCCTGTCCGTCCTTCTGGCTGTCTGGATGTAGCTTTGTCCAAATTAATGACCAAATGATCGACAGCACAAAACAAAGAAAAATAACGCTGTTTTATATAAAATTTCGCGAACGCATCACTGGGAATGCAAATATGTTAGGGAGTTATGAGCATATTGCATGGATAGTCCATAATACGAACGACCTCTAGGCATCTGACATCTGACCTATACTCGCCGCCGCCAAAGGCTACAGAATTTGAAACGAGGCTTTACTATGACGCAGGAACAGGAAATGAATGCGTTGCGTCGAATGACATGGCGTGAAAGCGGGCCTCGTTCTGGGGTCGGGAATTCTGGAAATACGCACGGCTTTCAGCACGTTCTGATCGTAATCATAAAATGTACATTGCAACGGATCATATGAAAATCTCTCACGAGAACCAGATTGCAAGAAGGCTCTGTATCAAAGGTAAAGATTGCGTCAGGTTTAACTCTTCGTCGACATCCATTCAACGTTTTATGGATGCTTGCTATGGACAATTGCTCACAAGGAAAGTAGAGCAGTGTAAGATATTGACGATAAAGGCTTATTTGCTTAAAGGAGAGCATTGATAAAACAGTAGATTAATCCAAGTACGACTGGTGAATACTAAGCATTGTGTTACGTAAAAGTATGAAGTAAATAACCGATAACAGTATCCATCGTCTTCGCTTGATGACAAATTGACAATCATGCGTGGTCAATATCAATTGTAAGGCGCACTGATAACTAAATCAACAGACTATTGCACCAATTGTAGGCCAACTGAAAAAGACAGTTGCAAAGTTTGGTGATAACTACATCACCTATACCGATTGTACCAACTGTTCTCAACCAAGAAATCAACTGTAAGGTATTGTGATAAACTGCAAGTTGTGTGGTCATAATTATAACAATTATACATGCAGACCAGATCACATGTCCGTTGTTGGGTGAATGGACAAAATTTGTGAAATAGAGTGGCAGTCGTGAAAAGTGTGACGCTGGTGTTTCCCATTATGGAAATATGCTCTTAACAACTTCTGAATCAGCGCAGTTGTCAAGTCGTCACAGCTGACACAGCTGCTCATTATGGTGGAGTGAGAGGCTGACGAGGGCGAATCAGTCCTACAGGTCATGAGATCGGGGGAGCATGTATGCCAGAGACGTATTTAATCAGGTCTCGTAACCAACCCATCCGACGTGAATAGAGCGGGTAGTAAACATCAGATCACAGTCCTCCTCTGTGTGTTGTCTAAAAGGTGATGGAATTTGATGGATGACTTGGTGGTTCAGACGTGTCCATCGGAGGAGGAGGAGGAGGAGTTGGATGCTTGTTGTGCATCTCTCAAAAGACAATAAATCATCTGGAATCTGACGAGTGTTCGAACAGATGATGCGGACTGCCGCACAATGATGCATTCGTCCGATTGAGAAGATTTTCGTGAGATATTGTTGATATTTGGGCGCACAATGCTTGACGTTCATTTGTTTACCCTGAACCATTAGCTGAATTGGAAATAGATAATGACGCCACATCTATCTGAACAACCTCACAATTTTTCTATATGATGCTGGCTAGATTATCATTATTGTTTTATCCGAGGTAAATACTGATCCAGCTGTTATTATTTTAAATAGCATTAGTATTAATGTTTCTATTTTAAATTACCTATATCAATATCATCTTATAAGAATATTGCTATAATTGAAGTTAACATTATAATTTATTACATTATAGATGAAATAATGATGATAATAATGGCAGTATTATTATTATTATTATTATTATTATTATCATCATCATCATCATCATCATCATCAACACCATCATCGTATCCATTATCATATTAATCCGGAAGTATTAAATAGTAATTATCCATCAGGAATAATAATAATAATAATAGTTATAATTACTCTTATTAATATTATAATTAATAATAATTATTATTCATATTATTATTATCATTATCACTAAATAATAATAATAATAATAATAATAAAAATTATTATTATTATTAACATATATTATTATTATTGCTATTATAAAAAAATTCATGTTGTTGCTGCTGCTGCTGCCATTCCAGTATATTAGGCATCTCGATATTGTCATTATTACTATTATTATCGTGGCCATTATTATTTTAAATAGCATTAGCATTACTGTTTCTATTTTAATTACCTATATCATCATCATATTGTAAGAATATTGCTATCATTGATGTTCAAATTATATTACATTGCAGATGAAATAATGACAATAATAACGGCAATATTATTATTATTATCATTATCAACACCATCATCGTATTCATTATCATATTTATTTGGAAGTATTAATTAGTAATTATCCATCAGGAATACATGTAGGCTGAGACTTTGATAAGGACTCAAGACAGGTCTTTGGGACTAACAGCCTTTATCCTCATCTATTATTATTATTAATATCATTATCATTATTATTATTATTATTATTATTATTATTATTATATAGAATTATTATTACTATTATAAAAAAAATTCATGTTGTTGCTGATGTCTCCAAAATCTACCTTCGAAGGCAATAACGCTGAAGCGGGATCGTTGACCCACAAATAAAGAAACGTCTTAACATTTTCATTTAATTTTTTTCTCATGATTACACTTTTAAATGCGTTGGCAGAATGTTTGTTTTGCTTTTATTGTTGCTATTTTTATCCGAGTCATTTGTGCAGCAGCTGCTGTAGCAATCTTTTGTTATGGGTGCTGCTCCAGTATATTAATACTTTGCTTATGAGGAGATGGAGAAGGAAGAGGAAGAGACGGAAAAGGCGGAAGAGGAGGAGATGGAGAAGGGAGACTGGAAAGGATGAACAGAAGATGAACGGGAACTGAACCAATGGCTTTGAGTGGGATCTCAGAGGAATGGAAGGACCGCTTAGCAGATGAGTCACTAATGGACGGGATGAAACTAAAAACCACATCAATGAACTACGATGGCAGAGAGGACGAATACGAATGTTGAAAATAGGAGGGAAAGTCATGACGATGACGATGACGATAGACCAACAGGTTGACTGTCGTACTGATAATGGAAATGGCAACGATGGTGACGCTGACGGCAGTGGTGCTGATGGTGATTTGAGCGACTGGGAGGGGGAGGGGGGCACCGTAAAAATGAATATTATGGTGATGACTATGAAGTTCCTTACACGAGTGTTACATAAACTAGAAGGTAATGATAGCAGAGATCAGTTCTTTTAGAATGTACCGTGACGCTGTAGAGACCCTTCGATAAAATCATTTTACTACGCCTTCCATAATTGTTGGCTTTGTAAAAGATACAACCGCAAACCTAGACAAGTGCTAGATCTTTTCAGGAAGCCAGCGTTTGTATGTTCATTCATGTGGGACACATGAGTCTTCTAGCAAGAGGTTGCTATGAAAAACACTCACCGTTACACGTCTGGTCAGTGGATTTGCATAAATCGAAACAGACGGCGACTGTAACAGAGATCAGTGAAAATATATATAGACCGGCGGCCATGCAATCAGAAAGACATCAAAGAACCCGCAAACACAGCTTCTTTGCACGCACATCTAGTCTCCAGTCATCTATCTTGTTCATACAAACAGCCTGATCATCGCAATCATCATCATCATCTTCATCATCATCTTCATCATCATCATCATCACTATAGTCATCATCGTATTGGTCGTCGTCATCATCATCGCCATCAGCATCATCATCTTGATTCTAAGGTTGTCTGAGTCGTCGCTATAATCAGGCGGTGTTTGCCATTGGAGTGACTAACTTACTTACTTATGTGAAACAAGACTTGATGGTGAGGTTTATCTAACGAAGTCATTCAGACTGTGGTTTGTTGGTTGGGTCGTAATAATTAATAATGACTGCATGGGTATACTTTATGAACTTGGGCATAAACGGAAATCAGTGACGTCGGAGTTGTCCATGGTTCGGGTCGACCCCGTGAGTCTGGTAGGATCGGGTCACGAATATATGTACAATCGACTGGCCGGTTCTGGTCCAGATCCCGTTGGATCGAATTGGGTCGGTTGGATCCCCACCCGGACCAATTGGGACAAACTATTACGTCGCAGAGCCCAATTTTCAACTCTGTGCTTTTCCTAATGTCCCAAATGGATATTAAGAAAAACAGTTTAATGATCTGTAAATGGCGATTTAACTTCCAGACGTACTTTACATTTTTAATGTGAATCCTGTCTGCTGAGCCTGAATCTGATAGTTACACGCGTTTTTGTATTTAGATAAGTAAGTAAGTATGTATTTTGTTGAGAGAGATTTTCTGTCTGTGGTCAACTCTATAACAGACGTACGAATCGTCACAGAAGATGAAAGCAATTGAATTGCTTCGCTGGAGCATGCGGGACCTAAGTACCTAGTAGTATCCGGAATTTTTCTGCATAAATTTACAAGAAAAGTAAGTTCACACTAAAAATAACAAACGAAGGGTACGACAAATAATTATGAGAGAAAAATATCAATAATATTATCCAGTAATTATATCGGTCAGACTGTGTTGCGATGTATCGACATAACAATTTGCGAAACATAATATTAGTAGAATAGGCACTAAAGGCGGGTCAGGTCAGGTTCGGTCGGGTCATGCACATCATGAGTCTGATCGGGTCAGACATTTGGCCTTAGAAGTCGGATATGGTCCATTTTGCATGGGTCAGTTTGGGTCGGGACTTGAAAATTGGACCCATTGACGCCGACAACTGTGCGTCTTATTCTCTGTTTGTTTGATTCAATTATTTCTCTGTTGACTGCCTTTTATTGTTGTTACTTTTTGTTGTTGCGTCCTTGCCTTTCCGTCGCCATTTTGCCATTGTGTATTAATAGATAGTACAAGATATGTTGCTAATACTGCTCTGGCAGACTGGAAATAAGCAGAAACTTAGCACAACTGCAATCGTAAGAACAGTGATAATAATAAACAGTTAATTTAAAAATCTATTTATGAGAAATACGCGAAACCTAGTAAAACAGAAGTTAACGACACCATAATCGCAACGTACTGCAGAGTGCTGACAAAATACACTTTATGCAGGGCATCTCAGATTCCGTATCAATCTCTGGAGTCGGGAGCAAACGTCTTGTATATCTTGATCTCGTCTCGGAGACCATAAATCTCGATCGCGATCTAATTTCCGATTGTAAAACGAACGTCTCGATCACATAGCTGTCTCTGGGCCTTGGGTCTTGTCTCGGTCTTGGTCTCGGAGCCGAAGACTTTGGGAGCATCTTTGTTTGCCAATTTTGCGGGGCGAATTTAGTAACCCTATTGCTGTAGCCATAATTTTCTTCAATGAACTCTTGCATTTGTTTTCATTTTTCCTTAAATCCCTGTCACAATTTGCACAATATACCTCTTCAAGAAGCCTACGCGTTTTACAGTGTTTACACACTTAGGTAGTACAAGACGACAAACTATTAGTCCTCTAAAACTGGTATTCAATTGGCACACTGAAGAACGTTAAAGATACGCAAGCTACATAATTATAATGATATCAATTAGCACCATTGTAGTCTATGTGATAATAATCAAGCATCAAAAATGCAATACCTGTGTTTCAGCTGCAATGAATGCATCCTATTAATATTCGCTCTTAGTTTAATTGATAATACTTTTGAAATTGTCGTAGCTGATGATTCAGTGGTCATTCAAATTCCAGGAAAGTTACGTAA
Source organism: Bimastos eiseni (assembly GCA_959347315.1). NCBI lineage: Eukaryota > Metazoa > Annelida > Clitellata > Crassiclitellata > Lumbricidae > Bimastos > Bimastos eiseni. The sequence continues at coordinate 16,836,508 of OY365808.1, read as the reverse complement.
ACTTAAATGCTCTCTGACCTACTTTGTAATGTGTCATGATCGATAACTAATGTCAGAGGTTGCTGACTGACTGTCATTAGACGTTTCTCACCTTTTGTAATTTTTGCAGCTTAACCGATGCGTGCCATCCTGCATTCAGAATTCCGATGCATCAAGATCAGGAACAGAGACTTCGGAAGACAGGATGGACAGGAGGGGACAGAAGGGGACTGCCCCCTCCAAAATTTCAGATGAAGACGGAGCTGCTTATGTCCTCCCAATACAACATGAATATTTAATCAACATTCTGTATTTCCACAACGGTCTCCAATGCTTGTCCTTATTAGTTTATTTACGGCGTTCATATTTGGAAAATGAATTTTTTTTCAACCAGTCCCCAAACCTATTTTTCGGCCAAGGTCAAAGTCAACGTCTGTGATCCTGATGATAGGCAAAATAGGACGTCATCGATTGTGCCATGTTAGCCTAAGTTGCTTCCTGTGACGCCCCAATTTGTGAGGAAATTGTGACGGTATCAGCTCCCAAATTTAATGTCCTTCAATCAAATGCAGACATTTAGACGTTTTTAATATCAGTTTGTAACGTTGTGGGACGCGAATTAGTTAACATGATGAGTTCTCCATCCATACATCTTTCTGCGTGCCTTGCAGCTGACTCTGCTGTCAGCCTGCTTCTCTCTCTCTCTGTCTACCTCCGTTTATGCTTTAGCGCATGACTCGTGATTCGCAATACACACGGCGGCTTCTCTTCTATCTGGGCTTCTAGTAGTGATGCCTTCACACCTAGCGACGATTTTATGCGTTAAGTAGTTGAACAGCTCGTTAATCTTAATAGCATTCGTGAAAACTTTCTACAATTATTAAAAGCACTTACAGCACGCTGCGTCTTAGGATGAAAATATTACGACGGGATCGAGTGATGCCGATATCTAGAAGCACCTGCTCTGACTTGGCACCACCGTTGGTTCGACGACTATGAACCAATGGTTGTAATATATGAGTGCTGCTGAACTAAGCAGATTAGAGTTTGCAGAACGGTAACAGCTACGGGGGTGAAGGTAAGTCGCCATCATTTGCAGGATCATGATTGTTGCTGTTTACGCGCACAATGGATATCATCAACAATGAGAGAGAGAGAGAGAGAGAGAGAGAGAGAGAGAGAGAGAGAGAGACAGACAGACAGACAGACAGAGACAGAGACAGAGACAGAAAGAGAGAGAGACAGAGAGAGACAGAGAGAGACAGAGATAATGAGCCAGAGAGATGAGATGGAGAGATAGAGAGAGAGAAACAGACAGACAGAGACAGACAGAGAGAGAGAGCGAGAGGAATACATGGGAAAGAAGGAATCAAAGACGCACATAAAACTATAGAGAGTAGAGAGAGTGAAACCAGAGGAAGGACCTTTCCACATGAAGGCAACCATGCACACGGATCCAGCGGACATGTATGTCCATAAGGGCTAATTAATAGAACTTAACTAATAGAACATCATCCGATTCCCAGTATTCCTCTGGTAGCTGTGTAGCACAGAATGACGCCTTGTGTATGTCTCTCCGTCTTGCTGTTCCTCTCTGTACCTGTCTCTATATATCCCTATCTCTGAATCTCTCATCTATTTCTGGCGCTCTGTATTCGTGTCTTCAACTCAATGTTGTGTGTCTATATCTGTCCATCTTGCTGTCTCTGAAGTTGTCAGCGTGTACGTGTGTGTGTCCCTCACCTCTCTCTCTCTCTCTCTCTCTCTCTCTCTATATATATATATATATATATATATATATAATGTATTCGCCCACGGCTATAACTACTCTCCATTAGTTATGCAGCTGGTCAAATACACAAAAAACAAGCATAATTACTCGCTTAATCATCCGCCATTATTGGAGGACAATTGAGCTTGGACCTGTCAGTCCACGCCTTAATATCGATTAGTCTTTTAGTCCATCTGCCTATTTAGATCACACTATCAATCAGCCTCGCCTATGCCATATAGAGAGTTCAACAGAATGCCATATCTGCATATCAACGAACACTTATTCGATAGGAAATTTCACGAACCGGTTTCTTTGGAGTTGACGTCATAGACGAAGCGAACAATGAAATCAAATTCCCCGCATTTTAGTTTTATAGGAATTTCGATTCATACAGACCGACCGACCATTGTGCTCTGAACTCTGAACAAATTTTGTCCCATCCACTGACGAACGTATCAGTTCATGCTAAGACAGTTCACAGCCGCAAAGGCGAATGGCAAAATTTCCATGAGCATGGTTCATTGCAACTTAGGGTCCGTAAACGAATGAAGCGAGTTAAACATAATGGAGGCCAGACCACACAGTATTGTTTGAACCCTCTACGTCCATGTGGTCTTCATGCACAGACAGCGATTGGGCCTTAGCATTCCATTTTGCATATATCGGCAGAGGTTACGTGAACTGCCGAAGTGTGTTTCACGCATCACTGCTCTTACACGATGCCGCTGTCGGAATAAATCATAGGATTATTAGACATTGCATACAAAATAATAGTCGAAGGTAACACGTCTTGACGAAAGCTTTGGCCTAGATTTCACAGCCGTTGGCTCTTCTCAAAAGCACGGTTGAAGCGTAGGAAAACGCTCGTCGAATAGTCGCACGACGTGCTAGTCAGTGACCCGTGTGGCTTCCAGTTGTTACGAGCAACCGTGGCGTCGCTCAGCGTCTGTATCCGTCAGATTTACATACACCTTAACTTATCCGATTTCAAGCATACAGGAAAAGTTATCACAATAACATAACAATTTCGATTTCAATTTGGTAGTTAAATTGATACATGTATGCTAATGGCGTAGATCCTCGTCATATCTCACGATTAGGGTCTAATTTGGATATGAAAACCTAAATGTATCTGAACAGATACCTTATCTACAAAATATTTTCGATTCTGCCATTAGTGTTTAACTTATATGAATTGCTAATAAGACATGGCCTGCTAATATTCGCTCATTTTGAGCTCAGATTTTGGACTGAAATTGTACAGTTGATTCAAGTTCAGGTTGTTGTTGCACACATAATGGAGCAACCCAAGACTTCAGCTGCTAATAAAACTGAAAAACGGTCAAAATATTGCTTTACAAAATTAAGGTCTGAGTAACATTAGGGGCCGGCCATTATGACATCACGCCATTTTGGACAATTTTTACCTCCTCTCCTCATCACACGTCGTCACAAATGGCATGACCCCCTCAAATATGAAGCTGTTACCCCCCTATAAAAACAGGATGTCCGGCATGTAATGCAGATTTCTTATAATTATCAACGAAAGTAATTTTACTATAAAAACACATTAAACCATATTATATGGGAATGAAGAAAAATGGAGATAGTTTCATTATTACAATCTTATGCATTCCTCAAAATGAAAGAATGGCTCTGGCATAATCATTACAATTATTAAATAAAGTTTGATAACAATAACTCGAAACGATCCAAACTTTATGCTTCTCCATTCTTTTATAGTGAAGCAGAATGTTTCTTCAATGAATAAATAGTATCCAACCCACATACTCTCCAATTTCTTCGTTTCAGCGACTCTCTGCATGTGACCTGTGCGTTTTGGGTTGCATAATTGATTCCTGCTTGTGTGTTACAGAATGGCTGCCTCACTTCCAAAACCCCAAAATTGACATCGAGTGAAAAGCAAACAATAAAAAAATAGGAATGCAATATTTAGTATTGTTAAATTGCGGCAACAATTACTGTTGGTTACAGTGTATATGAAGCTTGTTTAATTGAGTAAAACCTCGGTCAGCATGAAGACGATACGGGGTTTGGGACCCCTACATGTATATCCCATCTGGATTCCTCATTGCTCCCATAATATTATGGTTCTATAAACGTGAGCGAATGTAGTCCTATGTCATTCCCTTGTTAAGAACACCGATCCCTGTGCTTAACACAGAAAAACCATGTGATACGCGGTTAGTTTTTGAACGGTGTAGGATGCTGAATGCACCCATGTACAGAAAGATTGCGAGGGTGTTTATATCCTATGATATACATTGACTCCGGAGTCAAATCGATGTTTGGACAAAAGCATTCCAACATGCGAACAAATAATCCGGGAGTGCTTTAGTTTTAGATCGGACCTAAATGATTGGTTGCAGTTTGTTCTCTGTAGGACAAATTGTAGTGTTTAGATAATTGCTTTTCTGTTTTTATAATGCACACAATAGTGCGCTATATAAATTATTTGATCGTGGATACAGCAATGCCCGACGTGAGCCTAACCACGGGACTAAAATAACCCCCCCCCCCACAGCAGCACCTGGTCAATGTATGTCAATACAGAAATATCACTGTTTTCTATGACGATACTAACTCTCACGCTGACCTTAACCGACCCTCATGACGCCTTTCTTGACCCCTAGTCTGCCATCATTGTACAAACTATGAACATCTCACGGAATTCCTTCCTACGTGGCATTACCCTGCAGAATTAGTTCTATGCAGAAGATACTTCAGAGTTAAAAAAAAGCTCCACTTCATAGCTAAAAAAAACTCCTCCGTTCGATTTGTTCCAGGAAGTAGAAGCTCCACCAGTCATTTGATCCTACAAAGAATAAACTCCCAAATTCAATTTGTCCTAGGAAGAATAAACCCCCGCCTTCATCCAATTTGCCCTTCGATGAAACGCCTACACTGGAATGTCTATTCACCAGCAGGAATGTTCTAGTACCGGTAACAATGGACAACATGGGTCAATTATTCCAAGTGAGAATTAATTCCACCAGTCTATATATCCTGTGATAAATAGACCCGGAAATGTGTTTAATACGGAGGTGTCTATGCAGCTTACTACACCGGCACCGGCCAGACAGACCCATATGCTGTCCGCTCAATCGAGCTCTCACGTTGCAACGCAAAATGTACAAGTTAGTGCGTACCTCGTTACGTTCGTTGTTTCTTCAGAAATTGATTAGCCCACCGTTTAAATACTTAGCGCCTGTAATTGATTCCCTGTCACTTTTAATGGCGCTATACAAACTACAAGAAACAAATGAAATAATAAGCCGACTGCGTTTCAAACGAAATGACCATTGATTTTGATATCCAGTATGGCACGATATAAACACTGTAAAAATCTTCACGCTAGTTCGATATAAAACGAATCGTGATATTTCTGATGCGCATATCAGGATCGTTATTTTTAAACGTTCGTATTTATCGATTCAACCTTATGGTGTGACAGTAAGCTGGATGTCGAAACACGTCGTCTCGCCCGAACAATTCTTAATATCGATGCATTCACCATTGTTTGATCTGTTTATCAGTATTCGGTCAAAGGGTTATGCTGCCTAGAATCAAGCGACCAGAGTTACTCTGTCTCGGTGTCTCAGTTCTCTGCTGTTTAGAAAGGCCCGTGCATTTCATATTTAAATTTAGGATAAAGTAGCAATGACTCAGAGTTTGTACATGATCAACAATTATTATAAGACTATAGAATTTGATAACAACTAGGCTATAAACTTTAATGATCATAGATATTTAGAATGAGACTATAGGGAAGAAACCGAAGAGGCATCACCAGCACAGCTCTTCAATAAGACAACACAGACTGGATGAAGACTTGCCATGGAATGAAGAAATGCAAGAAGGGTGAATAAAATTACGAGCGATTATGAACCAGTTTGGTTAACCAGCTCATGGAGCGAATTATTGAGAATAATAACATAATAGATTGAATTGAGCAATTTATTAAGTATGAAACATTCCAGTGGCAGCCATCGTGGATTTACCTGAGATCATTTCGTGTTTTACAAATCTGTTAAGAATTCTTTGAGACAGTTTAAGATAAGAAAAATGAGATTACAGTGAATATCCGTTGGTTACCTAGATCTTTCTCTAGATATTTGATTGATCACAGCAGTTGAGGCTGGGCAAAGTTGGAAGCATGGGGTATTGGAGAATACTAACTAACATGGACTATAAGCTATTGTCTTCTTGTTTAAACCCCAACAAACTCTGAATCAACATCAGGAGACAAATGAACTGGCTGGACAACAGTGATATCAAAGTGCAGATGATAAGTTTATAACTTCAATATCTAAATTAGCAGATGATACAAAACTATGCCCAGCAGAAGTCAATATTGTTCTTTTATTTGGAAAAGTATCCAGTGTAGCATATGAAGACGAGAAGTAGAGAATTTTATATGAAGGACCGACAGATAGGTCATTGAAAGTGAACTAAGAAGAAAGAGATTTGGGAGTGATTATGCAGGTAAGTGCAAAACTTTGAAGGCTATGTACAAGGCAGTGCAATAGGGTCATCGTTCTTTTGAAATAGCATCAAGACAAGCATATTATGTTATTTACATATTATGTTATTTACATATTATGTTATTTACATATTATGTTATTTACATATTTTGTTATTTACATATTATGTTATTTACATATTATGTTATTTACATATTATGTTATTTACATATTTCTTTATTGCCTAAAAATCTGTAAAACTACTATAAAATAGCAACTAAAAGACTATAGCATAACAGCTGCAGTTATTTAAGAAAATGATAAAAGAAATATAAAGTAACAACAGCTTTAGCGATATTGTGTAACAACAGCTATGAAGACGTGATGGACTTACCTTACAAAAATCTGCCTGATAAAATAACATTTAACTTAATAGCACATGCAAGCCCAAAATAGGAATCCATAGCTAAGGTAACAACAGGAGTATTAAGTAGATGCCAATCTTACATAAATTAATGTTCAAACGATTACCATCCATCCATACATCCATCGATACATCCATTCGTCCATCCATCCATTCGTCCGTCCATCCATCCCTCTATAAATCCATCCATCTATCCATCAATTCATCAATCCATTCATCCTTCCATTCTTCATTCCATCCACTCATTCGTCTCAGTCTGTCACTATGCCTCTTTTCATCAATAGCTCAAGTGGCGCGTGCGCTTCGTTGGATTGAGTTAATAGGTGTAGGGTGAGCGATCTAGCGGTTAGTCTATTTGCAGCTGGTAGCTTATAACGTGATAACCTTTGTTCTTTCTTCGTCGACCCTCGAACAATTTCTTCTCCACGAGATCTAGTCGCTGCTGCCAACCTATCACGCCATCGCCAGCGCACAATTGATACATCCTTCATCTGCCAAGAAATCCGCGACGTTTTCGAGCACGCAACTCTGGCTAATAGTCGTCACCGACTCGAGAAGGTGCGGCATAGAGTTAGGCAATCGGACACGCGTCTTGGACTGGCTCTACTTGTAACCGATTCTGGACGCTACAGAGGGGGCATCTCCCCTCCTCGTCATTGGCATTCAGATGGAGTGTTTCTTGTTTGAACGATCGATTTCTGTATCGATTTATCGAGTGACTCTGGGCCGACAAAATTCGTCTCTTTACAAAGAGACCTTTCTAGACAATCTCCTTGCATCCTTTTGCTCCACTTTCTTTCCGTGATTCTGCGTCTCCAGTGATGCGTTGATTGTCGTGCTTCTTACTGTGCAAACAGCCTTCAGTCGATGTTCAGTTGCCGGTGAATGAACGATGATCGCTATTACCAACGACCCAATTTACAACTCCCAGCCGTGTACCAATATATCAATGTATATCCGCCGCTGTTCACACTACGGCAATGCCAGTCCCAAGTCAGGTTAAAGGAGGCGGGCGACGCTAATGATCTTAGAAATCACACAGTGTCGTTAAACTGCAACTAACCTACACAGTAGTACGTACGTAGTAATGTAATATAATCGAGCATTTGAATATTTAAGTCGTGTCCCTTCAAAATACATGTACCTACTCAGAGGCGTTCTCTGAGCTATAGACTAAAATGATGTTAAATGCCAATTCATACGAATATTAACCTCAGTTAGCAAAACAATGTACAGTCGGCAGAAAGAGTCGCCAGGGGCTAACCAACGGATTCCCGTCAACAACTAGATGACAAGGCATGACATGGATGACATATGGATGACAAGGATGTTCAGAGTCTGGGCCAAGTTGTGGCGATAGGGTAGAACGAAGACTGGTGACAGCGTTCGCAAACACGATGACGATGCGTAGGTGCATTTGCAGACAACATGGAAATAGATGGGTGTATTGGTGTTGGTGCCAGACAATCGACTCAGTCACTCAAACCCCATCAGGGTATTCAGATGCTTCAAAACATGCCCCATGCTGCGTTCAACTGATTTAGACTGAAGATAAGACGGCGATGGGAAGACCTGGTCCAGAGGCGGTGATCCCGGGGGACTGAGGGGACAAGTCCCCCACATTTCACAAAGAGGGGAAAATTTATACGTGTGTCCCCCACATTTCCTACTCCTCTTATTGGGTGTCTCCCACCTGTCAGCGATATCACCGCCTCTGGCTTGGTCACACGACTGGTAAGTCTTATCCTATAAAATGAAGTTGCGAACACTTCATCCCAAAGGTTGCTTCTCGGGTTTGGCCTAAGAGACTTCTCTATGGTTGCCAACCGCTCAGAAATGGCCGTGATAGTCCCGAGGATCGAACGAGGCCGTTCCGTGTCCCGGGCAATGCTTATTTTGTCCCGAAATCCAGGAAATGGTAAGTAATTACAGAAGATTGTGCGATTCAATGACATTATCGGATTATCCAAATCCAAGCAACATGATCAATACTGTAATACAACATCTGTCTTCACAATGTTCATAATCATAATTTAATCATAAGCGATTCGACTAATCAACTCTCGATTAAGAACTCGAACGTCTCGAAGTCTCGAGCATTATTCGAAGTCATGACTGCATGAACCTATAGCGGAATGGGAAAAACTTCACGGGTCTGTCGGTTTGTCCTGTTTGTTTCAACGGTTACGGGTTTATCTTTCCGTAGTGGGAACTGGGATATGTCCCGGAATGGGTTTATTCAGAGTTGGCAACCCTAGACTAGGCCTACTCTCATTTATCTTCATGCAACATGACTGAAATTCTCTTGTTTAATGGTCACACGATAACTATATTTCTTGTGTAATGACGATAAGAGGTTTTGGCTGGATCTATTCATCACAATAACTGCTCCAACTACACCACTATCCTGTGGCTTATAAAGCAGACAATCATTGGCGGCGATTCCGGGAGATCGAGGGGGGCAGAAAGAGGACAAGTTATACATGTTTCCCCTCCCCACATTTCCTACCCTCTCATTGGGTGCCCCCCCCCAACTTTCAAACGAGATTGCCGCCTCTGCAAACAATCATTCAATATGGATGTCCAGATGGATGTAAACAGGTCAACCTCCCATGTATACGTCATGAATAATTGACCGCAGAATCTGAATAAGACCGAGAACGCGGAGGCTGGCTATTTCCCCATACGCGATCAACGCCACCCGACTTCCACAGTAATTAGATCATCGTGATTCGTATGGTCGGAAATATTTCAAATGCGCAGGTAAAATTATTAGCAATACAAGGGAGACAATCATACACAGCGCAGACGAGTATTGCAGCCAAATAACCATTTCTATACACGGCTACAGGCCTAGAATTCATATTTACATAGTTAGGTGGTTATTATAGGCCTGTCGTCCATATGCGGTAATTTTGGACGTTCATATGACACGCATTTTAAACGACTTTCGTGTGTTGTACAAAGCCAGACACTTTGTTTTGTTTCAGTCTTGTGTATGTTACCGGAAATCGTGTATCGACCAATGAATGAATCAGTTTGCAATCGAACAATCATTCAACGCTGAAAGGCGATTAACTTAATGCCTGCGTGTTTTATTGTGCGTCAATGCGCTCAAGTATAATTGGCCTACATCATACAGCCATAATATATCCAGTGCTGCATTTAACTTTCATCCATACCTGACCCTATATACACCCCATACACAGCCGAACAGGAATAGACTCATAAGCTCATTTGAATTTCTAGGATTAGGCCTACTCGTACATACATTCATTCACATCGACTGTTCTGCAATTGTTCGCAACTGCGTCATGATGTGTTGTTGCTCTATTATAGCTCACGAGTGCTTGCAACAACATGTAACCCTGAAGTAAGCTCATAAATATGTATATATTTATATAAAGAAGAGTTTTCAACGCTGCTGGTCACAGCAGCTGTGTGCAGGCTTTTACTTCTATCCTGGCTTATATAGGCCTATTTACTTATATAGGCCTATTTACAAAAGCACAGATAATATATAAACAAAATAAGCATGAGTGAGATATAATATAGATGACACACGCATGAACTACGCACAATTGGAACGCATCCAGTCTGATTGCTCGATAATTCGCTAATTATCGAAGATAAGATAATATTATGATATTTCGGCTTTTGACGAGGAATAATCAATAAACCGCGACAAATTCTATGCATCGACCGAATGTAATTATTCGCCATGCACGCAGTTGCCCATTTTATCGTCTGCAGAATCTCGACTTGCAGCATGCGGATGTATACATAGAGGATGCTAACATCAATGTTTTTATATCCCGAAACAGTTTCCGATCATAATGCTTATACCTGTTATATTTGTCCTAATTGAGCAATACTGAATTAGGACAATGCTTTTCTCATGGCTAATAATAATAATAATAATAATAATAATAATAATAATAATAATAATAATAATAATAATATCCTGAGTTCCTGACGAGCGATAGCTTCGGCAAAAGGAGATCCACGGAGCACAGTCTATTCAATGCAGTGCAAATCTGTAGTATGACCAGTAAGATATAAATATTATAGGGGCCTACTCTACTGCGCCTGTGTGCCTTTCGTGTTTGATTTATATAGACATTCTTATTATTAGGTTTACTGTGAGACTGTCACCTACGCAACATGTTGCATGCTGTTCTATTGCAGCCGCGCGACCTCAACCTCTGCTCACTTTAAAAGAAGTAATCAGATGAAATCCCTCACCCACGAATGCCCGCATTTTAATGTGTGACGGCCTGACGGGTCGTTTAGAATCCACAGCTAATCAACATCTACAATACTCTCAGCCGACAACTAACTCTTCACCGTGCAGGCATCCCGTTCTATCAGATCATCATCACGACCAAGTTTGCTGTATACTATAGAGCCCTGGTCATTATACTTATCTCAAGTTCTTCAACTGAGCCATTGCCCGCAATTCACATTGCCTTTGGATCTCCTGAATTCCGCAATTTACAATAACTTCTTCAAACGTTGCTGAGCATCCTCGTCATCTGCCTTAGGCTCATCTGTCTATCACCCTACTGGACTTCTACATGGACGTGTATATATATATATATATATATATATATATATATATATAATATATATTATATTGTCGTGCTCTTGTGGAATTATTGCACACCCGGCAAAAGGCTATATAAATCGGTTTAATACATTTAAAACCAGTTTTTTTCTATCAATGCCACTCACATTATTTTCTAGACAAGCATAAAATCAGTCATTTACATATTTTCAGGAATGTCTGTTGGTCGATACAAGGAAGAAAATAAGAAAAATTTGAAAATTCAACGTTTCTATGCTTATGACATCCTAATGATTTGTCGTACCGGCTCTAGCTTTGATCACATGGTGACGCAATAGTCATTTCCACCACTGTATATAGGCCTAATTTTGAATGCGTGCACAGAGGAATTGGATATTCTCAGAATCTCTCTCATGTCATATGACTTGAGACGCGCGTATGATGAGCTGATTAGCAGCAACTACATGGCTTAATTGGGCTCGTTACTGCGCCAATATTGGACTGGTTTCGACGTCAGTCGTTTCGTTTGAGCCCACATAATACTCTGCGCGCGTCTGTGTGCGTGTTGATACACGTGCGTTGGTGGTTAGATTCCTACAATGTATATGGCGGCTTATTTTAAATCGCAGACACGGCGCTTTGATCGGTTTTTTAAAGAAGAAGCAGCAGACGTAGAAGCAGACGAAGAATAAGAAAAAGAAGAAGGAGGAAGAGGAGTAGGTAGAGGTGGGGAGGAGGAGGATGGGAGGGGAGGAGGATTTAAAAGGAAGAGGATAATGAAGAAGAGGAGGAAGAAGAAGAGGAGGAGGAAGAGGAGTAGGTAGAGGTGGGGAGGAGGAGGATGGGAGGGGGAGGAGGATTAAAAGGAAGAGGATAATGAAGAAGAGGAGGAAGAAGAAGAGGAGGAGGAGGAGGAGAAGAAGAAAAAAAAGAAGAAAAACGTCTTTGCTGAAAAACTGTCTTGTTCATGGACCTCTCACGTTGAGAGCGCTTCAGAATAGTCAGCATGCAGCGAGAAGAGTTTTACAAATGTCTATAAAATAATAATAATAACTATAATGATAATAATTACAACAGAAACATTAATAATTTTATACCATGGGCACAGTCAACACGATGAAATGGCTTTTATTAAAGACTTGGGTCGCCTCCTCAGCTTCTGACACATGCAGGTCACCAGGGACCCTAGAGAGACTAGCTTCCTTTTCCATCGTCTATCACTGTTACAGACTATCAGTCTGCATACAGCGATTTAATGCCATTGCCTTCAGAGGCTTTTTCGTGCAGCTATAACAACATGTTTTTTTTTGATTTTAAGAATAATAACAATAATAATAATAACAATAATAAAAATAATAATAATAACATGAATAATAATAACAATAATAATAATAACAATAATAATAATAATAATAATAACAATAATAATAATAACAATAATAACAATAAAAATAGTAACAATAATAGTGGAGGTAGTAATAGGGGAAGTAGTTGTGGTGGAAGTAATAGTAGTAGCAATTTCCTTTGATCCTGCACAGTGAGCGTCTTCGACAAACTTCGAACTCTTACTTTCTACGTCACAAGGCGAATGCTCTAGCCAATCAGCGGCGGCCACCGTGTTTCACATGTATGTCCTCCCATTGTGACGTGAATGGTGACTGATTGATTGAGCGCTGGCCTTATAACGAGTGAGTTCGATTGAACTTCCGCTAAAAGTACGTCCTTTGTCTTGAGATCTGGAGAAAGCGCCATTGAGCGGTGATTACAAAGGATGAGCAGTGAGTAAGAAAGTAAGTAAGTAAGAAAATAAACAAACAAGTAGGTAAGTAAGTAAGTAGGTAAGTAAGTCAAGTTATTCAGTCAGTCAGTAAGTCGGTCAGTAAAAAAGTAAGTAGTCTCTTTTGCATCTAAAAAGCACGCATGCATTTCCTTGCAGTGAACGACAACAATGTGATAATGTGATTATTCGTATCAGTGGTATAGGTTTTCTGTATGAGGTTGTTGTCCGATTTCTAATTCAGTAAAGATATGTACTTGTCTTCAGAAAAGGCGGCAGAAGCAGATGAAAGCAGAGGTAGGCCAAGTAAACCGCGATTTCTGAAGGACGTTATTTCTTGTCAATAGTGACAGAAGCTCTTCCGCAATGTTATAGTGTACTGTAGCCACATACCACCACATAATTAATAGAAATGGAATTTAAATGTTGATGGTTTCATATGACATGTGCCTTGAATTTATTTGAGTTGCATATTTTGTAGCTAAATCGTGCCAATAGATATTGCCTTTCCGTGGGCGCTATATACGGTATATTGTCATCCCCTATATTTGGTCAAAATCTTCCTAATTCCATAATTTTACTATTCGTTCCACGGCAGTTTCTGATTGGCAGAGAGAAACGAACAATATCCTTTACAACTGCATTGAAGCTAATAATTATTTAGGAGATATAACAATAGTTATAGGTCTACCCTGTCCTAAGTTACGGTAAAAAGTGAAAGATGGAATAGAGACGCAGATGTTAAAGTGGCTTCCCCTTACTGAAACAGTGTTTGTATCGCATCATATTCTCGTAACATGTCTCTGCCAAACATATGATGCAATGACATCCATCTGAACAAAAAAACTATCTTATTAAATTCCGGGCTGTGGACTTCCGTACATCAGCAAATGGACGAATAACTCGGTGTGTAGCAATCTTCTTCTCGGTCGGTCGGTCAGTGGCAAGGCCTCTGTGAGACCGCGGGGGCCGAATGCTAATGCGGTCGTTCGTCAAGAGAATTTCCAAGTAATTGGGCGTTCGCTCGGATCCTAACTGGAAACGTCCCTCGACAATGCCTGCTTCCTAGTCTCCGCTCTTTCTTACTCTGCCAATACCCGCTGCAGGATAAGAGAGCTTTCTCCTCCTCCTCCTTTCTTGACGCAGACGGCGCTGGCAGGCGACTTCATTGTCTGCCTGTGCTTTCGACCTGTATGAGTATATTATGAGTCGAAAATTGCTGTAGAGGCAGCAGCAGCAGCAGCAGCAGCCTCTGTTTCATTAGTCCAACTACGACGATCGATTTTTCGTCGAGTTAAAAGCATTGAGGGTTTTTTCGTCTTGCAACACACAATTAGCCAAGTCCCTGCCGTTATACATGTGCATCATACATACATACATACATACATACATACATACATACATACATACATACATACATACATACATACATACATACATACATACATACATACATACATACATACATACATACATACATACATACATACATACATACATACATACATACATACATACATACATACATACATACATACATACATACATAAGTATATACATACATAAGTACATACATACATAAGTACATACATACATACATACATACATACATAAGAACATACATAAGTACATACATACATAAGTACATACATAAGTACATACATACATACATACATACATAAGTACATACACAAGTACATACATACATAAGTACATACATACATAAGTACATACATACATAAGTACATACATACATACGTACGTGTATATATATACACATTATATATAGCATCCCAAAGATACTGTATTGATATCCGTTTAAGTGTTCGTTCTTCCTCTAGTTCACAGCTCGATAAACACGTCGAATCCATGCTTGCACAGCAGACATTCAACCACGAAGATTCAATCATAGGCAGAACCGAGAACAGAAGCAATAGCGTAACCTTTCATTTGACGCGGCAGGCATGGCTATGGCCAAGCAACCGTCTAATTGTCAGGGCTCTTCGTCTCCACCGAACCACTTTATTGGGATAATCAGGTTAATCTGTTTATCAACGCAACGACAAGCTTAGCGTTGAAGGATTGACTTCCTGTGCATAATAAATAAAACTCGTGTCCACATGAAAAGGCAATTCAACTCACCTTTAACAGACATGAAGTGGTTACACCTATGCCTCAGCAGATAGAGGAAGTTTAGATTTATGCTAATATACTACTGATAAATTGCTGGCTTACTTCCGATCTAGTTACTGAAACTCGTGCATATTAACTAGCATGCCATAGTAAAATTTGCAATTGCAGAATAACACGCTGTGATGACCGGATGCAAACAACGAATAGGCCTATATATATATAAACGGATATATATATCCGTTTATATATATATATGGGTGCAAAATAATGAAATGGCGTTTCGTATGTTACATCATGCTGTCTCCACACAGTGCATCAAGAGGACATGATTAAGTGCGTAAGTATAGCAGGTCTTAACCTGAGGATTTGCATCGCAGGCCTATAGGCCTAACCATCGAAGTATCGAACACTCGCTGAAAATTTCCATTATTTTACTTTTTATGGAAAACAATTGCAGTCTCGCACGTGACTTCTTGTCCGTGCAGTAACACTGCGCGATTCCAGGCCTATATTGCGAAAGCACTGAGCGAATTTCGTCCAATTTTTATATAGTTTTAAGTTTTAACTATAGGCGTTAGTTACTTTGTAGGAGAGGTTATTGTGGTTTCAATTGGTGGTGAAATACTATTTTATGTTGCCTACAGAGTTCCTTATACATTGTTGGAAATTCGTTTTTGCAGGTGTCCGTTTCACGCGATTTATCTTTGCATGATACAGTGGAACACAATTCTAAGTATTTACGCAATCACTGATTGCTATCCGACGGAAAACAGAGGTACAGAGAGAGGGCTTTGAATGTGACAATAAAGCTGGCGATAACGAACTTGATCTCATATAGCGCCGGTGACTAAGCTGGCCTCCTGAGGCTGCGTCTGTGTGCGGTGCTGGCAAATATACGCATATTTACCTTACATTATAGGCTTAGTTGTGGCCGCTACGCCATGGGCTTTATAGTCATTTTATAGCACACGCTTTGAATGTTAAAGTACTCACCAATGCAGACAAGAAGTAAGTCTGTTTTCCGATATTTTACGATGTTCATTTCCTCTTTTCTGTTGCAGACCATACTGCGTCCAAATGACCAACAACTTTTGCCCAAGAGACGGACCTCTTCACGCCAGGAACATTCGATATGGTCCGTTAAAACTCCTATTTACAACGAGTTGAAGCAAACTTAAATTGACAAACAGATATCGCTCATATTGTTCAATGAAAAACCAATCTTGAGATCATGCAAATTTTGCAGCGATGTATGCTGGTGACCGGGATAATTACCTGGTTCTATGAATGCTGTTCTTCATGGGTCACAAGAAGAGTTGCATTTAAGAGAAAAAAAACCATTCGTCACAGATGGACCCTAAGCCTAAGAATTACGATAGCGTTGCCTTTCGCGATCAACTATAAAATTGATTGGTTGGTACAGTAGTTCTAGAACTTCTAAACTCAAATTCGCAAGATCTCTTAGAAAGATTTCCACATCGACATACGTCTTAATGTATTAATTATTCGCGTTGTTGATCGAGCGGCTATTTCGTCTCTTATCGACAGATGGCGACCTTGTCTTAATAACAGGATGGATATAACAGCGGAGTTCACGACGGCGAATGACGAATGATCAACACGCATGCGCCGTGCATCCATCGACGATGAGAGCCGACACCTATCGCCGCCGCCTCAATAACCCTGCGCCGCCGCCGCCTCCGTTGCCGACGTCGGCAACGACGCCGCAGATGTATGGCGCGCCGAGTCACCGTTAAGTTAACGCACGCACATTCTACCTGTTGGAGGAATGCACATTGCGATACATGGCTTTCATGTGGCTTCATCATTGGAAAAACATTAGATCATAAGATAACCGTTCAAATGCATATACATGCGAGAATGATTTACTCTTAATCAATTTATGACATCGTATTATGTACACCAAAGAGCGGTTAGCTTATTTTGTACACTATTCGTATTCGTATTCGGCCGAATAGTTGGTCCAATTATTCGTATTCGGCCGAATAGCGAAAATCATCTATTCAGTACAGCCATAGTACATACATACATACATACATACATACATACATACATACATACATACATACATACATACATACATACATACATACATACATACATACATACATACATACATACATACATACATACATAAATACATACATACATACATACATACATACATACATACATACATACATGCGTGCATGATGCCAAATCAGCAAATCATAAAGTCCTAATCTGGTCACATGTAGCCTAGGCCACTAATGACTGCGGTAGATCAGTTGCGTCAATGACACGTGTAATTAAAAGGCGTTGAAAGGCGTTGAAAGTGATTGCAGATTTCGGTTATCTGTTTGCGTGTTAGACCCTACAGGTTGTTTTAAGTCATATCCAAATATACAACAACCAATAGTAGGCTAATCGTAGTCAAATTCGGTTTGGACTTTAATTCTGTAAATGCTCAATCATGAAGGTTGAGGTAAAAGAAAATCGAGGAAGGCGATCCATCAAACGGGCAGTTACAGTACGTTTACATGCATACATTGGCCAATTTCTCCTATGTAGGTCTATAGGCCAATAATGTAGGCTTGACGAATCATACAGCGAGAAATTACGAACATTTGTGAAATGTGCATTGCGTTCTCGTCATCAGATACATCAATGAAATGTTCGAACGGTTGGTTAACTGGTCTTGCTTGGAACATGCTGTTTATGATTAACTATGTATCATTAATGCGTTTGGTAACTCTCACTCTTTCATTATAGTCCCTCTTTATTAGCCTATTGTCTATGCTTGCATAATTCACGAGCGACCGTCGTCTAAATTGTATTCAGCTCATGCAGCTGCATTGTATTTGAGGGCTGCGATGCTATCCATGCAGGTGGTCTACATTCGAAAAGTATTCCCGTCGTCCGTCCAATTTTTTTCTCATAAGTGGAATGAATAAAGAAATTCCCGCATATCACAAATTATTACAAATTAGCTTGCATACGGATCTACTAGAGGAGTAGCTGATTACGTAGGCCTATAACTACAAGGAGGGACGGGCGGAGAGGGAAGAGCAGGATAGGGAAGGACAGAAGTTGCTCCGGCGGATTCTCTTCCACATGGAATGAGACAATATGGAAAGCGCAGGATAGGTAGGATATATACTTCTCCGTCGTTGCCAGCGCCGCATTTATCAGTAGGCCAACAGCTTAAAAAAGGCCCGACCTATCTATGGGCGGCACATTTCAATTCAAGGGGCGACAAAAGTTGTTCCTTTTTATGTAACTTTATTTCACTTTTTATAAGAAACGGACTGTGCTGGTTTCTCTTCCTACAACAACGTCTGTTCAAATTTGTGTATTGATTTCGATATGCAGTTTCAATTTTGGGAGGCGGCATAGAAAACCTGGTTCTGTGTCGATAGTCCGAAGGTTAGATAGTCCGAAGGTTAGATAGTCCGAAGGTTAGATAGTCCGAAGGTTACGTGGTGTCCGGTCGATATGTGATAAGATTGTGGTTTGATGGTAGCTGAATTTATGAAAAAATTGTCCTGCTAGAAGCTGGATTGCACCATTCTTTTAATTCATCCAGGTTCCATTTAGGCATCATTAGTTTCATATCAATCCAGCTCCCAGTTTTACACATTCTTTTCATCAATTTATCCAGCATCTAGTTAAAATAATGTCTGAGTATAGAACCTTCGGACTATCTAACCTTCGGACTATCGAACCTTCGGACTATCTAACCTTCGGACTATCGAACCTTCGGATTATCGAGCATGACACCGAATGACCGAAATCTTGGCCTAGGCGCCGAAAATTGTTAAATCCGCCTCTGGTCGTAACTCTAGGCTCTTCCTGTCTAATAAGCCTCGCGTTTCTCGATTGGATCTGTCGGAATTTTGACATCGAAATACGGATTTGTGTCCGACTTTATTAGGCCTATATCAAGAGCACTATCCTTTGTTGTGGCTCGTAAATTATTAGGCCTATATTCTATTCTATTTACGGATTAATAAAGCGCCTCTCACAGTACAACCTAATCAGAGGCGCTCCCAGTGCGAAAAACCTCTAGACGAAAGAAAAGTCTTGAGAGAATGAGCAGAAACAGTTGTGCTACTAGATAAGATTGCAGCACGAGTCACAGCAGGAAGGCTGTTCCATAGCAAAGAGCCAACAGAGGCATAGGCACAATGCTGAGCTGTGGCAGTTCTAGACTGCGGTACTAGAAGATGGTGACGGTCTAAAGAACGGAGAGGACGTCCGGTGGTAGCTGAGATAGGTTTAATGATAAGATCACAGAGTGGAGCTTGACCCAACAACGCTTTGAATGTAAGAATGAGAACTTTGAAATGAATCCTATCAGTCAAGGGAAGCCAATGAAGATGTTGAGTCATGAAAGTAGAAATATGTGAGAAACGTGGAAGACGGGCGATCAAATGATCAGCTGCATTGAGTACAGACTGGAGCGGAGTGAGGCGGAGTTTTGGTAGGCCGATGAGTAATGAGTTACAGTAGTCAATGCGGGAGCAGATGAAGGCGTGAACCATGGTCGAAAAAATGGTCGAAGACACAGATCGTCGGATGGCGCGTAGTCGCCGCAAATGATAGAAGCTGGACCGAGAGAGATTAGAGAAATGTGCAGAGAAGGATAGAGTACTGTCCAGAGTTACGCCCAAATTGCGGACATTTGTAGAGAAACTAAACTGAGGGAACCGCTTGACAAGTAAAGCGTAATCGAGTTTAAGCAGCTACTGGCGGGTGCCCAACCAGATCAACTGAGTCTTGGAAGAATTGAGTGAGAGCCGGTTTGAGGACATCCAACAGTTGAGATCAGCAGAGAGTGATTCAACAGATTGGCAAAGAGCAAGTTGGTTGGAAGTGGAGCCATGCACGAAGTCCTGAACATCATCAGCGTAAAGGTGACCTGACGTCGAGTGCTTTTCAAAAAGGTATATACACAGCAGTATAGATATTTTTGCGAGGTTGTTGGCCCTATAGTCATTTAGTTGTGATCTCGAGATCCGTGAATGGAGTTCCATGGACCGTGATCTTCAAGGAGTGCACGCTTGCGAGTGTATGTAGGCCTATACTTATTATTACTCGAGTTTCAAACTCGCAGAAGTTGAATTACTAATGTGATCATAAGCTCCATAATGGGCCTACCAAAGTGCAATGTAGGCCTACTCAAAATCTAAGCGCAGGAAATCATCTCATTTACGATCACTGCGACGTGACAGATTAGAAGGGTTGTCCATAGACCAGTTCGTGAGTTACTTATCAAATAGACAGCTTGTTAATATGTTAATATGTTGTTATTACTCACAGGTCCCATATGTGGATCCCCAAAGTTCGATCCTCAACAACCCCCGCAATTTTTAATTTTGTATATGAATGATATTCAATCAACTGTTTGCCACCCTCCCTGTTACCTACATCATTGAGCGACAAACTGAAAAGCAAACAAACAATTGGTCATCGCGTAATGTACTTTTAATAAACTCCATATAACATGTTTTATGACATCCTTTACAAGTTGTTGAATGTTGGTGCTAATACGACCATAAATGTTTACTTACATTACAAAACATAAGGTTTCTTGGTGTGGTACTTAACTCAGGACCTCAAATGGAAGATGTACGTCTCCTCCTACCCTTCTGAGAGGCAAGAAAAGATTACAACAGTGCGTAAACTTGTTTAGGAAGTCTTCAACGGATGCATTGACTTCAGAATTCCTTGGTGCTGTGGTGATGGTAGTTGCAGCTTTACGAAACTGTGTGACAACAAAGATCATTAGCATTGTCCGCCTGCTTCCTCTAGGATTGGGACTGGCACTCTCAGGGTGCAAACAGTGGAGGAGTTAAAATTTCTTGGTGCCATGTTCCATCCAATTTTTCATTTAACTTTTGAAGCGAGTCATCAGTAGCCATTCCTTTATCGTATAAAAAGTTAATTTCTTGTTTCGGCTTATAATTATGTAAGCCACCAGTCGAGCAGTAGACTAGCAGATGATAGGAAATATCAGTATTATCCAGATTGGCAGATTATGGTATTCTTAATCACTAAAGGATGGACAGATGAAATAGTTATGATCAGTTCTTATTCCTCAGACTCACATAGTTTTGTGAGGAGCCCTTGCAGCGATATGGCGTGTTACGGCGCCATATAAATTGTCTTTATTATTATAATTACCATTATTCAAAAAATAATTCTTTTGGTCATGCTTAATCAAGAGTAAATGCATACTGTCATGAGCACCTGATTCAAGTGGTGCTATATAAGTGCTCCATTATATTATTAACTGCTCTTGGTAAATGAGCTTTTTTGGTTGCTGGTCCTACTTTTTTTGGAAATATCTTCCTGTGTCTGTGCACTATGCTTTGATTTGATGCAGTGCTCGTGAATGAGCTGGTGCCCTACGCTTTGCTTTCAAGTGGCGCTTAGAAATTTTGAGATTACGATTACGATGCTTGGTTGCCCGTGTCATTTCATTCTCAACCGAAAACACACCACCTTCAATTGCTTATCCACCATAGGCTATCTTCTGAATATTGACCAGATCATTGATCGGTTTTGCCATTGTTTGTGACAAGTGCTATAGAAGCTGATAATTACAATTAATGCATGTAACGTAATGTAATCGAGCATTTATATAGCGCCCTTCAAGATATCTCTAAAGTTTGAAAAGAAGAAAAACTTGTTAAGAAATGCATCTTATTTTAATATTCATACTTATTGTTCAGCTGAAGCATAGATTAAATACTTCACTAGAGTTTCTTCATTTGTTGCAAATCAAACTAAATTCCAGAATATAAAAAGCATATAAAGGCCATAATAAAAAAAATCTTTCACAAAACTCAGAAAAGTTGGAATTGTTCAGCTACATGTCAAATATTACTAACAGCATTAGTACGCGTGTTAGTTTAAGTAATTATTGTGATTTAGTACAGCAAGTCAATAGTATTACAAAGCAAATAAAAATATGCTAGTATTAAGTTTATGAGAAACTTAAAGCTCAAGTAAAGCAAGCAAATTTTCTTTTCTGAAGCTGTCATCTCCAATTTGATGTAACACGGTCTGTCGTAAAGAGAGCTCACATTGTCAGTGCCTAAAAACCAAACAAAAGCAATGTCAGTAGGATTTAGTTACATATAGTTAGCAGTGTATGCTCATTAATGTTCTGTACCCAACCTCCTCCAATCTGACACACTTTGACGTATGAAACCTAACCATCCATCAGTCTACCTTCCCGAGGCAAAGACTTAGGGGAAGCGATAGGAGGGGACGGTCACCTTTGAATTTTAGGTGGGAACGGAGCTGCTTATATCTCCCCAGCCTCTATATTTCATAAATATCTCATAAATCTCTACAATGTTTTTCCACTGTTCCTCATTTTTGCTGTATCTACGTTTGGGAATTGAAATTGTCTCACACCTGTTCCCCCAGACCCCATTTATTTTACCTGTCCATAAAACACAGGCCTATGCCACCTCCTCTAATCATTAATTCTGATTTAGAACTGAACACCTACACAACATGTGCATCACCAACTTAGTCTCTGCCTCTGGGCAGCAGTTTAATTATCTTTATTTATTTGGAGAATTTCTATAGTGCCCCCTTCAAGAATATTTACTCAGGAGCGCATTGTGATACATTGATTTCTTCAACATCTTACTTGGGTGCTCATGAAGTATAGAATTAGAATAACAATTTTGATTATCATTGGGACGACATTGCAGAAGAAAGCTAATATTTGCGATACAATTATTTACACTACATACGACGATTACATAGACAGGACTTTTGTGCTAAAAGCTGCTACATTGAGTGTCTATAAAATTACCTAATTTGTGAATTCAGTCAAAATTATCCAGCAAAACTTGTTGCCCGGCCAATGTATATGACAATAAAATGTTAAAAATGATCATACCATAATGGCATTCACGATATCGTTCTTATTTTCCCTGAGAGCTTTAATGGCTTTGTTTCGTGAGACTCCAGCCTGTGACATCACCAACTCAATATCGTTAGGCTCCACGCCACCCACTTCCAACTCCTCCTCAGACTCCGGTTGTTCCGATACAACAAGCTCTTCCGCCTTTGTCTCCTGAAGGACCTTTGCTGCTTCTGTGGCCTCGGTTCGGCGGAATTTGTTCGCAGCAGCGGATTTTGATCTTTCTTCCAAGTCATCAATCTGCACACGTGCCACATTTGCAATAAGAGTTTGAACAGTTTATTCCTGCATTCATTTAGCAAATATAAGATTACATTAAATCATCCAGTAAATACTACAAGTTACACTAGAAACTTGTTCCTACTCATTAGATTACTCATTGCTCATGGCTTTATATCCTCACAGAGCATTTTGCCAATTCTTTTCGTCAGTCTGTTAATGTCATCAACAGCATTTCCATAATAGTAATAATAGTAGCCATAGTCGTCGTCGTCATCATCATCATCATCATCATCAACATCATCACGTATGAGTGCTTGGGTACGTGGTCACAAAATAATATTTGATCATACTTTATGGAACTATAACAATCTATAACAATCTTGTGTGTTGTAAAAGATAAACAAATGAGAATAAAACACAATGACATAAAACATATAGTTTTAAATGTCAAACAGCAACAATTATTGTTGTAATAAACAGCGGCAATAATTCAATTCTCAAGTTTAATTCTCATGTCATAATAATCAAACTGTTGTTCAAAAGCAACAGTCCATGGTAAGCCTGGTAAAGCAATAAATTGTCCACAGCATCAGACATTGTGCAAAGCTCTGATAATATGTGAGAGAAGGGTAGATTTACACTATGAAATTATTATTATTATTAGTAATAAATGAGATGACTTTCAATAGCAATGCGTCGCTTTCTGCATCTGGGCACTCTACAGCAATGCGACAAATTTGAATGGCTTAACCCTTTAACGACCAGTGTCAATGATTATGCCTTACATGTTAGTACACGCTGGTTGCTAATGGGTTAAGTCTTTGAAACTGGATACAATAA
The DNA here is from genome assembly GCA_959347315.1 of Bimastos eiseni. Taxonomy (NCBI): domain Eukaryota; kingdom Metazoa; phylum Annelida; class Clitellata; order Crassiclitellata; family Lumbricidae; genus Bimastos; species Bimastos eiseni. The sequence goes on along the minus strand of OY365808.1, from coordinate 16,812,360 downwards.
TGCATCCAAATATGAAAATACAAAACCTGAACTTAAATCTTTGTATTGGCTACCTGTTCAGCAAAGGAAAAGTTTCAAATTGGGACTCAGTCAAAAAAATTTTGAACCCTGGCCAACCATAATACCTAAATTAGTTTCTTTATTCCCAGGACTTGTCCTTATGCAACATGTTTGTCTGATTACCTATTTCTGGTACTAATTAAATCAAGAATTATTCTTGGTGAACAAGGTCTTTCAATTGCTGGACCAAATTTTTGGAACGGCCTCCCTGTATCTGGTTTCTCTTACAACTACAACATTTGTTAAAATTTGTGGATTGATTTTGATAAGCTCTACTCAGTGTTACCTGTACCTGTGTCATTTTGTTCTCAACTTAAAATAAATCACTTTCAAATTGCTTATCTGACATAGGCAGTCTCTCCCTCCCACTCTCTCTCTCTCTCTGTCTCTCTCTCTCTCTCTCTCTCTCTCTCTGTCTCTCTCTCATATGGTCTGATTTTCTGCATATTGATCTGTGTTTGGTCATTAGATAAGATCACAATTAGATTATCTCTGAACTCACAAATTTTTGAAAGAATAAATATAAATTTCTTTCATTAATATTTGCTCACAACTCATTTAAATCTTCACGGCCCCCAGTTATCAACGTTAAAACCACTATGATAAATGAGCACCTACTGCACCTTAACCACTACTCCCTCTTCTCATTCTATATTTGTAATCACTCTTTATTTCAGAATGTTTCCATATTTTTAAACAAAGTTTCAGTGTTTATAGTAACAATCAGACACCATATGAGCGTGCCAATTTTCTCTTGCAATTTCAACACAAGCCTTTCATTCACAACTGAAAAAACTACAGGTTAAAGACTCTTATCCTGAGCATTCCTTTTCTTCCCCTTCACTTACCGGTACTCATCACTCCAATTCCCTCTATCTATTATTAGTGGTGTATCAATCCAACTACCAGACCCTTCGTACTGAACTTGGAACTATATCTGGCTGAACCGTGTATTTTGTATTCTATAGAATGATTGAGAGAAATATGGTTCCCAAGACTTGTCTGTTTGATGCCCTGAATAAATCCAGAAATTGCAATACGATGTTACACGATACGATACAAGCAAATATACAGGACTCACTCTGGCTTCACCAAATATGATGTATGTTTCTGATCCAGGATTTTTGAAGACATCTGGATTCTCAATTGTAAACATGACATTCTTGGTCCTTTTCATCGTAATCTGTGTTACGCCATGTACTTGTTTTAATCCTAAAATAGAATAAATAATAACTCTATACTCTTTCAAATTCTCTAATGCAAACTCTGCCTTCGTACTTCAATCAGTTATCACTTAAGGTAAAAAATTTGCAGTGATATTGTATGCATCTCGCATTTTATAAAGTGGATTGAATGAATAAGCAACTGATGATGTGGCATCTTGGTAAGAAGAAGATTGTGATATTCATTGAGAATGAAAAGTGGGATTCCATTTGTCTGAGATGCACAAAGCTAAAATGTGCTCCTTCTAATCCGCTTTAGAACTTAAATATTTCACACGGATAGTTTTAGTTTTATTCCCATCCTCTCCATTCTTTCAGTTCTGCGCTTCCAATCTCTTTGTCATGCCATTCTTTTTTACGGTCCTCTTATAAATTAATTGGTCAAAGTTTTCTATCTACCAGAAATGGCAATCTCACCAGAATGTCTGCACAATCACTCCAGGTCATTTAACCCTTTAATGATGGGTTGCATTGGTTTCCAGGTCACTGTTTATGTCCCCTCATAGTTAAAATGCTAATGACAATAGTGCAGTAATAGCAGTGGGAAAATCAAGGAAGCCTGTTATTGAACTGTTAAGGGATTAATTGGGTATTTTGTATGAGTTTTATTCAGGTTTGGTTACAGTTGAAGCAGAGTTGTCGGGGAGAAACATGGTGTGATTCCACATAAACAAGAGATCATCAGTATCTGTTGGGTGAGTTACGAGAGGGTAGGAGGATTCAAGGTCTGGTTTAAATTCATAAAGGTCAGTGCATCTGATGTCACTGTTGCCAATATAGCTTGCTTGGGTGGGACAGAGATAACTAAATACTGTGTTTGGTGAACACTAGAGTTATCAGATGATGAGTTGAGTGTCAACAAAGGATTGATGACAAATCAGACAAGATAGAAGTAATGACTAAGTCAAGAGTGTGATAGCATTGTGAGTGGGGAATGACAGCTGTTGGAGCACAATAAATGCACAGAGGGAGGAAAGAAATTAGGATGCAAGTGGATCAGAATGGCTGTCAACATTGAGGGTAATAAAATACATAGCAAGGACAGATTTTGTTGTTGTTTTTGAACCAAGTATGCCTGTGTCTTTGCTTATAGAAGTTGTGCTTTGTGTTAACATACAACAGAAGTAATGTATATGCAACAGTAACTGAACCTTTATTTCTGCTTGATCCAAACTTTTTTAACTTACTGCAAAGTACCATTTGCAATTGAACAGATCAATTGTATTGCAGAGTCAAGCTCTTAAAATTATTCTTTAAACAAGTTCACCAGATACTTTTTTAAAAACTCACTATCTTCATTTTGCTGTATTGAAAGTTAACCAGATAACATTACTCCACATGAAAGAGGATTTGTGCATAAATTAATGAAAAACCTATTACCTGCTGCCTACCTACATTACTTTAAACCCATGCATTTGGTTAACCTAAATATCCTTTGAAAATGTTAATGACTATTTATAGACTGATCTACTCTCACAGAAACATCCATAAATTTAAAGGAAGATATATTGAGTCCATGGTCTGGAATTGTGCACCGCTAGATATGCGTGATATAAACAATTTTGGAACATCACAGACTCCGTAAATGTTAATTACTTCACTTGACATTATATGTCTATCCACTCACTGATTAACATAAGCAAATATTATTTAATGAACCAATAGGGTCGAGTCAAGTATAATATTAAATTACTCAAGTAGGAGAATTTTTTTGCATTCACTATTTTAACTCTCTTCTGTTACTAGGGTGTCTCTGTTGGTGGGATATAGGTTCTTTTTAGGGTTCCTTCTTATTGCTTCCACCAAACCCAATGTATGTCAATGCCTGCTATTACTCTAATCATATGTTATTGATCTATAGCACATTGGTTAATAGTAATGTTCACTGCCCAATGTTCACATGCAATTTCTTTATTGTGTAATGGCCAATGGTTCATAAAAAATAATGATTATGCTTTTACAGATTTGATCATAAATCACAATAAAACCCTCTGATTGAAAGATTTTAATCTGCTGCCACACAATGACAAGAAATGATGATAAATGTTCTCCTCACCCATTTTGCTCAGAGCCTTTCTTGCCTTCTTTTCACTTCGACTCTGTCTTTGACGACTGACATTTGGAGACAAGATATCATCCCCACCCTTTGAAGCCTAAAACAGAATTGGAGAGAGCAAATAGTGTTATGTTGTAATATTCATGAGTAATATGAGTTACAACAGTTCAGTATTTCTTCATAAACATGTGCCTCTGCTGAGTCAGTTTCTTCATTTTCAATAAAGCATATAAACACATACGCGCACGCACCACAAACACGTGTGCACGCTCACACACACACACACACACACACTGAATAGTACATACTTATCATATCAATATACATACACTATGTTATGAAACTGTTCCATTTCTGTTACCATATAACATACATATGAATACACTATAAAGATGTACTATAATGGAGAATTTTCTAACATTTTCAGGTTGTAATGTCACCAAATGTCACAACCTGCTGGTTGGACTTTAAATTATATAAAAGTGTACTTTAAATAAAAAAATGTATCTGTTGGAAAAATTTTAAAGGATGCAGTTGAGCCAACATTGACACTGTAATATACAAGTTTTAAATATACCTGAATAGTTTTAGTGTGTGTTAGTAATTTACTAACACCCTGAACAAGAACCATGATGTCAGAACTCATAAAGGCATAGTGATATCCACACTTGTGTCAAAAGAGCCCAAACTCATAATGTAGTTTGTAGAAAATGAGTTGCAAGTCATTAAGAGAAAATAGAAGTTGAGTATAAAACAGTTTCTTTTTCAAAGTGGCATCCACGGGTTGTTATAAACAGAATGAAATTAAGTAAACTATAAAATTGCACCAAGCACGTGAAGCTTTTTGTGTTGACTCATGAAGGTTTCCTGCTGGACAGATGAGAGAGTATACAACACGTTTAAGTGTCGGCAGACATAAGCCACACACTTGTCTTTGTGTAAAATACCGCCATGACCTGAATGATCTATAACATCTGTGGCAATGAGAGACTACTAAAGGCACAAAGGCTGACCTATAATACACTCTCATTCATAGCTGCAGTTTCACTTGAATGGCTTCAAGTGTTCATAATGGGCCTTGAACAGGTAGTAGACAGGGCTATGACTAGCAACAATTATTATAGACCTATCAGTCAGTTAACTCAGTGTGGAACCACTTCATTTTAGAAACTTATCAAATAAATGATTTAGGGGTGGAAGAAACATAATGAATAAATACTGAAACTATGACATAACTGACAAAATAGTAGCTCTTCTAAAGTGAAATTCAAACAGTCCTCAAAAGCAGAGAGAGTGGCCAATGAAAAGTGGGATTGTCTGACATGCACATACCCTAAAATGCTTTTGTGTAGAAGAGTGTAGATTCAAAACTAATTCACCTTTGAAAAAAGTTAATGCAGGGTGCTGTAAAACTGAGTTTAAAGGAGGAAAATTCCCACTTTTCCTATGCCCACTGCTCCCAACAAAAATCATACCAATATGTAGAGTGTACAAAGCAGTGTTTAATTCTAGTATAATCAGTTTTTATCATTATCTATTTATTAATATTCAAGTAGTAACGGGTCCGTTAATACTATTTTTATATTCTATGTTTCTTATTAGTTCGAAATAATAATCGTATCCTACCTTCGTTGGCTGATCAACAGCCTTTTGTTCCTCTTCATCCCCAACCGATTCGTGGTCATTACTTTCATCATCTGACAAGTCTTCGATCGTTACAGTCGTAACACCAGTCTTCGTTGTCTCTGTAGCCTTCAGCTGACTTTCCTTCTTTCCTGAGATAGGCTGATCACCATGTCCTTTTATTAAACAAGTATGATCATGCTTGTGTTGAGGCACTTCCAAACTGACATTATCTTCACCTGGATGACTATTCTCATCGTTCACTTTCTCTGCGATCCCTGATTCATTCTCTTTGTTTTTCTTGGATCTTTTTCCTTTCTTCTGTTTTGTCTGAACTTCTGACATACTAACGGGTGGTTCCTTCGCCTTTTCTAATGGAACATTTCCCTCATCGGTTTTCTTTTCTTTCCCAGCTCCTTTTTCCTTCTTCTGCTGTTTAACCTTAGTTTCCTCCAATGGAGCCGTGTTCTTGTTTCCTTTAGCTATGCCACCTGAAGACAAAAGTTCTTCTTGATTTGGTAAGCTACCATCTTTACGATCATTTCCCTTGCCCTGCTTCTTTCCTTTCTTCCCTTTCTTTTGTTTCTCTGTAGTTGCTTCACCTGATGGGAGGGGATCTTTACCCCTCTGGTCCCCACTTCCTTCAATCAGTTCTTGGTTTGATACCACAGCTGCAGTATCTCTTTCTGTTACAGATGTATCAGATACAGACACTGGAATTTGCTCTTGTAAATTTTCTTGTCTGGTTTCACAGGTTTCGACACCAGTTCCCAAATCTTTACGAACAACAGAAGACATGGTTTCTATTTCCTCAGAGGCTTCACTTCCAGGCAGATGATGGTCAGCTTCATCAACTGCTCCACCTAGTGTGACTTTCTCCCGTTGAACAGCTGAATGAGATTTCTGGAATATCAGATCATCAGAAACGGCAGCTGCTGATTCAACTGGTCTTGCACTTTCAAGAGGTCTTAATAATTCAGGCCTGTCAATTTCTTTCCCATGTGCTAAGTTCTCTTCGTTTGCTTTTGCAAAATTCTCTTCAGCATGGCCAGATGTTTTGTATTCTGACATCTTGTTTTCTGTAGAATGGTCTGCTTTTTCTGCAAAGCTAGCTCCAGCTTCATCAGGTTTTCGCTTTTCTGCTGACTTCTCTACAGTTTTAACAGAGATTTTGTCTCCTGCTGACCTTTCCTGAGTTGGGACGGAGGGCCCTTTTGCTGCTAACTTGTCTTCGGCTGCGACTGTGGGTCTCTTTTCCTCTAAACCCTTTTCAGCTGGGGCAGCAGGCTTATCACTGGCTGACTTATCTACAGATGTTACAGTAGTTTCCTCTTCTGGCATCTTCCCTTGTGCTGGGACGGTCGTCTTTTCTTCTACTAACTGAACAACAGCTACAGAAGTTGGTTTCTCTGCTGCTAACTTGTCTGCAGCTGAAACACTGTGCTTCTCTTCAGCAAACTTGTCTACAGCTGAAACATTGTGCTTCTCTTCTGCTAACTTGTCTACAGCTGAGACACTGTGCTTCTCTTCTGCAAACTTATCTAAAGCTGAAACATTGTGCTTCTCCTCTGCTAACTTGTCTACAGCTGAAATACTGTGCTTATCTTCTGCTAACTTGTCTTCAGCTGAAAAACTGTGCTTCCCTTGTTCTAACTTGTCTGCAGCTGAAACAGTTTGTTTCTCTTCAGCAAATTTGTCTACAGCTGAAACACTGTGCTTCTCTTCAGCAAACTTGTCTACAGCTGAAACACTGTGTTTCCCTTGTTCTAACTTGTCTGCAGCTGAAACAGTTTGTTTCTCTTCAGCAAATTTGTCTTCAGCTGAAACACAGTGCTTCTCTTGTGCTAACTTGTCTACAGCTGAAAAACTGTGCTTCTCTTGTGCTGACTTGTCTACAGCTGAAACAGTTTGTTTCTCTTCAGCAAACTTGTCCACAGCTGAAACACTGTGCTTCTCTTCAGCAAACTTGTCTACAACTCCAAACGTTGGTTTTGCTTCTGACAATTTGTTTATAGTTTCTACATTGCATTTCTCTTCTAGTAATTTTCCTTCTACTGATTCCGCAGTAATTTCTCTTGCTGATATTTTATCAATCCTGTCAATGGTTTTATCTTCTGCTGATTTACTTTCTATTGGACTAGTAGTTTTCTCCTCACTTTTAAAGGCATGGATTGGACTGCTTTGAAGTTCTTTAGCAAATGCTTTTAGCTCTTGTTGTTCTAATTGGTCTTGATCTGTTGATTCCTGCGTGGAACTAATGAGATCATCAGTGAAACAAGGCATTTCAGTATTTCTGCCGGGTTTTTTTCCATGGTCCACCTTGGATGCTGAAATCTCTGTACAAGCTCCTTCCTTGGTGACAGGTACGACTTCTGGTATATTCAAATCTACTGAGCTAAGCTGTGTAGTATGTCGACTGAGTCCACTAGTAACAGAAGGAGAATAATGGTCTGTTGATAGATGACGTTCGCCATTGTCATCACTTTGTTTATCGTCTGAACGAGATTCTTGGAAGCTATGATCCTGAGAAACAGTAGCAAAATCAGTCAGCCTTTCTCTTTCCAGAGGTTTGGTTAAGGTCGGCTTGTCGATGGAGTTTTTGTCGGATGTGGAAGAGCGAGCTGCAACCGTTTTTCCAGCGGAAAAATCTATAGCACTGATGTCGAGTTCGATGACTTTACGGTGGGAAGACCGGCTGAACTGCGGCTGGAAATGTTCAGTGGATGGAACCGGTCCGGAAAATTCATCGTCATCCAACATTTTAATCGTGCAGCACTTTTAAACTTCAGATGATGCAAACCAATTAAAAGCTTTATCTGCAAGAGAAAGTCAACAGTGCACTGATAATTCAAACTCTAACGTAATGTAATGTAATCAAACATTCATGCAGTACTTGGAGAACAGTCTCATGGTGTCTCCGGAACTGGGAAGGTGAGAGGGCTAGTAATTCCAGGTGCAGAGATTGTGGAAGACAGTCCAAGCTGTCCAAAATGGGCAAATCTCCTGGATTGGGCAGTAGCACAGCGCAAACACGGAACAACCAGAAGGCCGCTAAAGGAAGATCTCAAGGACGCCCTTCAGGTGAAAAGAAGAAAAGAGTGCAGAAAACCTCATATAGGTCGGGATCACCCAACTAGGTTGTTGCACAAACGAGATAGCGTTTTTAACTGCATACATTGTCGAATCCGGATTCAATGAAAATGAGTTCTGAATAAAGCCTGAAATATGGGCAAACTTTGGAATATCGCCTATGATATGAGCGGCAGCATTAAGAATAGACTGAAGTTTGAGTGTCCTGTAGGAAGAAAGGCCACTGTTGACAGCATTACCCAGTGAGTGGAGATAATGGTGCAGACTAAAGTGGTGATAGCACGAAGTGAGCGGGAACTGCAAATGAAACAAGGGATCTGGAATTTGAGTTGACCTGATCAATTAGTGAAAGCAAGAGTAAGATCCACAACAATTCCCAGGTCACGAACAGAAGAGGAAAATTAATGAGTAAGAACCCCTGAGATGGAGAGAAGTAATATGGAGGGAACCACCAAGACATAGGCCTATGAACTGTGTCCTGTCAGAGTTCTGACAAACTGTTAGAGGAGAGACATGCATCAATGGCAGACGAGGTCCTATTAACGGCTCAACCATTTGTGTAACAGAGGAAGGTGGACCATGAAGAAGGAAAGGTATGAGTATCATTGGCAAACTGGTGAGAGGAATCCCTGTACAGTTGTATGGCAAGAACCTGTTAGGGTTGGTGTTCCAAGCAATCAAACTGATAAAAGGAATTTGCAAATGAGCATAATTGTTATATTGACTGTACTCTGTCACTGAGGAGTTCCAATAACAAGGAGGGTATATATGACCACTCAGTCTGAACCCGGAAAAAGTTCTTGGAAACGACTTCTTAAAGGTTATATGCAGAGGAAACCTGCCTCGTGAGCATATCAATGATACCAATGCAATGGCCAGTTAAGTTGCCTCTTTATGCCTCCAGCACTATGAGCCATTCAAAGATTTCTGCATGGTTTACACTGAACGGTCATTCCTCTCACTTACTCCCCGAGTTCCTCACTCAACTTTGTAGGTGGAGAATTTCATTTACATAGTTATAACCTCGGGCAGTCAGTGACTTTTACTAATTGCGATTAGTTAGTGCCAACTAATCGATTAATGTGCTTAATCGATTAATACAATTGGCTCAATTGTTCGATTAGTAATATCACAACTCGTGATATTGAACTCAGTGCACCAGTGAATGCTCTGTTACAGTAGTCTACGTAGACTAATCATGGAAGTAAAACTGCATGGTATTTATGACGAGGACGACATAATATTCGTGTATATTCCAGTATTATTTGCATATTAGATGCAAAACGTAATGGGCGCCATGCATGGTCGCCAACTGTTTTATTCGACTCCTGTGTACTACACTGCAGTACTGTACTATCGGTATTTTGTGTCCATTTCATCAAATGTATTTTGCTAGCCATGAATTACATCTTTCCAATTCACTGTGTTCATGTTGCTCAGTAAGGCCCATTCAGAGGGAATTGCTTCTGCGGGGGGGGGGGAAATGGGTCAAAGGTCATGTCTCAAACAGGATGGGTCTTTCTACATGTTCAAATTGAGACTTATTTCCTGTTTGGTAATCTCCCGTAGACATAGTGGTTGGTTGGCTAGTTGCAGTTTAACGACACTCTTGGATAACATGCATCATTAGCGTCGCCCCCCTCCTATATCCTGGTTTGGAACTGACATTGTTAGTGAAAACAGCTGCGGCGTTAGACATACTGCGAAACATTGGCTTTCCATTCGTTCAGAAATACCTACGGTCCAGTTCAGAAGCCATGAAATGGGGCGGCAGCTGGGGCCTCCCTCCAGCTCCACTTGCGCCAAAGGGCTAAATAACTATGACGAAGAAGCTTTACCCGAAAAAAATTCGCCACCCGCCAGAATAACAATTATTTTAACTGTCTACTACCGAACGCAGACTCAACTGTAAAGAATCATTGACGATTCAAATATGAGAAAAGGTACAACGGCTTGAGAAATTTGCAACTCACCTACTGTCAAACGTGTATTGAAAGGCACTGCTCTATTCAGACTGTCGTTGCCTTTCACCTTGTTTACCACAATACGTCGACGCACCATTAGTACGACACCAGTGGCCAGACGAACGTATACAGCCAACCGTAAAGAGATACACGCCGCAGCCAGCCACAACGCAGTAGCCCGCGTTTAAATGACGTCTCATGTAGGCCATTCTGGGCAGGCCTAGACTGACGTTCTATGGATCGCTGTTGCCGTCTAAATAATTTCATAATTCGTATTTACAACTGTCATGCATAAAATAATAGCCTATAAAATAATAGCATTTTGCTCTACTCGAAGGCGCGTTTTGCAACCGTTGGCAGCCCATAGTGGCATAAACAGTGTAGACCTATTATAATACAGGCTTGCCATGGGTGTTAAATTTGTATGTATAAATCCTCTGCAGTGTACGGTCTAAGCTGACGAATAGACCTATAAGGAACACAGCTATTATTGTGGGCCTACACGACGCATAGCGATTTTCGGTATTGCCGGTATTTTTAGCTCCTTTATCCAGAGCTAAAAGAAGGTATTCCAATATGTTCCGCGCCTTCCCATAACGAAGATGACGACAACGTGGATCGAGGACAATGATTGAAATTATTTAGCAGAATAATGACCACATAGGCCTAGATGAAAGACTGAGGCTGATTAGTAGCCTGTACCTGTAATGATATAGCATGGCTGTATAAAAAAATGGACCGTTTAGTCAAAGCCAGCAAATAGAGACCCATATTAAAATAAACCATGCGTGCAGTTGGAATGAATGCCTGCAGATTTGTATGAATTAAACTCTGTAGGCGGTCCCAGCATAAAATCGATTGTCACATTGCGTATTGATTGCTACCACTGATTAGCCTATATTATATAGACTATCGTGGTTAAGTATATGGCTACGCCTGTGCTGCAGGTGTGACCGTGTGACAAGTATTTTAGTCCATCTATCTATACTGAAATAAGGAATCAGAAGAACGATTGCTTAGGCATACGTAGGAATAGCCTAATTAGACGACTAATTAGGTCCATGCTTAAGCTCGTCTGAGTCGTCTCGGTGTATATATAGCTTTCTTTGAGCTTACACTTCCTTCATACCACAGGTAAAATAACATCTAAGATTGCGCACATTATGGGTCATCCGACGTCTGGCACGGGGAGGGGTAGGGGAAATGCGGATAGATGTGGACAGGGGAGGGGGTCATGGGACTGTGCAGGCGTCCGCATGTTACCATGCCAGATTAGCGCCAAAGTCTAATAATGCTAGTTACATCATAATCTTAGTTGTTTATTAGTAGCTTTAGGTAATGCTTTACATTTGAGAGAATGATATAATTATATGAAGCTTAATTACATGCAAATAAGTGTTTATTAAATTTCGGACTATCGATAGTCACCATTGCAACTGTTGATAATTATTTTTCTGCATCGCTTTTTAAAAGACATTTTAGTGACAATGAATGAGATTGAATAAAAGCTATGTAAAAAAGACCTCGGACTATCGAACCTTGCAAGGCAGTTACATATCATTTTAAGGTACACGTGGTTTAATCATCTACCTGTAGGCCTACATGATTCTGTATAGGCCTATGCAGTCTATATCGGGCCGTGTTACTGACATACGAACATATTTTATAAAAGTAATGTGCCGTTTGTCTTACAATTAGTCCACTGCAAGCCACTGATCTCGCCATTTACTTGAGCAAAATTCCAAATCTTAATTAAATCCTCAGGACTTTGATCGTGTTCTGTAAACGTGGTGCTATACCAACAAGGATTTCTCCGTTTCTTCCTGAAATTAAATCTGGCATCGTGAATTAGTTCAATATCAAGATCTTTTGCCAGGATTCCAGTCAGAAAGACATCCTCTAGCCAGAAAATGCTTTGCATACGGATCTTCATCTGTGCACACAGATTCTTTACCACATCCTGACTGACCAGGTATGCTGTACCAGAGGCGTACATCGGGTAGGAATCATAACGGTAAACAGACTCCGGAGTGAACCACTTGGATAGACGATTCCTCACGGGCTGTGCTGCTTGGATTATTGACCCAAGAACGAACCCACTTCTGTTTGCATAAGTCGCTGTGCCAAGAAGATTAACGAGATTTGGAACATTGACGAAGACGTCATCATCTGTTTTCAGCAGGAATCTAACAGCTCCACAATGTTCTGCTGACCAAAAAAGCATTCCTATTGACTTTAGAGACAAGTTCCTATAGTGGTCTGTGTGGTTCAATTGAACGACGTCTCCATAGTTGATGTATTCGTTAAGCAAATAGCCCTGAAGATGTTGATTTTCTGGTCTTGAAAGGGCAACAATAAACACAATGACGACTTTGAAGTGTCTGAGAAATGTCCTATTGCCCCACGTTGAACGAATGGCTTCACGACGGTCGAAATTGTCCAACGACGAACAGACGGCAATCAGAAGTTTTGTCCCGGAAGCGCAGTGTTCTTTACCTGGCGTCAACGTGTAATGCACGTTATGTAACAATGCAAGACGAGCCTGCTTTTGTTTTGTGGGGTTACCACCCGAATAATTACTTGCTCTCTGTGGTAAGGCATTCGCACTCGTATGCAAATGTTCGCGTCGGCCTTTGGCGACGCTGGTTTCAAGTGGACCTGCGTACCTGACTGATGGATCTAGCGCAAACGTTCGATGACTTTCCAATGAATCGTGTTCGCTCCCATATTCGTAACGATCTACATACCCACCCGATTGCTTGCGGTAAACGAGGGAAACGGTGAAAAAGCATAGTACGAAATTCAAGCAAAGGAAAATGACAAGTGTCGCGGCTTTCCACCTCCTCATTTTGTGTTTGTCGGCATTAGACTATAATGCCTGCGTAAACAAGAGCAACGTCATCTAATAGGACTTTAAACGTTTTTATCGAATCATCCATATAATTTTCAACTTGTCGACGCCATTAGGGCTTTTGGTGAAATGGCACTCCTTAGCTGAACATGTTCGCGAGGTACATAATCCTGCTGCGTATTTTCTATAATCTGCATCAATCTACAACAGAGACACTTACGGCCATTGACGTAGACTAGCATTGAACCGCGCAACACAATCTGCTATGTTCCTGTTGCGACCTAATTGGAACCTGGTGCTCCCACTCAGGTAGACACGACGCTCACGCTCAGACCCCTCGTAACTTCATATAACCTAACTAATACGATATGACTTTTCAAATTTGTGCTGTGACTATTCTGTGCAGATTTGTATAGTGTGTCGTATGCAAGGCACCGCGGTGTATGCCTACTACACTGTAGTTTCTTCCACCACTAAGTTTCCAATGGCAGCACATACACATCGCGCCAACGCCGGTAACTCGCCTCGCTCTCTCTCTCTCTCTCTCTCTCTCTCTCTCTCTATATATATATATATACATATATATGTATATATATATGTATATATATATATATAGAGAGAGAGAGAGCGAGGCGAGTTATATTTAGCTCTCTCTCTCTCTATATATATGTATATGCATATATATATACATATATACATATATATATATGTATATATATATATATATAGAGAGAGAGAGAGAGAGGCAGAGAGGTGCACGTAAGGAAGAGCGAACAACTTGAGCAACGCCAGGGATTCGCCTGTACCAAGATTACTCGGCCTGTACGGATGATGCCGTCGGCCTGTGCTCCAGCAGCCAAGCATGCAGTCTCATAAGTTAGTCGAAGGTGTAACCCAATTCTGTTGCAGAGGCTGCTGTGCAGAGCACTGTTGGCGCAACCAAAGGCACACGCTTACAGTGGCGTACAACAACGAGCCTGTGCGTCATCAGACGAGAAGGAAGGAATGTCTGTCATCCCACAGACAGACTGACACGTGGACACACACGCACACACAACACGCACACGCACGCGCACACACACACACACACACACGCACATTACCACGCAGATAGGAGAGGCAAACATATACACGGAACGAAAGATATCGTTACTGCATCTGAGACCATGCAGAGAATCCTGTCTGAACCGCTAAAGTCCTGTTTGACCTCAGCATCAGTAGTTAGTCAGTCAGTGACTGACAATCATTAATGTAATGTAGGCCTACTGTAAATCCTATAAAATTTCTAAAACGCTCACAAAAGCCTCGGCATGTACACCAGCTAATAGGCCTATATACCGGCGCCATACCAAATCAAGTCTGTAATAACCAAGCTTCTCGTTTCGTTCCGGGGCCAGGTCAAAATCCGGGGAGATCATGCCACCCTAAGAGAGAGCAGTGACATAGCGCCATGGAGCTAACTGGAGCAATTGCTCCTGGGCGCCAAGAGCTGAGGAGCGCTTCCTCGGCCGATGTACAATTATTTTTTCTTATAATTTCCGTCGATGGTTAGATACACGTACAGGCCTTAGTCGTAGCCCGTATGAGCGTCTGCTGAAGTATAACGATCGTTCTATCTCGTATGCGTCTGACGATTGTGACGGTTCTGACGAACGCGTGATAGATTCGCGGTATTTATCACGCATCAGTTAATATAGCAGCCCGCGTCCAGCCCGTTCGTATGAACAAACAACCTTGATAAGCATCAACATGCACATATTTTTACGTTATTAAAATTATGCCATTAAGTGTGAGCTCGAAAAACTATATCGAGGCAATTATCACTATGATCTGCCACTCGATCTGCGTCCGAAGACCAAAGATAGTAGTGTCAACATTTGAAGACTGTAAGTAAAGTTAAAGTAAACTTTGGTTATTTTGTATATTTTCTTTGCAAATAAACTTTCACATGATTGTTAAATGTTAATGGTCAATATAACAACACACAATACAATATCACTATTGTAGGATTGTAAATACAGCAGACATATAGTCACACAGAGGTCTATGATTGGTTGTAATGTGATGTGTATATACATGTATATGTCGTCTTCAAGGGATTGGTTATCTTAACACAATCTTGTGTACTCTTACACTTACACCTACGTTGCAGAGGTGTAACAAGGTTTTGTTACAGGTTTTGTTACAGTTTTTGTTACAGTTACAGCCAACAGTGGGGGGGGGGCATAATTGAAAAAATATTGCGCTTATCTCAATAAAATTTGTTGGGCCCCCACTTTTTGAATTGCCCCCCGCTCCCAATTTGAAAAATGGGGAAGGGCACAAATTATCTTAACAAAAGTCATCTTAAAAAGCCATTGGAAGAACATGAAACAGAACCGATTTGTGGGGGCACATGGGGGGGGGCACTGAGCACTAAAACCAAGGGGACGGTGCCCCTCTGCCCCCGCTTGTTACACCCCTGCTACGTTGTATTTTACTTGTATTTGGAATTAATCACAAGATATCAAATAATCCGTAAATTCCATGAGAATGTACAGAAAGAGAGAATAACAATTGTGTAGGCCTAGTTGTATCTTTTCCGTTCTGTCATGAGGCGCTGAGAGTGGACCTTGCTCAGTTGGAGGGGGTTTGAGGCGCTACGATGGTAATCGGTGGTGAGGGTAGTCATAGGCTATGGCGGTGCAAGAGTAGAATCTGGATGGAACAGCCTGAAGAGTTCTGTTTTTAGTCGTGAGCGGAAAGAGTATAGGCCTACATGTAGCAGAAGAGGCTGAAAGCTGAAGAGAGATACAATCTGGAGGCGAGATATGCATGGGGATGAGGTCATTTGGGAGTCCGCTACACAGAGCTGGTGCAATGCGGAATAACACTTTATAGCTGTTGCAGAACTTAAGAGTGCATGGAAGAGGCTGGAGATCAAGACAGAATTAAAAATATGACGATGAGGCTAAGCGAGTAGGCCTAGACGCGGCGGTTGGATGGTGAGTTGCTGACGAATGTAAGATGGTTGGGAGGTTTGAAGTGCGTTGTTACTGTAGGTGACAGATCTATACAATTTTGCAATGTTATATGTTTACGGCACTACGCATGTTTACAGCGCCTCTGGTCAATGTAGCTAGTGACTGTTTCGATATTAAAAAAATCAAAACAAAAAAAATCAATCAAATTTATTGAAACCATCGTGCCACATTTACAAAAGATTAGCAAACAGAAGTACATTGTCAAATAAATAGAAATTAGTTCAATTGAAGCCAACAATAAAATGATACAATTGAAAATAAAGATGGTCAACAGGAGTTCCAAAGGGAATTAAACCCCACTAAAAGGAACCCCTAATTTTCCTATACAACGAAACTACGAAGATGGCGAGTTGAGATGAAGGGTACTAGAATAAGCATATAGCAAAATATTTTTTTTTAAATAACCGAATTACTCAGTCTGTTCGTCAGGTGGTACATTGAATGCAAAAAACCCTTGAATTTGACAATGATTACAGATGAAACAATAAAACTATTAAAACACAATAAACAGGATTGAAAAAGGAGATAAATGAAACCATAACTAATCTTAAACTAAAGAGTTCCTGTCCCTCTCTCAATCCTCATCACCACATTTTTAATAATACGCCAAAAACAATGTGATAAACTGTTACAAATGCGAGAAAATAAAACCAGATAATATGTGTAGATAATCTCATATTTAATTGATAAACAGTCTATAGACCTAGGTCTGTAGATATTATAGTCCTTTGGCTGTGATTTTAGAACATCATAAGTCGAAATCATGGGCCTAATAGGCCTAATCATTAGGCCTAATAGGTTGAAGTCAGACTAAGGTCAGCGTAAAACAGTCTATAGACCTAGGTCTATAGAAATTATAGTCCTCTGGCTGTGATTTTAGAACATTATAAATCGAAATCATGGGAGAGTGGAAATTAGATATGGTTGGAGTGGTTGCGATGCTCTATACACTTATTACCTTCGTTTGGAGTTATGCAGCGGCGTGGTTTTTTCTTAGAATTTTTATAAGGCGTTTCGAACCGATCAACATGTTCTGGCATGGCTTATTTGGAACGTCATTGTACACATCACTGTTGTAAGTATATCACCAATGAAGCTTACGTGTTCGGTCTAAATCTATCCAGGAGCGAGAGGAAAGCCTATGTCGGCTGTCTCCTCCCGCCCTCTCCGTGACTTTCCATCGTGGGTCCTTCTATGTGTAATGAATTGCCCACATAACCCGTTGCAAGCTTGTTATTGTGCTTCCACCCTCATCCCTTCGTTGCCTGTAGACTTTCTTATTTCCTTGGGGCTGAGAGCGCTTCAGAATTGCTAGTACTGTGAGAAGCGCTATATAAATCATCAGATAGGCCTACGATACGACATGTAACAAAACCGCTCGATGCAAGCGGCCTCTGGTGACCATTCTTAGCTGGTGACTGTTTCGAATTCTCTTCGTAGCTAAGATTACTCCACTAAGATTAGTATCTTGGTCCTTGACTCATTGAGTCAGACTTAAGGTCAAAGAGTCTATTTATAGTCTTTTAGTTGTTAGTGTACAGCTATTTTAGAAAATACGTTGAAATCATGGCAGAGTGGGAATTAGATATGGTTGGAATGGTTTCGATGCTCTATACGCTTATTACCTTCCTTTGGAGTTATGCAGTAGCCTGGTTTTTGCTTGGAGCTAATTATAAGGTGTCTCGCACCGATCGACATGTTCTTGCATGGCTCATCTGGGACATCATTGTACACGTCACTATTGTAAGTAGGTCTATGTCAACGGTCCAGCATTCGTGTTCGGTCACAATTGGTTCAAAAGCGAAAGGAACAATATAGATCAAATTATCCCATGCAATATAATTAAAACGCAAAATAAGATTGTCTTAGTTGGCATAGTCATAAGTTTTAAAATGATGTTAAGAAGAATTGGTTGTCGGGGGCGTGGGCCTCGTAAGTACAGATTAGATGGGATCAACCCAAATCGTCGAAACCCGAATCCCCGAAAACGCTGAAAGGCCAAAAAGTCCGATTCCCCAAAACAGCAGTGTACTATTGAAAAACGTTTAACTGTTTAAAACAGAGTAATTCATGCATCAAGCCAGCTTCTGCCTGTATTTTTTCTTCAATCCAGCTTCCATTTAGGCCGAATCCTTTTCATCAATCCAGCTTCGTTTTCGGGAATACAGCGGAAATCAGTTTCAGGGATTCGGGTTTCGGCGATTCGCTACGCACCCAATCAGATGCCTTGTCAACTACTGAAAACTGATGCTCTCTTTTCGAATCAGCTAATTAGCACCGTTTTCATAATGAACAAGGTTCAAATTAATCAAAGTTATTGCACATTGGAGAAATCTAGTCAAAATTCGACACATCATATGTTAAGGCATTTTAAGATCTGGGTGTGTAGCGAATCGTCAAAACTCGAATCCCGAAGCCCGAATCCCCCAAACTGATTGCCGACATATCCCCGAAAATGAAGCTGGATTGATAAAAAGGATTCTGCTTAGATGAAAGCTGGATCGATGAAAGGAATTCATGCAAAAGCTGGATTGATGAATGAATTGCACTGTTTTCAGACAGTAAGGCATCTTTCAATAGCACATTGCTTTTTGACCTTTTCAGCATTTTCGGGGATTCGAGTTTCGATGATTTGGGTTGATCCCATTTTAAGTGAGTATGTGTGATATGGCATAGTAGCATTACTCTGTAAGTATACACAAACATGAATGCGCATCTTCTATACACAGCATATATTGAGTGTGTTGATTTAAAAATTTCTGGTAGCATTTTTTGGGATTTCATTTTTATTCTGATCTTAAATTTGTCTGACTATTTTTGCTGCTCAGATGAGTTAAACTATTTATTTCTTCCTTGTATTGATTTTCTTGCTGTCGTGCACATACATACATACATACATACATACATACATACGTTCACCTGTGTTTTATTGTGCTTTATAATCTGGATTGGCCCAGCCAAACCCAGCCACAATCTTCTAAAATTACAGTTTTTGGACCACACAGATGAAAAATACTGGCATGCACATTTTTAATTGTCCGTGTTCATGTGTTGCCCATGATTTGAAGAACTGCTTTGTCCTTATTTAGGTCATGTCTTTTTACTTCCTCTGTCTAGGGTCCTCGTGTTTTCAAATTATGTGACTCTTATTATGGCTGCATCATTGCATTGCTTTCTTTTGTATTGTATATCGTTTGTGTTCCTTGACTAATACGGTGTAGTCTATCCTTTTGCTTTTCATTGTCGTCATTTGTTCTTTTGTTAGTCAATACTATTATATTAATTGGCTAGCATTTATTGCAACTTTGTGTGAACCATTTCAACTTCACTTTGTGCTTCTTTTGACTGGTCACATTGAATTAAATCTGGGTTCAGATACAATAAATTAAAACTTTGGCCATTAGTCAATTAAGACTATTATTATTATTGGGCTGGATTTCCATTTGAAGTCGTATCAGTAATTTCATAAGTATATCATTTTTAACTATTCCAGCACTTTTGAAAGTGATTTATAGCAACAAGCAAGTATTTCTTGTGAATGTGTCATGTCCACGACCCATTTGATTGACTTATCATAATGGTAACCTCGACATTTCTAATGCACCACAGAAAAGCTTAGCACAGAGAAATAACTATTGAGCACTATGTCATGTTAATTTTAAAGGTTTTATCTAGATATACCAATGCACTGTTATGAAACAGACAAAATAAAAATAAATTTCTTTTGTTATTATTTATTATGTTTGATGTAAAAATAAGACTTGTTGTATACCATTATTGTGAATGGTCTCGTGATTGGCAATGAACTCTATGCAATACTCCCAGCTCAAATATCTTTATCAACTTTTTGCCATCCAGCCAATCTGCTCTATACTCTTGTCTCACCCTTTCTCGACCCCCAGTCAGTAAAAGAAATTTATTTTAAGTTCTCCAACCGAGCCATGTTAAACGCTGCGCCACATCTCTGGAACGATCTGCTTTCTGACTTCCGTTCTTTTTCTGTTCCTCCACCATCATTGCCTCTCATCATCTGTCTCAGGGTCCTCTATCCATCGCCCCTTGGGCTTTCCATTCTTAACTCGAGTCTCACGTTTTCAGGAACTCTTACTCAGACTCATTTGATCGTCCACCTTTCAATCCTCGACCAAAACGACACCCGCCTTAACAGCTACTCTGCCTCTTCTGACCCTATGGAAACCAGAAAACCTGACTCTGACCTCCCACAGACTACCCTTTAAACAACCTCTGATTCGATACAGCTCTAGTGAAATTAGAAGCTGGTGTCCTGCTTTTGAGTGGCGCTATATAAGTTTGGGTATTATGACTATGAATCATACATTTCCATCTTTTCTGACACAGCTGCTCATTTGTTTGTTTTGCAATGGAAAAGAACTAGAAAAACTTACTGAGTATATAGCAATGGCATTTTCTCATATTCCAGATAACTAGAAAAACTTACTCAGTATTTTACATTGGCATTTTCTCCTATTCCAGGCTTCACTGCTCATCCACATGGTTAAGTTCTATTTAAATTTGGGGCTTTAGTTTTTTTTATATAATTTCGTTGAGCTTAAATTTCAGGTTGTCACTAGTATGAAGGATTGAATGCAATCTGATTGAAAATTGTAGAAGACATTTTTGTTTCTTTGTAGGAAGGTCCATTTGTTATTATATCATTGCTTGGAACAGTAAAAGATTCATATTCTATCTTTGCCTTAGTATGTAAGTATTTATTTTACAATTTCTCGGTCAAGTTTGTGTAACCTTTTTGTGTAAAAAGCAATGTGCTAAACGTTTCTAATATTGTATTCATAACTGCATTCTAGATTTGTTTAAAATACTAAACTAATGTTAAAAATCTACCAAGTTGCCAGATGTGATAATTTAATATGAAATTTTGCTTCTACTGTAGGCAAAATTTTAGCTGGAAGACATTTTTTACAATCATGATTATATGTTTCAAAGCAGCCAGGTTCATTGGGACATTTCTTAATGTGGTTGAAATACTAGCCACAGCCTGTGAGACAGGCTTGAATGACCTTGATATATTACAGTGTATGCAAAGTATACAAATAAAAATATTAAAGACATACAAAGATATGGTACAAACAAGTTGCCTAATTCATGCTTTAGACTTTAGGGTACAATGTTCATGAACCACCAGGTTTAATATGTGTAGAAACACAGGTCCCTATGATGTATTCTAAAGCCAAACTGACTATCCTACTTGCCAAGGACAAGGAACTTGAATTAAATTCTATGCTTACCAACATTTTATCATATCTTGTAATTATGCAAATCCTTGATTGTTCAACAGCATTTATTAGCACTTTCAGCATGTTTTGGATTTACTATTTGAACCTATCCTTATCTAACAATGAATGTTAGCTTCCTATTTCTTATGCAGAAATTCTAGAAATTGGTTACCTTAATAATTTAAAACTCTCCCAATGTCAGCAGCCTTGTTTGTCAACATTGATTCATAATTTAGCTATTATTATCAGGTTTAATTAAACCTCTTTATTTTTTCATTCTATTTCTATTTCAGGGAAGGAATACGGAAAAGCTGATGCTCGCTGGTTAGTCTCAGACCCAGGCATTGTGTCACTGGAAATTGTCACAGTCACTGTTGTTACTCTGATGTGTCTTATTCTCATCTATGCAATCTGCAAACAACGTCACTACAGACATTTCCTTCAGATATCTGTCTGTGTCTGTGAGCTCTATGGAGGCAAGTTTCAGATCAGTCATAATATGTATTATGACCTTCTTTTATTCAGATGTCTTGCACCCTTCCTCTTTAAATCTGCATTTAATAGTATGAGAAAACAGCTGGTGTTGCATCTGTTGCAAGTGAAGTGAAGGAATGAAGAGTTAGGCAATAGATACATGGAGGGTCAGGAATTTTCTTGCTTTGGTCAAGAAGGTATAGGGTGATTAATTCTATTTTGGAAAGGTTAAGGCAGAAGGGGTTGGATGATACTCTCTAGAGATTACTGGTAGGTAGACCACATCGAGTTACTGTGCGGTAGAAGTGGAGAAGGATCTGTAGAGTTGAGTATCGTCTGGGTACAGGTGGTGGTTGACAGGAGAATTCTGTGAGATGGCTTAGCTGAAGAGGAATGGACCCTGACATCTTTAGTGAGTGGGAAGAGTTACGAACAGTGGCTTGTGACCACAGAAGGATTGGAAAGACAAGTAGGAGTGGAACAAGAGTGGAGCAGTGTCAGATATGCCAGACCAAGAAGAATGTCAATTGAAACGTGGAAAAATCAATGGTATCAATCGAAGCTCATTTCGTCGCATTTATTTCATCACATTCATTTCGTTAGGTTGAGCATCCTGAGGGTCGGTTAGGGTCAAGTTATGCATCATTAGGATCGTTTAGGGTCAGGGTTAGTGTTGTTTTTGAAATGCGATGCAATGAACTGCGCAACGAATTGAAATGCGACGAAGTGATCTGCGACAAAATGAACGGGAACCGAGATGTTGAGGAGACTGAGGCAGGACAGTTGTTGATGGCTAATGGCAGAGAGGCACGTAGTTTCTTTGGAGTAGTGTTTAGAGAAGCGAGATTGGTTGGGGCTCAGAAGCGAAATATCAGAGAGGGAGTTGTTTTGTCATTTAGCTAACTTAGATAGGAAAGCAGGATTGAAGATGGGATGGTAGTTAGATAGGTCTTCCCTGTCAAGATTTATTTTTAGAGAAGGGACAGGGAAGAGAGAGATGGCCTTGAAGGCCATGATGGTGCAGCCAGTCTTAGAGAGTGCGAGATTGATTATTTTGCTGATGACAGGAATGATGACAGCTCGACACTGTCTTTGAAACAGGTGGGGATAGGATCAAGTTCACATTGCTTACATTGGGAAAAAAATGTGAAGTAACACTTCTGTTATAGAGACATAATGAAAGAATTGGAAGAGATGACTGAGAGATAATAAGAGTAGGGTAGAAGGAAGGGGGTGAACCAGTGCTGGAGGAGGTATTGGAGAGTGTGAATCTAGAATTTATTGTAATGTGCAGAGAAGGGATGAGATTTTGTCCGACAGGAAGTGAACAGAAGTTATCAGCGATGGAAAGGAAGGAAGGTAGGGAGATAGATTTGTGATAAACAAAAGCTCTCCAGAGATATCTTGGGTTGGAGGAGCTGGGAGTAGGAATCATGGAATAGTATTTTTTGAGAGCAACAATGAGTTTGTAGCATCTATTGGTGGTTAATTTTAGGGCATTGAGTGCTTTAACTATTGGGTTTTTATGGATTTGCTGTTTGTACAAACTGTTTTAAGTGCTTGGAGGTAGGAGGTGAACCAAGGGTTACTGGAGTGTGTGCCATGCTTGGTGATGAGTGTTCGATTTAAAACTTTTAATACTGCATATTTCTGTGGTTATAAATATATAAATTGGTCTTGTTAACATGAATTTTAATGTGTTGTAAGAATTTGTTTTATGATTTCTTACAGGCTGGATGACATTTGTTCCTGAATTTCTAGTTGGCAATCAAAACCTGGAAACCAGTAACTTTATGTTTCTCTATATTTATCTGATATTTTACAACGGTATTTGGGTCGTAGTACCATTTATTCTCTTATATCAGTCATGGGTTGACATCAAAGCATTAACCACTACAAGTGCCTCAACTCCTAAAACCTCAACCTTGGCTGTCAGTTCTGACACCAGGCCAAATGTTGTTCTGTCGCCTTCGAAGAAGAGTGAGAAGCAGCAGCAGCATCAGTCTCCTCGTAAAAATGTTGGCAAAGGACAAAAGAAGAAAAATTAGCCATTCACTTCTCTGTTATATCTTTGTACGTTGTACCTAATAAAACTTTTCTAGTAGATTTTAACGAGTTTAATGTTGATAAAGTGTGTGATGTTTTGGACTGTGTATTTTGTTAGATAAGATTTAATTTACATTTACAAAGTTATGAACTCCATAAAATTACACACAGTTGCAAGATTGGAAGTTAAGAGACTTCTTATATTGTACTGTTGACTGTATAAGTAGTATTTTCTTTTCAATTGACTATTCCAAGCTGTGGCTTTTCCACATTACACATGCTACCAGTATATGTAACACTGCTTTAACTTCCTTGACAGAAGTAATGCCACTTCTCTTTCTGCCAGGAGTTAAAACATCATATGCTCTAAAGTTCTATCTGGCAGTCTCTAATCTTCTTTTGCCTTTCTCAAAACCTGCTTCTTTTCGTAGGGTCTTGTTCACTGGCAGCGCTTCTAAATGTTTCACAATACTATAATACTTAACTACAATATGCATAAATTTAGGTCTTTGAACAACTTCTGCCTAGCAGTTGGTAGTACCATTCTGCAGGGGACTGTGTGCATTATAATTTTGTTCAGTGGTGCCACAAAGAGCTCTGAAGAAATTTGATAATCTTGTCATACCCAACTGGGAAATTTAAACCAGGTGGATGTATCCCCTCAAAATTACATCACTCAGGGTGTCAGTATATAAGGCACTTATGAGTTTAGCAATCATATCCAGAAAGCCACAGCATAATAAAGTAAGCACTGTGGTGCTTCTGTATTCACTGAGTTGAATGCAGCCTTCAAGTCCAAATTCAGCTAGACTTTTCTGTATTCAACAGAAATCATGCTCAAATTACCCGTTCAGTGCGGTCATAGACTGTAAATGTTCATATGTAATGTTGTGGTTCAACTAGAGAAAGTCTAGAGTTTCCAAATAATGCCAAGACAGGACATTGCTCACAATGAAGTTAAATATGTATTAAAAACATGTCTTTCAAGGTTGTTTTGAAACCTTTTATATTACTGTTGTAGATTTCCAGTGTTTTTATAAAAATCATTGTTTGATAAATTAGAATGCAAGCTTGTAGCTATACTGAGTGACGTTGGTTACTTTTGCTGTAGGATGTGGTAGGTGTTTTACGTTTGAACTTCTGCATGTCAGTTAGGCTCGACTCTAAATGAAGTTGAGCTTTAGGATTGTCACTGTTTGTATTCGCACATAAACTGAGTGGCCTGGAATCCCTGGCTATTATCATTTTGAATTATTTACATTAATGTAAACCACTGTGGCCAGTGATGGGCAAATACTTTGCAACAGTATTTTCAAAATACTTTTAAAGATATTTTTTCAAAACACTTTTGAGAACTCAACATTCTCGCTAGTGTGTGCGTTTAAATGGATCAGCGTGCTTGACTTTGAGTGAGTGTAATGTATATAGCTTTTTATGACTTGGGGTATTAATTAAATTGTAATTGTTATTAGTAACTTGTAGTTAGTAACTTGCTGGTGTCTAATGCATAAGCCTTCAATCGATGATGAACCAAAACCAAGCCAAGATGAGGTCAATACCAAGGATATCCGTTCATAAGACAGATGAAGCCAATGGTGGATCAGCGATGTGAGGGAGGCAAGTTTTAGATTGAGAACTAAATGACAAATGTGGCTGAGCAGATAGCAGAGACACAGGGAGAGAGAATTCCAAAAGTAGATCAAGCGACTGAATATGCTTGTTTACCAAGAACAGCTCTTGATTTAGGTATGACCAGACAAAGGTAATCAGATGACTTCGTTGAATAACAAGTCTGTTAAATAATAACTGATTATAAGTATTGTGGCTGGCCAGAGATCACAGTGAGCCCCAACTTGAAACTAATTCTTTACAGAAGAGGAAGTCATTGCATATATTTAAGCACGGCCCTGGGTTATATTCATATTTGGATGTATTAGTTATGACTTTCTCTCAAAGAATTTTGAACTCTTTGCAGCATGTTTGACTTATTGATTCTCAAAAGAAGTGAAGTGTGCCCATCACTGACTGTGGCCAAGTAAATTTCTGCCTTACTATGTCAAAATTTGTAACTATTGAAAACTAATGAAATTGTTCAAAGAAGAATAAACCAGTCTCAATTAAGTGTTGAAGCAGTTCAGCCACACAATTACTAACATACAAGGAAAATATACATATTTGGTTTTGATACACATTAGATAAAATCAGATGTACATTTCTACTAGGTTAAAATTCGTTAAATATTCTTAAAAGTAATTAAAACATTTCTATGTAACTAATTGTAGAAATATAACATATTTAAACAATATTTCTCTATGTTTTAGCCATGTTTTGATCATGACCTTTATTCTCAAGTTTATTGTACCATGTTCCATGATGCTTGTATGTGCAATATTTTACGAATAAATTGTCTTATTTTGAAGTTGTGAATATTATAGATGGATCACTGTGATCTAAAGACAATCAAATGTATCGGTTTGTTTTATCATAGCACATGTGCTAAATAAAAGGTGATTTTTGTGCATGCTCTCTCCTCCTTAGTTTTTATTCAGAAGACACATTCATTTTGGAGTTTGCATAAGAATGATTTTTGTGTAGAATAAAAGTCTGTCTGATTATACATCTTACTACCAACCAAATATATTTATTGGTCACTGACAATCAAGTGACACAATTAAAATGACAATGTAACGTGATCGGGGAATTGGTTGGGAACAATAGGGAAGGAAAACCTCTGAGAGACCAATGTCCCGCTAGCAGAGTCACCCTTTCACCCTTTCATGATAAAGTAAAAAGATGGTGGTGATAATACAAAAATGTAAGCAAGCTGTAATCTTAACTAGTTAACTAAATTGTCCAAAACCGTTTATTTGAGTGCTAACACATGTCAAATCGTAACTTATGCATCACTTAAAATACACTGCAAATCCTCCCAGCCCTCATTACTTCATCAATTGTTCATAGTTCAACAACTCTTTCACCCTAACACTGCTCCACCCTAACATCACTTTATCACTAAAAATATGAAAATTGCTCCGTAGTCATCCTGATTCCTTGGAACAAACTTCCTCCAGTATTTAGGCATATGTCTGATCCACCCTATGAATTCGTCAAAACCTCACCTCTTGCTATCTCCTAACAGGTTTCTCACTCAAAATTAAAAACAGTTTTTCACAAATCTTATCCTTATTCATGTCGCCTATGTCCCTTGTTTTTTCAACTCTAAACACCATCCCCAGTGGCTGACTCTCTAGATCTTGGCCCCAGGCCTGTTGATTTTGCTTTGCGATTCAGCTGCTGGTTCTCGCGACTTTGTTTTCATATTTGCTGTAGAAATGTCAAGTCTACCACATTAAACAACATTACAGGCTGCATAAGCCAATTATTATTATTATTATTAAAGGTACTATGACTCTTACATGCACTATATGCTGTAGGTCTACTGAAATTACTTTATAGAACATCAACTGTTACTTCACGAGTACTATTGTTCAAAACTGTTTTAGGTAAATATTTCACCATTAATTTTTCGCCATCAATTCTTCACGGCATCAAAAACACGTAAATGGAACAGGATTCATGAAACAAATATCCCTAATTTTAAACAGCATTGATGGAAATAAATATCCCTGGAAGCGGGATTAATGAAAAGAAATATACCTAAATGGAAGTGGGGTTGATGGCGAAAAATTGATGGCGAAAAATGTGTCGGTCACCGTTCAGAACCACCAATAGCAATTTCTAATACAGATTTGTTCATTCATTCATTATAAAGATTTATACAGTGGCCCTTCAAGGCCACTACTCAGGATCACTCCCGACCCCAGCACTGCTGAAAAGAACAGTTTTAGGACAAGTATAAAAAGAGTAAGAAAATAGTTTTACAATTATTTGTACATTACATAAGTTATGTTGCTACATTATTCGTCAAAAGTTTAAAGCCTTTTCAAA
The DNA here is from genome assembly GCA_959347315.1 of Bimastos eiseni. Classification (NCBI taxonomy): domain Eukaryota; kingdom Metazoa; phylum Annelida; class Clitellata; order Crassiclitellata; family Lumbricidae; genus Bimastos; species Bimastos eiseni. The sequence goes on along the minus strand of OY365808.1, from coordinate 16,784,747 downwards.
AATCATTTTGCTGTACCACAGTCTGACTGTCACAGACTGTCAAGAAGGTTGAAGAAGCACAAGCAACCTTGCAACACATGCAAATTATCCTGTACACAGAATATGCGGAAACAGCACATTTTGAGAATGATGACTTGTTACACTAAAAAAAACTATAGTCTGTAGATACAACAGAAGCAAAGTTGACTTAGAAAATGCATTGTACAAGCACATATTCATAAAGTGTACAAATTATAGTGATCCATAAATTTCAATTAATAATCATCAACAGTAGGTCCAATGTTGCTCAGATTGCCTCCCAAGTCCTTCCCACTCAAGGAACTACCATAATATAATCTACACACTATTATCACATCCCCTAAGCATCAGACACCATATCGCCACATGCTATGAAACAATAACATTCTTCTGCCTGATGCAAGCTTTAAATGTCAATATTTATAACCATAATCACTGTGTCCGGAAATAAAGGGACCCCCTAATGATAATATGAAAACAAATAGTAAATATTCGTCGATTTCTAAAATTCCAAAACCGTTTTAATCCTGACATATTTGGCCACAAATTTCTAATTCATGAACGTCCTGGTTAAAAATGTACATCGTAGTGACATCTTTAAATAAAGTTCAATAAAGCCTGGGAGGAATTTGATCAGCTGGTCATTGATGCTGCTATTTACCAATGGCACACACGCCTTGGAGCTTGTGTTGAGGCTGAGGCCGGACACTTTGAACACACCTAAGGCTTGTAGTCTAATAGTATTCAGATACAAGAATAAATTTGGGCAAAATTTATGGCAGTTTGTCAACAACATCTAAAAACAGTTGAAAATTCTGTAGATGAATTTTAGGCTGTCCTTGAAACTCGAATGTTGATGCAATTGATGTCACTATTATGCCATTACTGGATGACAGGAGCTATCATATTTGATGCAGTACTAGATAAATATGCCAGGTTCAAAACGGTCTTAGAATTTAAAAAATTGACAAATAGTTACTATTTTTTTCATATAATCATTAGTGGTCCATTTATTTCCGGACACAATGTACATCTAAGCAGTTGTTTCTAAAGAGTTGCTGCTAATACCAATGTATTATATTATTAATTTCTTCTACAACATAATAAGTACATATATTATATTATAATCACATCTTGAGAATTTTACCCATTCAGCATGTTATAATTGGCAGAGTATACATCAAACACTGAAAGTAAGTAAGTATTTGGTCTTACTCTGTGGCCAAAAGCGTTAATGTTGCAAGGCTCACAAGTCCAAATTTATTTTGGATATCACAGTTTTTAAGGTCACAATGTGAAAGGCACACACAAGATAAAACTCATCTATAACCACCCTTAAACTATTACAAATTGAACAAACAAACAGTAAAACTACCGGCATTAGCTACTAGAAATAAACAGAATTATTATATATGACAGACATATATAATACATTATTCTGAAGTCTCAAAGGTAAGTCAGAGGAGTGCATTTAGATTGGTCTATTAGAAACTTTGAGGCTTGACTCCAAAGTAAGCAATCGAGACCGTTAAACAACTGCAATCCACGGTATAGATGAAATGAATGTAACTATTTCCTCTTCCTATGCAGTTGAAGATTACTTTTGTAAGCTGAACACCGTGGCACAGTGGCTGATTGACTAGAGCAGAGTGCCATCATCGATGCTCTGCCATAAGGTTATGTGCACTTCTGAACTTTGGAAGGAGGAAATATCAAATACAGTTGTATTGCATAATATTTTACAATGGTTACATTTTTAATAATTCTTAATGCATCTGCATAGGTCAAATAAAACCAAGACAATGCTAAAAATGGACATGTGATCAACAAAACTGTAATAATAGTTCGCAAATTCAACGAATTACAACTAAACTTGTGCCAATTTTAAAGAACAAAGAGAACATAACCATCTGCCAGATTCTGCAATGAGGAGCTTAAAGCCGAGGTACAAAGAATGTCTGATCATGGTTGTTTCAGTGGAGCTCAACAAAATTTAACGAATTCAATTAATTATAATCAGGCCTGATCAGTCGGAAACGGCAGAGTTTAGTGTGGAACCATTAACATGTGCACTGTAGAAACTTCACGGATGCATAGAATTCAACGAGAAAACAAATAATTTAGGAATTATGTACATCAGTAACAGAAACCAAAATACAAAGATGACAACATTTCCAACTGGATATGTGGACAACACATGAAAAAACAATTAAATGGAAACCACGAACATAGAACAAACTAGAAAGATGTAAAAAAAAATTTAAAACAAAGGTTGACAGTCTCATCTGTGTTTGTCCGTGTTTCTTCAGATTTGTTACCTCTTTATAACGTGAAGCAGGACTTTAATATGTGTTGCATATATGAGTTTATGTAGGTCAATTGGAAATAACATATCCAAGAAATATGCAAAATATGGAACTCATCATTCATTATTACTCATTGCAGAATAAAACCAAAACTCATTTTGCACAAGTCATTAAAACCAAATTTAAAAAATGCAAAGACAAATGTAAACAAGGTACATTTGAAAAACTAGATTTTGAAATAAATTTTTAAGCAACACTTTTTAAAATTTATATCATATTTAAACATACTTTGTGATTACAGCCATTGCTAATATTTGAGGTTCGAATAACAGTATAAGTTGTGTATTTGGTGATAGCTAAACTATGTTGCAAGCTGAAATGTTGCAATTGTTCATTTGATGCTGGCTCAACGTGTTTAACCTCACATTTGGAATTTGAGTAGCAATAGCAACATACAAGAATGAGGCCATGCGATACAACAACAAGGCCCGACATAATGATCAAATGTATTTAGTCGCCTCATTTGCATCACATGCAGAAGGCACCATAAATCCTAATTGAATAATTACTTCAAACAATCACATGCAGAAGGCACCATAAGTCCTAATTGAATAGTTACTTCAAACAATCACATGCAGAAGGCACCATAAGTCCTAATTGAATAATTACTTAAAAACAATCCTGCTAATAAAATACACCGAGTTGCAATATGCAAGTGAACAGGTCAGGTACTAATATCGTTTGGAAAAATCTTTACATCATTGCATTTTGACTTTTCATCATAAGTCTTGTCATAATAGCAATAACAATAATTACACAAATTGCACAATTTAGCAGACAATGTTCGAAACCATGACAAAAAGTGAAACAATTTTTTGAAGGTAACAGCAAGCAAATTATCAGTTAAATACACACAGTTTCTGCTACAATCAAAGCAACATACAAAAGTTCAAAGTCTTAGACTAAAATGTTAACATTCTGCTAACATGCTGACTACTCAAAATGAGATTCTTTACTTATTGAAGATAAAACATAAATTGCATGTATCACATTGACAGTATGAAATTATTAGCATCAGACTGACAATAGTCTATATAAATTTTTACGAAGCTCTGGGTTTGCTGTCATGTACATGATGGTCAGTAATGGAACTAGTCTTCTTTGCACCAAACATAATTAAAACTGTTTCAATTACGCTATTACGAGACATGCATTATCGGGTCACCTTCAAATTACTTTCCATCATGCTGGAGCAATATTCGGACTTTGTAGCTAACCTATCTTCAAATTACTTTGTGACAGTAAGCTCATTTACCTATTGGCCCAGTAGTCTGAGAATGCTGTTACAGCTCATCACTGTTTCCAGGAGCATTTCCGATGCCTATCAAAGGCTTAACAACTTCCAAATCATGTGGATATGTTTCCACTTACTGATGCTTCATTTAGGTTCTTTTTGATGACATAGAAGTCTTGTTTTGTGTTCAGTTTCCCCTAGCTTACGGTTATTCATTATTCGTGCCTTGGAAGATTCTCTTGACTTCTCTTGAAGATCAACCATAATTTAAGCTAGATGTTGTATATACGTATTTCAGATGACTGCATAGTTGAAACAGCCACATACAATTCAAACACATTACTCATTTGCACAGCATAGAGAAACAGCCCAGCAGTATCAGTTAGATTTGTTGCTTGCATGAAGTCAATGACACATTTGTCATACGTGCCATCTGAGGAGAAACGCAACACTCGTCTGTTGCCATGATCCGAAATAATGATTGCATCCCGTCTGTCAACTGTGATTGCATATGCATCCTTTATTGGGCCACTGGGAATAAGAGAACTGGACAGCCTTATCTTCAGCTGCATAATACCCACCTCATTAATGACATAAACAGTACCACTGCCTATATCTAAGACAACTATATCCTTGTGATTGTTCCCTGCAACATCAGAAATAGATTTGAACTTGTGAGATTTTCTCAAAATGCCTGGTCTCTTTGTTGATGTGATATTGTTCAAGAGTTGACCTTCAGACCCACCATAGATCATCAGCTCTTGCCTCCTAATGCCTATGAAACCAAAACTGTATGGCTTGATGCCAAGAACTGATCCAATAGCGTTCTCTCTGAGAACTTTTCCATCCAGCTGACATATTGTTATGCCTCTGATTGTTGCTAAAGCCAGTTTATTCTCCATCCAAAAGCAGCCTCCTTGAATCCCGATGACCTTAAATGTGAATTGTTTCTGTCCATTCTGTAAATAAATATTAGCAGTCATGGCAGATGTATCTACAACTAGAACTTTACCCAAATCGGAAATAGCTATCCAGGTTGGTTCTTTAAGACCACCTGTCGTGAAACATCGGTAAGGCACTCCTGCAGGTGATACCCGGCGATCTTGACTTGAAATTCTTCGCAGATGTGCTGCAGGCTGTGCAGCAGTATGCTGAGATACCGTAGCAAGGTGAGATCGATAAGATCCAGAGGACTGTCTTCTAGCTGGAGAGTCTGAATGTGACTGCTGAAAACCCTGTGATGGTTCCTGAATGAAATGTGAATTTTCCATTTGTGACCATGCGGAATCTTCCTCTTGACAATAGGCAGGTGGATTGTCCGAATTGAAAGACCGCAGACGTGAAGGAGAACCAGCATGTCTCTGCGTAGGAGGAGGTGGAACAGGTCGACGAGGTAAGACATTGTATGAGCGCCTCCTGTCTGGCGTGTTATACACACCTGAGAGTTGCGAATCATTTGGAAGTGAGCCAGTGGGAATAAAGCTTGTAGTATTTCTTCGTATGGGAGGAACTGGTCGCCGAGGCAGGGAACTGGAGGATCGTCTGTCAAATCTCGGTTGGTATTCGGGTGGACTGCAATCAGGAACAGATGGAGTGGGAGAACAATCCACTGAGTATCTAGAAGAGAATGATGTAGGCGAGGCTATACGTGATAACTGCTGTTCACAGACCGGATTATATGGAGGAGGTCGTTCCATTTCAAATTGCTGAAACCTACGGCAAAGCATCACACATGCAATAAAGTTGAGTAGTTCAGCAAAGTTTAGTAATGTTTATCAGTTCAGTACCATGAACTTGCATGATGCAAGCTGACTTGAAGACTACCTGATGAATGATCACATCTCATAATAGCTTAATTGAAACATCATGAATTATAACTGAAGCGAATTAAAGAATTAAACTAGTTCCACCACTGACCATGTACATAACAACAACGCTTAGGTACAGTGTCTTAAAAGTTTATAAAGACTCACATCAGCCTGATACTAATGTCAGGCTGTCAATGTGATGCACGCAATTGTGGATTTTAATATGTATTGTATATACGAGTTTATGTAGGTCAATTGGAAATAACATATCCAAGAAATATGCAAATATGGAACTCATCATTCATTATTACTCATTGAAGAATATAAACAAAAACCATTTTAAACTCATGTTGCACAAGTCATTAAAACCAAAAAAAATTCATTGAAAAATGTAAACAGAGTACATTTAAAACATCACATTTTGAAATATCACTGTTGCTCAATAACACTTGTTTTTGACATGCTTATCCGTCTCCCATTGTAAAGATACTGACAATTTAATTATTTATATAAGTATGTAACAGAATATTTACAACAATTCAAAAAACACCAGGCTATACAGATTTTTCAGTGCTCATAATTCAAATCAAAAGATCAAACGCTTAGGTTCAAACAGAGTCAAGCTCTCAAAGCCATTGCAGCACCTTGTCAAGAAATCGAAGCTCAATTATGTTTATTGCGTTCTCTGCAGTCGTATGACGGTTAACAATAATGCCAAGTCAGCTTTACTTAGGCCTATGGTTTTACATAAATATTGCTCAGAAATGTTGCATTTTTATTCCATATGTGCTTCTCTCATAATTACAGGAGGCTAACTGTAAAATCCATATTAGGTACTTACGTTCACTGAAACATCGATTGCAATTCAAGAATAAACGTTTGTCCCCCTTCCTTTGTCTATAACTTTGAGAATTTGGCTGGTAAAACTGTTACTCAAGACTGTGAACGAAAGACAAGTTCAATCGCTGATTAAATCAAATGAATGCATACAATTCGGGCGTTCTTCCCTTAAATACACATTATATCTTAAAGCGCATCTTGCGTAACAATGCCATTTTATCAATATGATAAACAAATATCTTCTTTCTTCAAAATATCGTGCTGATTCGCTAGCCCATTCCGCGATGTCTTGTAAACAAAGATAGTCTTATTTGCATATTTAGCCACGCCTACAATACGTCGATGATGTGGGGCTAAGAGTGATGTGGGGCAGAGCATTGAACAGAATTACTATAGGTCTAGAATGATAACGCTTCGGTTATTGGGTTACGGCCAACGGCGAATCAAACGTGACTTCCGGTCAGAGCAAACGAGACTTGAACGAGATTGTGTTTACACACGAAACAATGTTAAATTTGTCTATTTTCATGAAATTCAGTCAATGACCAGAAAAGTTAACAGGGCTAATAGTTTTGCATATCACTAAACTCAAAGTCCCCATGCTGGTTTAAAACAAGTGTTTGTCGATGCTGAGAAATTAGTATTAATGCAAGCGGCGTAGCTGTTCGCCGCCGATGTTTTTTATGCAAAGCACCATGTAATTATAATATTGAAATCAGTCACGGGACCAAAATGTTTATTCATCGCTGTCTTCTAGACGACAGACGACAGCGATGAATAAACATTTTGCCTCAAAGAATCCTGGGATCCCTTACTTGAGCGATAATCCGAACTTTCATAGGCAATTAGCTGGGCTTGGCATGGAGAATAGAACGTTGTCCATAGACATCATAAAATTATAATTATTAATGTACGATGTCTATGCAGTGCAAGGGACATTGAGATGGTCTATTTTACGATTAGTAGTATAAACAGAAAGATTAATAGCAGTAGGCCTAAACGATGAGACCGGTAAGGAACGGTAAGAAAATGCAAAGACGGACAACATACGACAGTGAATAGGCCTACTACTTGCATAGAGCAAGCAAACTCCGACACAGCCGCGGAGGTGATAACGGAGCTAAAAGACATCCGGAAGCTCACAGTGGGCCTTAAGGGATAGGGGCCGTTCACATATTATATAACGCCCAAGGGGTAGGTGGGTGGGTTCCGGTTTTGTTAGCATTATATTGTGTAGGGTGGGGGGTAGGTTGAAAGTTTTGTTATATAACAAACTTTTTTCAGCTTCTGCTATTTTGCCTGTTTGCCTGCCAATTGGAAATTCCATGTGCTACGGACCTTCATTGTTTAATCGAAGTTCATAATACGTTGTGAACCAAAACTAGCACCATTAGCTGCCACCTGGTGAATTGATTTGACGTTCTTAGTTATTATTTTATAAATCCACTTTTAACAATTTGCTGTTTACAATTTTAACAATTTCATGTGCATAGCTCTAAACGCTCTCAAATTCAATTCGGTGTGCCTTGTTTGGATTCTGTTTTAAGTTAAAATTAATTCACTAGAAATAATTATTTTGTTAGGTATTATCATGCTGTTTGATTTCATTTTTTATAGTATGTGTAAATAGTTTATGTTTGCTTAAATACCCAATTGCAGTTGTAGTACGCACTCTGTATACATCATACGCTATTAAATAGGTAGAGTTATACCGCGAACTTATCGATAAATACCTGATAGTTCAATATTAAACCTATCCATTCTGTGTGATACTATAATGCTCATTTCTAGTGCAAAACAGGAGGGAAACTAAATTGGTGCTTTTAAATAGGATGTACGTCATTGCCATGTATTATCATGCTGTATTAGTAGGCCTACATGTAGATACATGGTGATAATCGTCGACTACCCAATTAGTTACCGTAATTAATACAAGTGAATTTAGTACCATTAAAAGTGCTATTATTAAGATGTAGAGGAGCTCCATACATGCGGTCTAATCATGAGAGAGATACATACAGTTTGAATTGACCAATATTATGGTTGATGAGCCAGATAGCGGAATTCCCTTCTACTTACACAATTTTAAGGTAGCTTTTGTTACATAGCTAATTGGGCATATGCTGATTTTACTGCAGTTCTTGAATTGGATAAAGGCAATTATCAGTTGAATCACTACTATAAAAGTGCTAACTAACATCGTATTGTTATAAAAGTGTCAAATTGTGCAATACAATTATGTCGATTGTATATCTTTTAATGTGCTTATAGGCTGGGGTTGGGTAGGGGGGTGGGTAGCATATCTGTTATATAATATAGGGGTGGGGGTCACAGCTACTGTTATATAACGCTATTAGGGGTAGGGGTGGGTAAAAAATTGGGATTTTATGCGTTATATAATATGTGAACGGCCCCATAGGCCTACAATGGAATATGAGGTCAGTGAATGCTATTAGAGGATTCAAGAATAATAAAAGTCCTGGCATTGACAAGGTCATTTGCGAAATGCTTAAGCAGAGGGGAGAAATAACGATACTGTAAGGTAACTTAATGTAATGTAAATCTTTGAAAATTTATCGGCGCCCACAAAGCCATGTCAGGTAGACCAGCTATACACCGGCGCTATGCCAAATCAATTAAGTACGGCAATAGCCAAGCTTCTCGATCGTTTCTTTCCGGTGCGAAATCCCGGGGTCGAACTGAGGAGACAGCGTGGAGTAGAATCTGGATATGACACCTTGAAGAGTTCGGTTTTCAGTCATGATCAGTGGAAAGCAGAGGTATAACAAGGTTTTGAAAAGTGGGGAGCATAATTTAAAAAATATTGCGCGAGCGCAAAAATTTTTTTTTGCCCCACTTTTTTAATGTTGTCCCCCAGAAATTTGGAAAATGGGGGCACAAATTATCTTAACAAAAGTCATCTTAAAGAGCCTTTGGAGAAACATAAAAAAAGAAACGATTTGGGTGGGGGCACATGTGGGACACTGAGCACTAAAACTGAAGGCTTTCCCCCAATTTTGAAACTGCCCCTCCCCCGGTGCCTCTGCCTCCACGCTTGTTACACCTCTGGTGGAAAGTAGTGGAGGATAGTGAAAGCGGGGGAGAGGTTGACTTTGGAGGTGAAATGTGGGATTGAGCAAACTGACGGAGTTCTTTTGGGAGTCCGTTGCAAAGGGCTGGTGCAGCATAGACTAAGGAGCGGTTGCAGAATTTTAGAGACGATATGAGACTAGAGTTCGAGATAGAGAAAGATATGACGATGAGCGAGTTGATCCGGGCGGTTGGATTGTTTAGTAGTCGACAAATGTAGGCAGGCCTAAGAGGGTTGAGAGTTTGAAGTGCGTTGTAGGTGATAGACAGGCCTACAACTTTGTAGCGCATACGTTGAGTCATTAGCTTTAAGCCAATTAAGGGATTTGAGAACAGAGGTAAAATGGAGGTGTTTGGGTTTTTTTGGCACGTGACTGCGCGGGCAAGGGCGTTCTGCATATTGCATGCAGGCGTTTTATTTGCGAAGAATCGATGTTGCCAAAAAAGGAATTACAATAGTTTAGTTTTGAATGAACGATTGATGTGGCTATTGTGCATAGGCCTACACTGCCATGCGCAGTCTTGTAGCTGAGATACGGGCGCCACCGGCGCAGTCGACGAATTAAGATCACGGTTGTAGGCTACATTTAGCAGGTGCAAGATAGCTGGAGTGATGTGGTCGGAAAAGGTAAGGTTCTTAACGAAGATGCTTCCAAGATTGCGGACAGGAGAAGAGTAAGGGGCGGGAGAAGTGGTAACTTCGAACATGTTTTGAGTTTTCCAGGTCTAGCTATAGGTTTGCGTATCGTACTTATTCGTCGACTTTGCCAAGGATTTTGTACGTTTAAGAGGCATTTTCTTCGTAAGTTGGCTAGGACGTAGGCTTATAAGTGATTGCATCAGACCATCCTTCATGTGCCTAGAGCCGAGTGATCTCGTCTCGGTAGAGGCTGGCCGACGCGGTCATCGGAGTGACCTCGACCGATGGTCACAGGTGTATATTCCAATCTACCGAACAAACACGAACGCTTTTTCTACACCCTCATTGTGCCCCGACGAATGCCTTAGACGAGCGTCATCTTCCACCAGCGAGGGACTAGCTAGGGGCCCTGCTCGTCAACATGGTGATTGCGAGCGCTGTCGACAGTCGTCGCTCTACCTTATCGGCGCAACTTGGCCCAGAGACTCTAAGCAGCCATACCATCTGTCAGCATTCGACGGGAATCCGTTGGTTGGTTCCACGATTGCGCATGGGCCAATCATTGGTGCACGGTACACCAAGAGTTTAAGGAATTAAACACGTCTGCCCATGCATGTAGCCTATATAGGACCTACAATTGAGTGTAGGCCTACGCCAGATTTTGAAAAACAGACACATCAAACGCATCGTGCTTATCTCAACAGTCTAGCAATTAAAACAGCACCAATTATTATGACTCGATAGATAGGGCATACAGCTAATTATTTGTACGACCATCATGCAGTCGTGCCCAAAATAAGCCTATGATCTGATACAAAACTAATGTTGTAAAGCAGTCTATAAGTGTGCCGAGGGGGCCAGCGGGCCTAGGCCCAAAGCGCAAATGTGGAAAGGGCGCAAATTTCACGATGGAATAACCAATTACTCCATAAAATGCACTATTTTCAAAACGTGGGGCGCTAAATTGATGCTACGCACAGGGCGCAACTATAGCGAGGCACAGGGCGCAATTAAAGCTCGGTATACGGCCCTCGGTGTGTCTATCTAGACCCATATATCAGGGCGCAGGCACAGGCTACTTTTGTAATTTTGATACGACTGACAAGTGCGATCGTTATCTAGAAAATTAATAGTTTATCCTTCGTTGTCATGACACTTAACACAGCCATGTGTTGTTTTTTCCACAAGGGAAAGCAACACCACTTCACTGATTGGCAATAGATCTACAGGCCTATGTCATAGCCAGGCTTCACAGGTTTATGAAATATAAGTACTAATAATACGTTACAATATTGAACGGTTTTATACGAAAAATCTTTCTGTCGAAATATTGAAACACAATCGATTATTAAATAATTGTGAACATCTCGTTATAGATCGAAATTAAGTGCGTTTCAAGATTCAATCAATTTTTTTAAACGTAGCAAAATGACGTATGTACCATATTGTGGGGTGATAGTAGGAACTGCACTCATCGTAGCACTGTCTGTTATCTTGCCATCTCTGGTGCCACTCCATGGAACTAATACAGCGAAGAAGACGGAACAACATCGCGATCTATCCGTCAGTCAAGGGGTAGGATTCAGTGATTCATGATGCTAACTTTTCTCCTTAACTGTCTTTCGCTTATGAAGGTCTAACGTAGCCTAAGCCTAGTGGACCCCACAGATGAACTTTGTAAATAGGTGGCAATCGTCATCTTTAAACTGCTGAAGATACGCTCGAAAGCGTAGCACAGGGCACTACCTTATTCACGAGCGCTGATTTACAGTACGGGTTGATCAATAGTCGGGTGTGGTGCAATATTAGACTTCGTTCGCACTTGATTGAGTGTCATTTCTATGATCATGTATTTAGTTAATAGGGTCGCTTTATTTTAAACGCTTTGTATGTATATATGTATGTATGTATGTATATATTATATGTATATATTATATGTATATATTATATGTATATATTATATGTATATATTATATGTATATATTATATGTGTATATATATATACATATGCATATATATATACACATATGTATATACTGTATATATCCGATTTATTACATAGGCCTATGGAATTATAATAATTATATATGTCCGTTTTTATGTGTATATATCCTATAAACATTATCGGATATATAATTTTATTTAGGCTTAGTGTATACATGCATATACAATTTATTTAGTATACATATTATATATATATATATATATATATATATATATATATATATATATATATATATATATATATATATATATATAATCCATCATTTAATTAGATTTATAGCGAATGCATTTTCTTCATCAGAGGCTTCTTGTATAATCTGATAAATATCTTCCTCGGTTTTTCTGTATCCCAGTCCTCGAGCCAGATTCCCTGATATCCGCTTGGACCTTTCTGTATATGCCAACCCATATAGGTGCTTCCTCTATGAGCACTACATACTTCATTCACCATTGACTTGGTTTGATTTGCACCAATCCTTCAGCAATCGAATGCGATTTCCTGTATGTCTATTGACCTGCATGTGTACAAAAGGAATCACGTTATACGGCCTAGGTAAGGGACCATTTCTATAGCGCTTTCTGAAACCTCATAAAAGGCTTTTTATTCGGTTAACCGTTAACAGATGCTAAAGATTACAGTATAGGCCTACGGCTCAAAATAACCGCGAAGTATGGCAGCATACATTATGTGTGTCCTGAACCATCAGGTTCTGTATTGCTTAGTAATATATTATGCATATGGTTATCTTATGATTCACGAATGGCCTCTGGAGTCATGTAGGCCTACGTAGGCCTAATGTCCACTGTGCGCAGAAAAGTGATTGAACTTTGGGATCATCATTCCCATTCCACCTATAGACGGATCGGTCTATACTTTATATGTGTAGCTATAATAGGCTATGTATCTGACTCGGCGAAATTATTAATGCTGCAGGTTCTAATTCAGTCGTTCGGTTAGGCCTACTTAATTGCTTATCCGTTCATTTATTCATTTATCTGTCTACCCATTTTTTTGACTCAACGCCTATTAATAAGCTGGTTCCAGAGACTTAATTATATGTAGATTATAGTTCATAATTTAAATAATGATCCCCAAATCTATAGTCATGAAAAGCAAACACGCCTAGGCCTATCACTAGGCCTAGGCGTGTGCACAATCGACCGACATTTTTAGCTGACACCAACGGATTATTGAATATGGGGGTAAATTTCGCACTGAGCGAAACGACCGTCAAGTAAGACAGCGGCGGGAGGATGACGTCATCGTATATTGTCCCTTGCTACATTTAATTTTAGGTCACGAGTCTTCAGAAACGTTGTTGATATTTGTACATTATGGGTTTACTTAAATTATTGATCTACAGTGCGAAATTGCTGACGCATAGACTTTATATATATAAATAAAACAAAAGTATGTATGTAACTAAGTAACTAGCTAACTAACTAACTAACTAAGCCTATCTATTTAACTTATAACTAACTATGTTCCTATCCTCTACAATACCTTTTGATCCATTCGACGGTATGTTCCCATATTTTCCACGAAAGCTTTTTACCACTCCCATAACGAATATAGCCCTAGGGGTTCACGATCACAACACCTTACCCATTCTCGAAAAATTTCACCTCTACAGTGGCAAATCGTGCTTAATCACACTCACGCCATTTTTGACGTCGTTCACAAAACATAGATTAATTATTGTTTGCGTGACGTAGCAGTATTTTGAAATAGCTGATATCTAATTGGCCAAGCTAATAATGCAGTTACAATTTCCGAATTGCCGACGGTGTCATTAATTACCCGCTACTATGGGGAAGCAAATTTTAAACACTTTTCAGAATTTTAAGCTAAAGGCTACCTTACATTATTTAGACCCGAGCAAAGACGGGTTATTCAGCTGGTAATTCTATAATTATAGGCTACACATCATTTATATCTATTACCTAGCTGTAATCTATTAGCTGTAGGCTGTTAGTGCTACAAACTCTAATTGGATAATAATTACCAGCCTGTAGGTGATGATCAACTGCATGAGGATAATAATGAGTGAACTGCGTTCCGTACTTTTCGGTTCCCCACCATCACTGCCTGTCATCCAACATCATCTGTTGCAGGCTCCTCTATAGGAGCCTACATTACGACTCGGGCTTTCTATTCTAAACTTAAGTCTTCCTTTTTCAAGAACTCTTCTAGAGGCACACTTTTTCGTCACTCTTCCAATCCTCGACCAATAAGCCTACGACACCCGCCTATGTATACAGCATTTGCCTCCGCTGACCGTCTGTTTACCGGGCAATAACCACAGACAACTCTTTTAACAACCCTTCTGATTTGATGCAGTACCCGCGAATAAGCTGGAGTCTTGCGCATGGATTTCAAGTGACCCTATAGAAGTTCCGAGATTACGGTAACGATAACCATGATCACATTAAAATCTATTCGCTTGGTGGCAGGATATAAGCCTACTTTCTAATAAATAATGATCCAGCCTAAAAGTAATCGTTGTTCCTCGCCATTTTGTGCTAATGATAGCATGAACATTTCTTGACGTCGTTAGATGCTAAGTTTTAATTGGGCATACAATTTAGTGGACAAATATGTTTAATTAATGACAATAAGAGAGTTACTAATATTATGATTTGAACTTAGTGTTTTATTCAAACCTGCAGCAGTGTTCGTGCTGAGTCGAGGATATACAACCGCTAAAGGTACGGAATCCGTACGTAAGCTAGTTATTCAGTTAAACGGCATCATCAACCAATTTTTCGAGATTGTTTATTTTAATTTCAATATCTGGTTTGTTTTGTGCATTTTTCGATGTCGGCTTAAAATCATAAATTATCTTCTACAACGTGTTTTTAATATCGTTGCTTGTGAATAGTCTTCCTAAGTTTGAGTTGTGCTAGTTTTGGAAACTACCGTGAGGATATGAACTACAGTTTATTATCGACATGTTTTATTGAGGCTTTTAGAGAGTGTCGTAGTTCTAAGGATGTGTGTTTTGGGTAAAATACGATTTTAGCGTCGGTAATTATTCTATGTGACAGTATGTGTGCTTGATGTTAGTCTAGGCCTACATATGGATTTACTTTCATCAAATCCAGCTTCTATTTATGGTTATTCTTTTCATCAATCCAGCTTCTTCTTAACCACGAGTCTTCTCATCACAACCACCTGCTATTTATGTGTGGTTCTTTTCATTAATCCAGCTTCTTAAGCGGAAGTTTTCCATCACATCCAGCTTCTATATTCATAAACTATAACGATCTATGTAGTGTTTATGCTAACTGTTCAATATACATTAATAAATAATTACCGATGCTAAAACCATAATTTACCGTGCTGTGAGACTGCACTATATGATAAAGAGTTTTGCAAGCTAACATCACAGGAGTAGATTTATGAATGAATTCATGTAACATTGCTTTATAAATATAACCCTAACCCTAATAGTATTGCTAGTTAGTCATCTGTAATCAGCTGCAAAGAAATCTTTTTCTATAATTTTAAGACAGATGACTCATGAGTTTATTCTGTTTTTTTAAGTAAGAACACAAACTGTTATCACTTCAATATTGACTTGTAAGGCAAGATGCGCATCTTATTAACTTAATGAATTTTGTTCCAGTGGATTTTTGAATACAGCATGGTCAACCAGTGGATCTTCAGTTGAAATCATACTGAGCAACATCATTTAGGTGTTCTAATACACACTGGTTGGGTCGATTTCGTTGTTCATCATAGAGTATTTATCTGAGTGATTAATTTACTCATAAACTAGTTACTACTGCCAGATGAAATACGAACCATTCCTATAAATGTCTGAAATACAAAACTTCAATGAAGTCATTGATTATGTGAGATCCTGAACTCTGCTGGTGCTGTGAAGACTGTGGCAAAAAATAGCGGTGACAGGATTTTTCAATTTTAATGTGTGTAACAGAATTCGTACTTTTAAAATGTCATGCAAAAGCGAACTTTGTCTAAAATCTAGTGACTGGAAAATGATATATGACTGATTATTTGAAACGCTGCACATGTATCAGATATCTCAGAAACCGTATGCTCAAGGTTATCAAATGGAGACTCATCAGAGGACCCACACTGGAGAAAACAGTGAAATTAACAATCTTGTGAGTAGCACAAAGGGAAATATGATTTCCCACAAGGGTGATAAACTATACAGGTACCAGATATGTCCTAAGTCCTTTGATCAGGATATGAATCTGTGGGAACACTTAAGAACACATACTGGAGAAGAGTCACACAGTAGCCAACACTGTCGAAGATCATTTACTGATGTTAGTGCATTGAAACAACACATGATGGACAATGTCGGAGAAAAAACGTTCAAATGCACGTTCTGTCGGAAATCATTTAGTGAAACTGGTCATCTGAGGGATCACTTGAATACCCACACTGGAGAAAAGCCCTACAGTTGCCAGTTATGTAGCAAATCATTCATTCGAAATAGTCATCTGAAAAATCATATGAGAACCCACACTGGTGAAAAACCATTCAAATGCCAGTTATGTAAGAAATCATTTAATCAAGATCGTAATCTGAAAAGACATATGAGAACCCACGGTTCTTTAGCCTTGCAGTGTATACTGCATCAAGGAACATTGCCACAGGATCTTAAAATAGGAAGTTATGTAATTGCTAATCTGTCAGATCAGTTCACCACATTTAGCAGTTCAGATGTTACTCATAGCCCAAATGAACTTTTCTTAAAGAAAATATATCTGGTCTCCAATGGACTTACTGGTACTTTACCAATTATTAGAAATGGAGACCATATGTTGATTAGCAAATTCAAGTCTACTGTGGATGCAACACCGTCTTTCTCTAAATCTTTTGGATGTGGCATATGCGACGAATTGCTTGACACTGAGAAAGAATTTCTAGAGCATTGCTCCGGTCATCAACTTTCTCCACCTGATGACTTATTTGCTGACCTGCGACGAATTATGATTCCACAAAATCAGATTATGAAATGATGCTTTGGAATTTATGGGATTCATGCATACACAAGAAACTACAACTGCAAAATTCATCTGAGAAATTTTTTTTGGTATTGAAAGTCTGCACTCTGCTGTAAAAAATTCTGTGTTTACATACTAGATAACTAAAGTGTTGCCTTCTCGCATAATGATTAGATTTAATTCTGCAGGTTATAAAAATGACATGTTATAGAATTGTTGCTCCAATTGCTTGATAACTTTAGAATTTAATGTTGAATTTTTCTTCAAAAATACTTTGGCTCAAATGGCTGTTCAACAAAGTGAGTAATACTTGGTTTTAGCATAACTAATTATTACCATTTTTATCCTCTTAGGTTTTAGCATAACTAATTATTTCCAGTTTCACTCTCTTAGGTTTTAGAAGAAAGGGTCTTGGGGGTGATTATGCACAAGAAGAGTGCAAAACCATCAAGCCAATGTGCAGAAGCGTCAAAGAAGACTAACTCAACTTTGGTATACATGACAACTAGACAAGAACAATAGTAACCAGAGCTGTAGCAAGCGGGTGGGCAGAGGGGCACCAGCCCCCAAGTTTTAGGGCTCAGTGCCTCCCATGATCCCCCCAAATCAGTTCTTTTTTATGTTTCTCCAATGGCATTTTTAGATGACTTTTGTTAAGATAATTTGTGCCCCCCATTAAAAAAATCTTTATTGGGGGGGGCGCAAAATTAAAAGAGTGGGGGGCAACGGGCAATATTTTTCAAATTATGCCCCCCCTCACTTTTCAAAACCTTGTTACACCTCTGCCAGAGACAATGATACAATGCTGAGGTTGTAAAAATCACTGGTTAGGCTGCAGTTGCAATACTGCATGCAAGTGTGGAGTCCATTTCTGAAATAAGACATAGAGAAGCTTGAGAAAGTGCAACGACAAGCTACAAAAACGATTTTGGGCTACAATGAGTTGAGCTACGGAAAAAGGTTGAATACGTTTGGATTTACAGAATTGGAGATAAAGAGGAGTAGAGGAGACCTGATTGATGCCTACAAGATTATTACTGGAAAAGGGGCGGTGCAGACGGAGAGGTTTTTTCAATTTGCACCAAATGAAGTAACTCAAGGACACCAGGGGTGTAACAAGCGGAGGGGCAGAGGCATCGCCCCCAAGTTTTAAAAGTGGGGGTCAACGCCTCCCCATGTTTTGGTGGTCATTGCCCCCAGTGCCCTCAAATCTGTTCTAGTTTTATGTTTCTCCACTCATTTTTTATATCTATTGATTAAGGTATTGTGGGTGAATAAATCTCAAGCAGTCCAAAGTTTGATTATACGATTTGTTCTTGCTTATTGTGGGTATAAAAGACTGTCATTTGCAAAGGAGAGTAATGCATGCATGGTTATTCATCTATAATGTATCACATTGTTCCTATCCAAAATACAGAAAATTTCTTATAGTTGAATATTCTTCATTACCTAAAGAAATAGTCTAGTGGTTGGTCTACAATCATGAAGTCCGGATTCATATTGGGGATATCCTCCCACGACACAAATTTTATGTGAAATGTCTGTTGAGACATGCACCTCCTACCCAACTCCGCAATAATGAGAAGTTCCTAGCACGGAAGACTTGCGTGGAGCTGCACTCATGGTGACGGAGGCTTATAAACGACTGGCAATTTGTAGATCTACATAAGTCTCGTGCACGATCAGTCTCTTCCACTCACCATTCGAGTTTACAATCGTGGCTCCATGACTTCCAGTTGCCATCTAAGTATGACAGAAACAGTATCCCGAGAATCCAGTTTACAAGTCTATAGTTGTCCCGTTGACACTGACCTAGCCTCTCACAGTTGTCTCAAGTACAACTCTTCCATCTAAACCTGAACATTTTTATCCCATTAAGAATGTACCTATTGAATTTTGACATTTGACTGTTGATACCTGGGCTAATGTCAAAATTCGTTAGGTAGATTCTTAATGAGATAAAGTTAGCCTTGTTATCACAAGACGAATGTACTTGACCATCTTATAGCCATATTATAGTTGTTTATAGTCATTGATTATATATCAAATTAAAACTGGCACATTAAGCAAGTAATTGTGAAGGCGCTACAGATTTGTCCATATACATGCACATAAAATAATTATTAGATTCAAATAAATTATACATTGACATGAGTCTTATCATTACATAACACAACGTGTCTGATAGTGGTTCAGAAGATCCCATCTCTGTAAGAAACACTCCTTTTTCTTCTTTTGTTTTCTCATTACTTCTTTCTAATACTCAAATTTCTTAAGTCTCTCCTTAAATTATTTTACCGAGTCTTTTGCAATGGTCTTTACATCTAAATCATTCCATGTGTTCACCACTCATGAACTATAAAATCTTTGCATCCATATACCAGCTGGTTTTTTATATATCTTTTATCTGTGCCCTTGGGTTTTATTGTCCACAGTAAATGTGAAAACTTTTGTGCTGGTAGTGTGTCCTTCCTTGTCATTATTTTTAGGTTTCACTCAAGTCACCTTTTGTTCTACTCTCAATTGTTGTCAATGCACATCTATTCATTCTCTCTTCATATTTTTTTTTGCAATCCTTTTATCATTTTTTTCGCTCTCCTTTGTATTTTATCGAAATTTCTCGATATCTTGTTTCAAGTATGCACTCCATGCTTGTACACAGTAATCAAGATTTGGTCTGACCAGTGTTTTATTTAACTAGAGAATTATTTCTTTTTCTCTGCTGACTATTGCTCTGTTAATCATTCCTAACACCTTGTTGGCTTTTTAATGCCTCTGAACATTGTCTTGATGACTCTGCACTCTTGTGCTTAGGTATCTTCTCTGAGTTGGCATCCAGTCCATGCCCTGTTGCAAGCGTCATAATAGTGGGAAAGAATAATTCGCATGAAGTTTTTGCTATATATTGTACAAAATAGTACCATTTAGTATATCTAGTGCAGGGGTGGGCAACCTACGGCCTGCGAGACCTGCCAGCTCGATTAATATTTTTAATGTGCACAATTGTTGAGAAAATCCTTTGAAAATTTAAAATCCCGGTGTCAAAATTTTAAATTAGTATGACAATATCTATTAATTACCATTCATAATATTGAAAAAATATTAAGAGCATGACAGCAAATTTTAAAAATACGCTGTATATTTCGTATTTGGAGTGAATTTTCTAGCACACCCAACGCACCTTGTTTTCTAATAACTTCTTGAAAAATTTCCTGCATGATTTTAAGTTTGGATAGTTTGCTGTTTAGACTATTTGAAATTAATGAATATTAAGAAAATAATTTTGAATAGTTTGTAGTTTGGGCAAACATCCCCATGCCAAATGTTTGCCGTAGTTTGTAGTTTGAATTTGTAGTTTGAAAAGTGGAATGAATACGCCAAACTTAAAAATGAGAAAAATTGATGACTAGTATAGTGCATTCAGCAAAGATTGGGCAGCAAAGTATTTTTTCATTGATATTAAAACTAATGTTGTGTGCTTAATATGTCGGTAGTCGGTGGCCGTTTTTAAAAAGTACAATATCAAACGAAATTTTCAGACGATGGATGGCAATTTCGTAATGAATTTAAGTGAAACCGAATTGAGGACCTGTTTGCTTTTCTCATCATGCCATTTTCATATGATACTGACAAAGCCTCTACTGATCTGCAACTTGAATTAATAGACTTGCAGAATGACATCATTCTCAAAGAGAGTTCCAAAGACATGGAATTAACCAAATTTTATTCATCACTGAGAAATGATAAATTTCCAAACATACAACTCTTTGCTATGAAAATTTGTGTTTTATTTGCATCAACTTACATCTGTGAACAAACTTTCTCCTGCATGAACATCAATAAATCAAAGCATCATCTCAGCTCACTGATGCAGATTTGGATTCTTTACAAGTACTTTAACTCCAAATGATTGAAAACTAGATAAAACTGTTTGCATTTTCAGAGATCTCATTAAATATTTTAAAATTAGGCATATGGAAGCCTGTTGTAAAGGCAAGGCCTAACGAAGTCATGACCACAAACAGATTCACTAACTAACTCTATCTGGTTTTAGTTACTTTAACTATGATTACAGTCATTATAATTATTTTGAATTTAAATTTGTTAAAAGTGTCAAGTGTATGGTCTCTACTATAGATTCCTAGATCATTATCATGGGGCCCTCGGAAAAAGATTAATGTTCATGAGGCCATCTGCACAGAAAAGGTTGTGCCCCTGATATAGTGTATACTTTAAAAGGTTCCTGCATTTTTATTTCTATAGATTATTATGAAAAGTTGACTTTTGTTGAGATAATATGTGCCCCTCCATCTTTTACATTTCTGGGGAGGGCATAATTCAAAAATTGGGGGGGGGGCAAAAAACATTTTTCGCGCTCTGCGCAATATTATCAGATTTATGTCCCCTACTTTCAGAAACCTTGTTACACCTTTGAAGGATATATGTATAAATTGTTTAAGAAACAGAAAGGAACATTAGGCCAGAAATTCTTCACTGGAAGAGTTATAGACTTGTGGAATGGTTTGGGATACTACTGTCCCAGTGGACTCTATCACAGTTTTTAAGAGGAAACTTTAAAATTCCATAAAAAATCTTTAAAAATCTATAGCGTGTTCTTTCCGTCCCTTCCTCCAATCGCTCCACTTCCTTATTGGCACCTGTTCTGCACAGAGAATTGTGAGACATTATTCTTATTACTATTGACATTCAACAATCAGTTCTTATTCCTAGTCTTTAAGCCTAACTCGTAGCAGTATAGTCAAATAATCGTGTGTTCTTCAAAATATTTGTAATTTTCTTGAATGGTTTTGTCTTTCGAATACTTTTTGAAACCAAGTTCAATATAGACCTACCTAACAGTTTTTGGTGCAATTTTAGCCACGTTCTATTGTAGTATATAGGTCACCAAATATTAGCCCAAATAAGACGGCAGGCATAACGGTTTTTTATTATTAAGTTCCATAGGTCCACGTCCTATGTGTCATATATGATGCCGTTTCGCTTTCTGTGCAAGTTACTGTTAGATTAGTGTCAAATAATGTCGTTTAACTAATTAGTAATTACGTTTCATGTTTATAAAACATTGTTACTTTTATGAGTAGCCTACTTGCCCTTGAAACTAGAAATTTTAAGGCTGACAAGGGGGAAGAGACCTCGAAATTTTTTACATCGGACGCCGAGATAAACTTGGCGCTGATGTGGGATAGGAGAAACGCCCATCTTACAGTTCCACCACCTCCACAGTTACAAATTGACCCCTGTTACCATCTAATATTATTTGTTAGCACAAAATTATATTGCTGAATATAGTTAGTCTAGTTAAGTTTACAGCTAATCCACACTAATGTAGGCCCTATTCTCACCATATCGTTGTTATATATCCATGAAAGGGTGCACCTTCACTAGTGGTTCTTTAGGATTTTCCTTCCATATGGATTGCTCATTAACAATATTCCTGTACGTGTTTGCGAGTATTCAATACAAATCTTTGACATTGGTAATGGTATACCTAGGCCTATACATATGCGTATAAAAAAATACGCGGCTGCTGTAAGCCGCTTATATGCATGGGGAGCTGGTAAACACGCGGTTAACTGTAAATGACGCCAAATAATTATGCGTGATCATGTTTTCCGCAGTGCATGCTCCTCGTGTGTTAAGAGACATCTTGTATATTTGCGGCATATAGGCCTATGTATACAGAGCTGAGCCGTGGTCGTGTATAATGTATAGGCCTACTTGGTGCGCGCGCACCCGCACGCCAACTCACCCGTCTATGCGCACACACGCATGCATTCTTAGACTGAACGAGGACTTAATGCAAAAAAAATGTTCAGACGAAGCATGCTGATCGCGATTCATATGAAGTTTGCCAGCTGCAGTCTGTAGACGACGACGACGCTTCGTCGACTCTTAGGACTTGTTCGCGCTGTTTGCGGTCTCTGCTGACGGTGGACGAAGATGTTTAGGCCGATCTTTGCTGTTATCGGAGTACTTAGCACACTTGTTCTAGGTAATTTGTCGTCTCAAATACTGGTAAGAACTACGCGTCAAAAGATGCATATTACATGCCAATGTATTTTAGGTGTGAGTGTGATGGAAATACGAAAATAAGATAAATTATTGATTGAATTGTCGGGGGAAGGGTTCAACCCCCTCCAGTTCGTTTTGCAACCCTGCCAGTTAATTCTGAAAAATTTCCTTGGGTGGTCAAGCAAACCCCAGATCCCCACACCCGCAGTAACCCTTACAATTTGGCCCATATGCTGGTTTCAGGTTCATGCAGAAAATGTGTACCCCTCCCTCAGTTAAAATTTGACAATTCAAATCCTGGATAAATTGACGGATACTAAGACAGTTCATTCATTCATTCAATCCGATAATTTATCTAGCGCCTCTTCAAGATAAACTACTCAAAGATGTTCCCTGCCCAGCCACGGCCCAAAAAAAATGACTTTAATAATGTATAGGGGCCTACGTAATTGGCCTATCATAATTTATGACAAATGGACAATCTGCATTGAATACAAGTGATCAGAAGTCGTTTATCTAAGTTATTAGGCCTATTCGTCGTTTTTTGCATTTGAACTTCTAGATCCTTGGAACCTCATTTGTTGTAACGCCTGTGAACAAAAACTGCCCCTCCCTCACTACAAAGGTCACATATTAATGATATTTTTATTCACGAATGATATTGTGCAAAGTAGAGCTGTAGGCTACCGATATCACTTTATGGCGTTAAATCCGATAGGCCTACCAAGTAAATCCGATTATCGAAACAACTGATGCCGATCGTGAAGCCGATAAGTTTCATACCACTGCGCTGCTGCTCTGCTTTCTGTTTGAAGCGATCACTGTCGCAAATAGAATAAATTTAATTTAAGCATTTTCGTTGCCCGCAACCGAACGATAGTAAAGCCAGTACGTGATAGTGTGAAAGAAAAATATTTTTTTATCATCGGCGCCGATTACTGTTACCGTTACCGATTATGGCTGGTTATAGCCGATTGCTCTAATAATTATAATCGGCTCCATATAGGCCTAGCGAGTATACGTATCGGTTCAGCTCTAGTGCAAAGTAGGTCTGTATGGCTACGCAATGTTAGGTCCTACTCAAATATGCACATCAGTTTGAAATGCTTGCCCACGTATATACACACAGAGGAGCAGACAGGTAGACATACAGAAATACATGCATACATAGTATTACATACACATACATACATACATACACATCAGTGTTTATGCAAGACCTTAAACTTCAAGACCAAGACGAGACAGTGAGATACCGAGACAGTGAGATACCGAGACCGAGACACTAGGTTCAAGACAGTTCGTGACAGTAAAAGACAAGTGATCGTATATAAGAGGCTGTAAGATGCTAATGTATCAGTTTTCGGGAATAAGGTTCATTTGTAATTTCAATTTGAAACTTAATTATAATGTATATTGTACCAATTCCCAAGAACAGTTTTTATATTGCCGAGTTTTATCTTTTTCCATATTTTTTTCTTCGGCGTATCTTCTGAATAGTATAAAGAAAGCACGTCTGAAATCTTCTAGACGATTTTAAACAAGAAAATTCGATACCAAATACCAAACGAAATTATAAATTTGCGCATATCCTTGCTCACCCTGAGAAACTCAAGGTTGTTCCGATCGTTTCGGTTATGATGGATTTACATCAATGACAAACTAATAGCCAATAGCTATTGTTTGTCAATAGGCCTAATTTCAAATTGCGTGAACGCAAACTTCAAAATTTCAGGTTCTCTCTCATACATTTTTCCACAGTAAGACAATGGAAATGATTTCAGTATCATGTGACTCGCGCGTTAACCAGAATTACCGTCTCACGTAGATTCCGGCTTCAGTTTCTAGCGCAAAATTTTAAGACAGTTAACGCGAAACTTATCGAGACCGCTTGTTCGAGACAGAACAAGACTTTCACTTCAAGACAGTTTCTAAAAATTCGAGACACTACCTCGAGACCGAGACAGCAGGCTTCCGAGACCGAGACACTAAAAAACAGTCTCGAGACCGAGACACTGTCTCGAGACCATACAACTCTGATACACATACATACATACATACATACATACATACATACATACATACATACATACATACATACATACATACATACATACATACATACATACATACATACATACGTACATGCATACATACATATATACATACGTTTGCACGTACTTACATTTGCATACATACGCCTAATCCATATGCATATAGATTTTATACATCGATCAATCGATTTTCGTTTTTCAGATATCATGCTTGCAAAAACGCAGCTTATTTACATACATCTAAGCATTCACGTGTAGATCTTCCATACAGATATTGTTGTGGCGTTCTGCCGCCCGAGCGCCTGCCTAACGCTAACGGACGGTGTCGACTCCAGCTTGCGAACACGTCTGGAGTCGCCCGAGTCACCTCGCTGTCAAATCTCAATGCCAAATGGTTACTCTCTATATCTACCAGGATGTTCGCTCTCACCAGTAAAGATTAAAAATGGGCCTCTTCTCCAAGATAGGTAACACGACTCGAATTAGTAACGAGGTTTGACTGCCTATTCCGCGGTCGTCGGATGGGCAACGTTCTGAGGATGGCCGTACTCAAAATAGGGCTCATAATCATACCGGCAGGAGTCTTCCTCGCCTTGCATACCTTCCAAGCTACTAGCCTCGTCTTCCTCTACCTGATGTCGTACCGTTCAGCATCTTGTGACTGTGAAACTATCGCCAATTAGGGACACCAAACGTTCTCTTAAGTTACGAGGTTCAGACATATTTGAAACAAGTCCATAAGCCATTTCGGCCTATACAATTATCGGTAGCTAAATTCAACGTCTTGTACTCCTAGACATTACTGTTCTCAGCTCTCTAAACTCTGTCGTCCTAGACACTACAAGTCGCACAGCGCTTAGTCATGTCAGCTCCGACACGTATCTATCACGCCTTCTGCTCAACACGTATCTCTCGGTCTATTTCCGTATATGGCATAAACGGCCGCACACGTATATTTTGTCATGCACAATTGACGGAGTAAGTTCCCGTCCTCTGTGTTGGCAGTTACCCACCAACACTGATATATTCTGCTTCGATAAAAATGACACTGACATGGTATTCACGGACTCTGATAGTGAAGGTCTTCTGTCTATAACCTTCGCTATCTGCACACAGATCTTCAATCCGACCTACGCACGAGGGGACCCAACCTCGCACTTCAGTCAGTTCTCCGAACTGTGTGTGACGACAAGCAACCATGTATTCACCTGGGTACCCGATTACCCAAACGTACTCGTATCGATCACTTCGATCAGACACGCAAGTAGATACACTTCGGGAATACGGGAGGAGTATCTATGACCAACATAGGTAGCCAACAGTAATATTTACGCATCGATCAATTCTTTGTCTACTGGTCTACTTGTTATCTCTAACCTGGGTTTTCGACTGCCCAGACTTTCACGTGCTTCTTGGTCAATTTCCGTGTGCGGCATACCGGTCTCACACGCTTAAGTTATCATGCACACGATTGACCGTCCTCTGCGTTGGCAATTCACACAGACCTGTATTATTATAATCACTTTCTCTGAAGCAATTGTACTCTGTCTCTTATAAACTGGAACGAACCACTGGCAGATCTTTCGAGGAAGTCCTCGAAAAGAGATCATGTAGTTAGATCTACAAGAAGAAATTAGTAGACGCCTCGCGGGGAAACCGCGAGCCAAGATATTGCAACTAGACACACAAGTGAATAGATTTCTGGAAAACGAGAGGAGTAAGAGTGACCGACATAAGTAGCCAACAAGAAGATTTACCGAAAGATCGTAAGACAATAAAGAAGACATACTGTGGGGACACCGCAAGTACAGATGTTACGTTAAGTAACTCAAGTAAAGATACGCGGGGAAACCGCGACCTAAGACATTGCGATCAGACACGCAAATCAACAGATTACTGGTAAACGGGAGGAGTAAGTATGACCACGCTAGGTAGCCAAGTATAGATATGTACGGAAAACCGTAAATAGAAAAGAAAATGCGGAGACGCCCACAATTGATCAGGTTTTGGCACCAAAGGGAACTTTCCCTGTATCAAACGCACCAATGGGGTCAACCTCCCCGTATTTCTCGAATGTATTCATGTTTTCCAGTATTTGTCAACGGCTTCTCCGGTGGCTCTCAGTCTGTTTCCAACGGCTTCACGGGGCCGCCCTCCCCGTCTTTTAACCAACGTGTACACTGGGGAATTCTTCCGGTAAATTGTCTCAACGGTCGCCATAATCTGTCTCGATGTAGCGTTGGGTTGCTCGGGGCTTTACCCGATCTCTATTTCTCACGGCCACCGACGGGGTCACGTATCCGACAACCTGCTGGAAATCGTGAGGAGTAACTATGACCGATCAAGGTAGCCAACAAGAATATTTCTCGGCCACCAGAACTCCCACGGTCTGCACGGTCGGGGATTTTTCCCAGTCTATCTCTCTATGGCGAGCCGATTATTTAAATAAATCATTCATTCAAGCCTTGTGGCCTGTCCGCCACATTGTATCGTCGTGTCTGATAATTTATAAAAGCACTTCTTGCAGCACTGGTTGATGAGACAGTGTGACAGTCACGATGAAATAAGATCTACATGCATGTATTTACATGTCATACAGATACGTACATACATTATACATATTTATGCATGTACAATTGTATCAGCATGGATCTGTGTGTATGCATGACATGTGTATATATGTATGTACATAAATACATACACCGATGTACATAGATACACGCATTTCATATGCATTGACGCTGGTCAGTGGTCACCCTATTTATGTATGTATAATATATATAGATACATACATATTCAATATACACAATCATTAATAAATACTTAGCCATAATCTAACACAATAAAACGTACGATCAAGCCATCATATATAACATACATTGTATACATGTAGATGAATGCGAATACAAAGAAAATCATTTAAATGCGTAGGCTTTGACAGACATATATGTATATATATATATACATATATATATATATATATAGCAAAACGGACAGAAATGAACATCTGTATTATATGGTATACATCTATTCCAACCAGTCAAGACTTTGCGCTTTTACAATGACGCTCAACCGAGTTCAACACACGCACTATACGCCCACTATTCTCTCTTTCTCTCTTTCTCTCTCCCTCTCTCTCCCTCTTTCTTCTCCCATCTTCCTCCCCCACTCTCTCTCCTCCCATCTCTGCCTGTCTGTCCTTCTGTCTGCTCTGCTCTGCCTGTCTATCTGTCTCTCTCTCTCTCTATATATATATATAATATATATATATATTAAGTGCACACATGTAGATTTAGTGTCTATGTCTCTTCTGTCCTTCTGCAAATCTGGCTACAAATCTATCTATTCGTATATCAATCAAACGATCAGTCAATCAATCTAACCATCCATCCATCCGTCCGTCCGTCCGTCCGTCTGTCTGTCTGTCCGTCCGTCTGTCTATCTATCTATCCATCTAGCTCTCTCATGTCAGTAATCAAGGTTTTAGCTAAATGTGATGCCATATATAATGCATGTCCAACGTCGGCCTCATGACTTTATATCCCTGAAGATGGAGACTTGACCTGTGGAGTCCTAGGAGGAGGCTCAGAGTCGACCTATGTAGACATCTTCCACTGACGACGATTCCTTGTCATAATAATTTGATGGCTTCTCCTCTTCCTCGCACAGCACGACAAGCAGTTTATTATGGTCATGATTGATGGCTAGACCACGCATGTAAACGGAATCGACCGCTCAAAAGCTACATCGACGACCGAAGTCCAAGACAATTTTTGGGTTTAAATATTGTGGCCTCAGCTTATAAGGAATTGGGCGGTCGACTGCCTCCTCCTCCTCCTTCCTCTCCGCCTTCTCCTCCTTTGTCATTTTGTCATTCCGTCCGCGGGTGTTTCTCCACCTCTGTGTGTTGTACGGAAGGCAGTCGCGCCCCCGAACCCTGTAAGTATATGTATACCCGAGATGGAAAGCGCATCTGACTGAAGTCGAAGAAAATCTTTCTAAGCCGCTTTTCGTGCCATCAGGAAATTAATCTCTTTGGAGATTCGTAAGTGGCGTACGTATCCTACATTGATCTTATTGAAGGCAGTTATACCAAGCATAAACATGCATGTATCATATAATTATACATATGCAATCTTCATATTTAGACATTTTAAACCGAAACCGAATACTGAAGATGTTGCTAATTTATTATGTCTGTTTGTAGGTCTACATCTGTCTAAAACTATCCGACTCCTTTAGTTATTTACTGCATAATATACGAGTTGTCTTCGTAAAGTCTATTGTATTTGGATATGTAAGTAACTATGTCTTCATAAGCCGTCGTTGTTTCTGTAGGCCTATCTCTTGCGTAGTTATTCTTGCTGCATTTCTGTCGCTGGGCACTCCATAGTAACGTAACAAATTTCAACGACATATGTGAAATTGTGATGCAATAAGATGGTTGAAATTCAATGCACAGACGACAAGACAAACAAACTCTTGATGCAGTGATCGGGGTTGGAGTAGACACGTATACGGGCTTTAGACCCAGGGAACGTGCAGCAGCCTCGAGCGGTATCTGGAAATAGAGACCAAGAGCGCATTAGACCCCAATACGGGTCTTCGACCCACGTATCAATCATCACCATGAAGATGCTTGGACCGCACAGTGAATTTAAGCTAGTGAATTTTTTGTAGTGATGATGATAAGGATGATAATATTAATAATCCTAGAACGCTGCACGAACCATTGCGTTGGTATCTTGGGATAATTATGATACAAAACATATTTCTTCTCATGCTGTTTGTACATGTATATTAAGACCAACATTCGTCTATAAACGTCAGGTACAATGTACATCCTATTCCAGACAAATGATATTATATGTATATTAAATAGATATACAGTGTTCAGTAGCTCGAAACTGAAATTGGCAAGAAAAATTGTATATATTGCAGACGACAGTGCTGACATTTTAGCATCGTGACTTCCTTAGCTCGCCATCAAAAGGTTTCAGTTATCCAGTTGTTTTTAAAATCTGAGCTTCATCGCAAGGCGCCTGTATTAGTTTTTCAAGTCTGCAGCTACATAGGTATACGCTGATGACTCAGCTGGTATCGCTTATTTTGATTACAGGACGATGGAGACGAAACGGTTGACTTTATATTCATGAGCCCTGCGGAAGAAATCGACCAGTTCAGGCAGACGTTGAATCCGTTTCTTCGAGAAAGGGTATCTGGCACAGAAGGCAATCTACTCGTACAGGAGGTGAGAGCAATTATGTAATAGCCTAATAGCTAAGAACAAAACATATTGTTGGTGCCATAGCAGAGCACAGATATGATTATAAATGTATGCTGAGACACACTGCAGCGGTTGGCGTCTATGCATTTATTTCACAATTTGTGTACTGCATATATAGGCCTACACACACGCACACACACACACACACACACACACACACACACACGCACACACACACACACACACACACACACACACACACACACACACGCACGCACGCACACGCACACACACGCACACACACGCACGCACGCACACACACACACACACGCACACACAAACACGCACACACAGACACACGCACGCACGCACACACACACACACGCACACACACACACATACGCATATATATAATGTATATTATATATATATTTGTTATGTATACAATTCTTCTAGCGTATAATATGCCTATGGATTTCGTTTGTCCACCATTAAGCGAGTGTTTAGACGGTCAGCGACAATGTGCGCCATAGTTTGCACACTTCGTCCAGCTGCACAAAGGTTCAGTGTTATATATATCAGTTTGACAGGGTAATACGAGCAACAACCCTGGCCCGTTCGAAATTGTTTTAAGTGCTGCCGACCGTCGAGGCAACTGAGACCCGTAAGGCAGTCACTGAGTGCGTAGTTACTTTTGCTGCTATAGACACTCAATCGTCCATGAAGCATCAGCTATGCGTCCAATCAAATTGCGTGTTTCGAGGAAGGGCATGCTGCTTGGTCAGAAATGATAGTGTCCTATTATCACAGAGTCGAAACATGTGCTATATAAATGTATAAAAACAGTTATGGTGAGACATTTAGTGGATGAGTTACTGGGCATGGAGTCATGGAGACATGGAGAGGGACATTATCCAGCTAGTGTTCTCAGGTTGTTTCTATGGAATTGAGCTTGGCAGCATGGAGTCTACTTTAGGTGGTGTTGATTATAAGAAACCTGACCAGGGTTACGCCTAATTAGGTTTACTTGTTCGACAATTAAGATTTTGTTGTATTTTCGTTTAGTGAATTAATTTGGTTTAAAAACGCAACAATTTACATTTGATAGCATCCGCATGATATGGCGACATTGAGAAGCAGTTATCATAATGTCAGGGTTTATTCGTGTCTGTAGAAGGATAGGAAACGGGGATAAGAATCATATGCCAGAGGATTGACTAATAAACGTTTTTAAACATTGGAATCGACAGGAAGTTCTTGTTGTGATGATGATTTTCGTTTACTATTACGACAAGCTTGGAAACCGCAACCTAGTTACAAGACACTCGATTAAGAATAGGATTTGACTTTGATGTAAATGGCCAATATATTGCATATGCTTGAACAGAACTCTTGTGGTAAAGTTTTTATTGTCTTTTACGGATAGAGGAAAGTCGTGAGGCCTTGGACGAAAGTTGTACACGCGCTTGTTGGCAGAGGTCCCTGAGAGGGGAATATGTTGCGGAGAACGTGGAACTCGTTCCAGATAACAGCCTGCAATATGCGATCCTCTGCGCGACCAATCCTATCTGTCCTTAATCTTTTGCTGGAAGGGCGAATGGGTGGGCCCCCATATGTCCAAGCAATTGTCGGTCGCATCTGAAAAGATAACTAAGATAACTAATTATCTGTTTCAGCTTCATTAATTAAATAGCAATCGGTATATGTATTGATATGCGCAGCACATACGTCAGTGGTTGAGTTACTTGGGATGGGAGGTTATCGAAGATCGTTTCACGGGTGAGACTCCAATTGGACGGAGGCAATTCACGAACATCGTTGCTACGCTGAATCCAAGAGCTGAGTTCCGACTCACGTTGGCCTGCCACTTCGACTCCAAGAAGTTCGACGACTTCGTCTTCATTGGTGCCACCGACTCCGCTGTGCCATGCGCCCTTCTACTGGACGTAGCCAGACATCTCAACTCCTCTCTCTGGCAGTCTACGATCGCCCGTGCATCGGTAGGGAGAGCCCGCCTCTCCATCCCATGCCTTACTTACATTGTTTGTGTGATGTCGATGCTTCTGCTGCTGCTGCTAATGATGATGATGATGACGATGATGATGATGATGATGATGATGACGACGACGACGATGACGATGATGATGATGTTCATGCTGGTGATCTTGTTAACGACGATGTAATTGTAATGGAAAATTTACATAGCGACTCTCGATATCAGAGGCGCTCACGACTCAACACATAGCTAAACGGAGATCAGGAAAGTTTTCGGGCGCCTCCGGAGGGCAGCAGAGGGAATAGAGAAGAACTCGCCCCGAAAAGGAAGGGAGGCTGATGATGATAATAATGGTGACGATGATTCTATTTCTAATGATGACGATGTTTATGATGATGTTATCGAAGCCCACAATGATGATGACGATGATGGCATTGATCTTGTCTCTATATACAGACAACGCTGCAGTTGATCTTCTTCGATGGTGAAGAGGCCTTTGTCGAATGGTCAGATGAGGACTCTTTGTACGGATCACGGCATCTGGCGGAAGAGATGGACAATTGGGTGGTAGTGACCGATGACCTTCGAACTATTCCAGCCATTAAGACCATCGTAAGTCAATCAATAGCTGCTCGAATTAATATACCTTCTTAAAGCAGCACCTCCTTAATTATATAAATTAATGTCAATTACGGTTAATAATAATAATAATAATAATAATAATAACAATTATTATTATTATTATTATTTTATTATTATTAGTAGTAGTAGTAGTAGTAATAGTAGTAGTAGTAGTAGTTGTAGTAGTAGTAATAGTAGTAGTAGTAGTAGTTGTAGTAGTAGTTGTAGTAGTAGTAGTAGTAGTAGTAGTAGTAGTAGTAGTAGTAGTAGTAGCAGTAGCAGTAGCAGGAGCAGTAGCAGTAGCAGTAGCAGTATTTTCGTCTATTTGTCGGACTGATAACAACGCACTATGATTACAGACATAGCATGAACGAACTTCTCGAATGACGACGGCAGCCATACAAGGCGCCCATTACGCTATGCTTGCATATTTTAACCAATGACGGTTCATATAAAATTCCAGACAAACCAAATTAAACAGAGATGGCGTATTGGTGTAAATTCTACTGGCATTTATAGACATTATTTAGCTCTACATAAAAATAATCTGAAGCTGAAAGCAGGACGACTGCGTCATTTGGGTCGGTGTGTACAAAGCGTTGTGTGCATGACTGCTGTCGCCATGTGTCGGTTACCACAGATTCCCCGATAAACTCCTTCTAAATATTTTATCAACTCAACCTGTCGACACGTTTCCGAAACGTGGAAAAGCCACGAAACAGAGAATGGAAAGGGAAGACATCTATCTCCTCGACGACGTATTTTATGTCGTCTGAAACATTTCCATTCTGACAGCTTTAGCTATGATTATGTTTTCTTCTGCATGGAAAGAACGTCACATACATGTATAGTTAAGTAGGCCTACATGAGTTCACACAATAGACGTATAATATGATTATATATGCGCGTGTATGTATGTAGCCTATGTATGCTTGCATATCTGTGGATTCACATAGGCCTATCTACGTATTTATGTATTTACGTATATACATGTATATGTGTATACATGGTGTGCAAAATGTACGTACGTTAGCGTGCATGTATGCGTGCTTGTATGTGTATATGCATATGTATTGTATATATATGTATTGTATACATATGTATTGTATACATATGTATTGTATACGTATGTATTGTATACATATGTATTGTATACATATTGTATACATATGTATTGTATACATATGTATTGTATACATATGTATTGTATACATATGTATTGTATACATATGTATTGTATACATATGTATTGTATACATATGTATTGTATACATATTGTATACATATGTATTGTATACATATGTATTGTATACATATGTATACATATGTATACTGTATATGTATACGTACATATGTATTGTATACATATGTATACATATGTATTGTATACATATTGTATACATATTGTATACATATACATATGTATTGTATACATATGTATTGTATACATATGTATTGTATACATATTGTATGCATATGTATTGTATACATATGTATTGTATACATATGTATTGTATACATATGTATACATACATATGTATTGTATACATATGTATACTTACATATGTATGTATACATATGTAAGTATATGTATACAATACATATACTATACATTTCATAGATGCGCATAGATGCATTTCATAGGTGGGTGGCCCAATGTGGGATAACTCATGGTGGGGTTGCCCATGGTGAGGTGACCCATGGTGGGGTGGCTCATGGTGGAGTTGCCAATGGTGGGGTGGGCCATGGTGGGGTGGGCCATGATGGGGTGACCGATGGTGGGGTAACCCATGGTGGGATGGGCCATGGTGGGGTGCCATATTGGCCATGGTGGCCCATAGTGAGCTGTCCCCATGGTGGGTGGTCTGTTGCTTAGTCTGCATCAAGAATTTGAGACATTAAATTTAGTATATTGCACCCATTCAAACGGGCTGGCAATTTCAGAGACCAATAAACTGCATATAACATAGACGCAGGTTTACTCGCCGAACTGTGAGGTTCTCACGCACTTGGATGGATTGATGGACGGACGGACGGACTGAGTAATGGATGGATGGATGACAGAACGGACTGACAGATGGATGGATGGACGGACGGATTGATGGATTTACGAATGAATTTGACAATCATTACAAACTGGACTACTAACAGTAGATGATATTTCAGAACTGTTAGGTAGCTTAGGTAAGCGCCCTCGTGAGGTTCTTGTAGGGTGCTATATAAATGTTCATATAAATACATACATATATATATATAGCGTTACAGTATACACTTTCATATATGTCATATATCATAATTATATGTGTTATTTGGTTCTTGTTATTCATTCTCATTGATTATTCGCCATCCTGCTTATGCATTAGACTATAAGACTAGTAGCTTTGTAGAGACATATGAGTGGGTGGATGTATGCATAGACTAATTTTGGCTCTCATAATATATATATATATATATATATATATAATATTATATGATCCCGTGCATGAGAAATCGGTTCTTTACTTTTTAGTCCGTTTTCCTTTATAATAATATATTTCATCGTAATCTCATCATTTCTACAGCGCCCACATAAGCGAAGTCACGAGAACCAGCTTAATAGGTAGGCCTAAGCTTCTTGAGCTTTATCTTCTCACGACTCATCTTGATTATATCTGGAATTATTTAATTACCGTTCAAAGATTTATTTCATATTATTTGTTGCAAACATTTGTTACCCAAAAAACCCACAATATTGATAATGGTATCAATAGTTTTCATCAACACAATGTTTATTTATTTGCACGATGCGTACATGTTTTGGTAAATGTTTTAACGGTCGTTGAAGTGACAATTAACATCATGTTGGCTAGCGCAGAGTAGATTTCTTGAAGAGATGCTGTATCAAGTTTTCAGATATCATATCATGTAGGCTATAGGTAGGCTACGTGGTCTCTTCAGCGCAGTTTGATACTGAAATTGAAATTGCCGAATTCCTTGCATCCGATTCACGTAGAATAATGGAAGTGATAAAAAAAGCGTCGACTATTCCAAGTAAAAAATAACTGTAGGGCCTATAAAATTTTCCTTTGATTCTACACTGACTTGCTTGTACTGTAGGCAAGAATTTTGAAGAACAATAATATATATAGATATATTGAAAAATATATTTTATTGCCTACACTACAAGCACTTCACTATCACACTGAATTTTTGGCACTTGCCTATTAGGCATAACGAATATAAACAGACATAATTATACTATTTTGTATTATTTCTTGACCCATGTATAGGCCCTACCTCGAGCAAAAAAACAATACGTTCTATATATAAATAGGCCTAACCATTGTTCCAAAAGTCAGTAGGCCCATGTATGCTGTAGGTCTACTTTTGTTATAGGTCCCATTGATTCTTTTGGGTAAAATTAGGAAACTCGTACTGAGCAGGGTTTGAAATTCGGAATATTCTTTATGGTCGGATGCAATTTCAAAGTATATGTGATCTGATAGCGGCTGTCTGCAGAGCATCGAGTTTCAGTAAACATTCAACAGAGGTCTTTTTGTTTTTCCAAGAGTGTCGAAATCGACGTATTCGCTTGCAATGTCTGCTTGTGTTAAGGGTTCAACGCGGTTTTCATAATCCATACCATACATTTTACTTGGTAGATTATTTACGCACGTCAAGTGCAAATATTTGCAAGTAAATCGTAATCGTAATCTCCAAACTTCAGAAGCACCCCTCGAAATCCAAGCGCAGGACACTAGCTTATGCACGAGCGCTGCGTCGAATCAGATGTTTATTTTAGAAAGACTAATCCAGAGATGATCCAGGTCGAAGCACAACGTGCCATTCTTTTATGGTCTTGAGGTTGATTTAATTTTTAGGCTCAGCTAATTGAAATCAGTCTCAAGCTTTAATGATAGGGCGATTACAATTAAGGGTCCTGCAGTTCACAACGTAGCCTATAGGCTCTGAACATATGTGTGAAAGATGCCAACATGTCCCGTTGATTAGAGGATATGTCGCTAAATCAAGGTGAGCCTGAATCCCTCATGAAACCTATAGTAAGCTCCCAGTACAGTCAAGACAATAATGATTATAGGCCTACTTCGCCAACATTTAAAACGCAGTTATGTTACTCCTGGGCGGTATAGGTGCATTCCAAAGGGAGTCAATTCCGATGGTGTAGCATTCACTATTTTCAGACATATACGGCTATACCGCCCAGGAGTAACATAACTGCGTTTTAAATGTTGCCGAAGTAGGCCCATAATCATTATTGTCGTGACTGGATTGGGAGCTTACTATAGTTTTCTTGAGGGACGTTATATTAAATTCTTGAAATTGAATTAATAAAGTTACTTACTTTTGCGATCACATAGGCTTAACTTTGTTCATTTTGAGCATATATGCTGCGCCTCTGCAATATACCTATGCAGAAGAATGTAATTTGTAACTGCAATCTCGCCGGTCTCTGATGCCCAACAAGCACCAATTGAAAAATTGGTTGCGCTCTAAACCCAAGCCCCAATTACGCCAACATTCGTAAAATACTTCCGTGATACCTGGGACTAATCGCAGATGTGGTGCTCCCAGACCAAAACCGGTGATTAAGAACAGTTTTCAAATGTCTATAAAATGGTGTGCGCAAAGTCCCAGGTTAAAAGAACACGCCTCGAAGGGCGAGGGAAGAATGGTGTTAAAAGTTGTGTACTCAGCCCAGGCCAAAAGTAACGACCCTGATGGGTGTCTCTGATAGGATCCGCTTATAAATGGGTGTTGTTCATGCATGTGTGCTGGATGCCAGTTAATAACGGTGCCATAAAAATCGTCTGTCAAGCACTAAGGTCATTATAATGTAAATGTATACCCGTGTTTTATAGCGAATCTGTGTCCTCCGCCTAGCTAATATTTCAAAGAACTTAAGGGGCTTAAATGCTTCACAGTGAAAGCATTTCAAGGCGTAGAGCTTGAAAGCTTGTCATTGGTCAAAGGTGAAAGTCAAAGATACATTAAAAATCCGAAAGCATTAGAACTATATGACGCATTTGGAAGATTTTCAAGGATTAATTTTGCGCTAAAATGTAGGTCTGTCACATAGTTAACGATTTCACTAGACCCTAAGCCCAGAATAATTCAGACATGTAGGCCTATGAGCCACACTCGATTCAGAACTTGGAATATGTTTTCACTCACATTTTTTAAAGACGCGGGGTAAAAATGTCCTCTCTCGGACTCTCACACACGCGCACACGTACGCGCACACATACGTTTATGCAATTGCAAATCAATTTTAACATGGATACCGAAACAATACACCTTTAAACAGATTCGACCATGTCGATTTACATAGCGTATTATCTGTCAATCCCAACGACGTCAGGTCTATCAGTATTCAGCATATTACGTATGCGCTTATTGCTGCTATCTTTAGCAACCCTGCATATGCAGCTAACAGCCGACGACAAAGTAGGAAAAACAGCTCATGAATTTTTTTTGCCGTGATTAAAAGTGTCTAGACACGTGCGTACATACATGTACGTATAGCCAAGACGACATTCGTCACATGTCGTGCTTTGACTTTTCTAATATTTATAAGGTGACGCAAACAGCAGAAATAGCTGATTATTCAGTCTACATGCCGAGGCCGTTGAACCTGAGATAGGAGCCACAGGCGGATAACGAAATTTGAAGAGTGGTCAATAAAGTATAGGCTACTTGTTGAATTTTGGAACTCTAACGACCGTTTTATAGTATATCATGACTTGTTTTATCCAAGCTGTTGGATATTGTGGGCTTTATTAAATTTTTTAATTTACACTGAAATCTAAGAAGTAGGCCTAAGAACCCAAAAAGGTGGAACAGCTTTTCAGTCAATTCTACACATAATCTGATGAAAAATTGCAGCTCAAAATGAGACCCCGATCATAATGATCGAATTAGCTTTCACTAAGACATACTCGAATAGGCCTAAGTGCGTTTACTTTTACGACAGTCTATTTTTACTTAAGCTAAGCAGCCTACCTACAACTACTTCACCCCACGTAAAACTCTAATCAATCAGCTTTTTTTACGTAAGTCCATCGACAACACGTGATCTTTGGATGTAATTCATGCTTTACTTAATTTATATAGATAGCAGCTTATAATTCAGGTTGATATAAATTGGCGTGGATAGAGTGTCGCTTATAATCATAGACAGAGGTTTTATGAAACTGGTCTGAAAATAGATCTATACGCGTCTTATTATATTATTAACAGCCTGAACTTGAGCGAATGCCTTTCTAGACCATGTGACCTGATGAACGATTTTATAGACAGAAACTCTCCTAACCAAAACTGATATCGTCTACTGCTTAATGACATTTTGACATGACGTATCGCTATTTGAGATCCATGAACAGCGACAGTCGGTAAAGACTAGATGAAAATTATATTGGATTGATATGTCTAATATGAAATCCGAAAATAGTCGAGTCTCATATTTTCGTCTGTAGAGAGACGCGCTGCTGCTTTTCGCACATAGACACTGTGTGGGCAGTAATAAATGAGATTCCGTTGCGACTACAAGCGTCCCTGCAGTGTTGAAGCAAGAAGCACCCGACGTAGGCTTTGACAGATTTCATAATCCCACTCAGACTCTCCAGTTACATAACGCAGAGGATGCCTAATTATGCCGTTTACGTCACGGGCCGCATTTCAATTAAGAAATATTTTTAGCGTTATTTTTCCAGATGCGTATTGGGGCCTATTCAAAGCGCTAAATGTTCGCATAATAAATATTATTATTATCGTTATCATCGTCATCGACACCGCCACCATCGTCATCGCAATCGCCACCGTTGTCGTCATCGTCATCATCATTAATATCATTATTATTACGACTATTACTTTTTTTATTATTGTTGTTATTGTATCATAGCTCCGAGGTAAAATGATCCCTCAAGTATTTCAACATAATTTAACACTCTGCATATGAAATGTTACTGTGAAACCAGTGCAGCCCGCTGTTAAAGTATTAAATGTAAATGCGAATGAATAGCTGTAGGTCCATACGTGTTTGTACAATGAAGATATCGTCTGAGGTCCTTTGTAAACCAACTTTGCCCGTCTGAATGGGACCCGTCATTTAGAGGAAGCGTAGAACTGTCTGAAATTATTATTAGGACTACTAGTTTTTATTGCAAGGAATCGTCTGTCTGACCAAAGATCAATGGCTCATGCGCTGCAGCAACGCCTGTTTACAATGCGTAGGCTGAAGTATCCGTCAGGTGCGCCGTTCAGCCAAGCGACGGAGCACCGCGGGGTTGATGAGTCGACTCGAGCAGTGGACCGGATAAAGCCGTACCATTTGTAATCGCAATCGCGAGATTGCCACAACACGCAGTAAGAGAAGTAGCGGTAGCCAGCTTATTCACAGGCGCTAAGTGAAACAACATCGTTGGGGTAAAAATGGTTCCAGTTTCAAGCAGTGGCCTAAGGAGTCGGTGAACGGGGCGACTTAATTTAGCCGACGTCACGCAATTGATAGATAAACACGATTTTGATAATAAAGGTGGCCTCAATCCTGGAATACAGACGATTGAGACGATATACTGCTATTCACCATTAAGGCTGTCAACAGGTACCCGGGTACCCGCCAGAGGCTGACTACTCGGGTAATGAAATCGGTTTTCGTAATTTTACCTGAGCATATGCCAGTAATATTCCGTTGGTCATATTGGCTGACTGTCCGGGCAATGAAATCGGCTCTCGGGTAACGAAATTCCGTAAAAATGCGCGATTTTACCCGAACATTATGCCTGAAATATTCCGTTTGTCTCTCGGTCTCGAGACGTCTCGAGACAGTTTTTTAGTGTCTCGATCTCGGTAGCCTGCTGTCACGGTGTCGGTCTTGAGGTAGTGTCTCGAATTTTTAGAAACTGTCTTGAAGTGAATGTCTTGTTCTGTCTCGAACAAGCGATCTCGATAAGTTTTGCGTGAACTGTCTTAAAATCTTGCGTGGCAATATAAAAATTGTTCTAAAGAATTTGTGCTATATACATTATAAGCTTCAAATTGATATTACAAATGAACATTATTCCCGAAAACTGATACATTAGCATTTGCAGCAGTTTATATAGGATCA
The DNA here is from genome assembly GCA_959347315.1 of Bimastos eiseni. Lineage (NCBI taxonomy): Eukaryota > Metazoa > Annelida > Clitellata > Crassiclitellata > Lumbricidae > Bimastos > Bimastos eiseni. The sequence continues at coordinate 16,743,726 of OY365808.1, read as the reverse complement.
CTTGTCTTTTACTGTCTCGTCCTGTCTTGAACCTAATGTCTCGGTCTCGGTCTCGGTCTTGGTACCTCACTGTCTCGGTCTCGGTCTCGGTACCTCACTGTCTCGGTCTCGTCTTGGTCTTGAAGTTTCAAGTCTTGCATAAAACACTGGTGTTCAGCCTGTTGAGCTTCAACGGTTGCTTTGTATAACCATTGAATCCGTTGTTTATCCTCTTCTTTCTATGAATATTTGAGCAGTTTAATTACCCGTACCTGATCCGTACTCAAAATTAAGACCCAACCCATACCCTCGGATTTGCCCGTCACGTGACGTCATCAGCACTCCTTCTTGCAGTTTTAGTTTAGAAGTCTGGCTTTTAGTTTCAACGACGTCGTGCAGCGATAGCAAAATATACCCGGTCAGTTGCGTCCGATTTAAATTTGTTACGTTATGGAAAGAAGCGATCGATGACTGGATGAAGTAATGCAAATCGTAATCGTGAATTCAAAGTTTGTTCAAGAGCCACTTGGAAGCGCAATTAACTTCCTGTAAACCAGAGAGCGAGAGATAGGCCTATGCACAAAATTATTGCGAAGCGGATGGGTTAGGTATGGAAAAGAGCCGACGGTTAATAAAATGATCGAGTATTGGTTGCATGGCGGCACTAAATATAGTTAACTGAGGTGACTTTAACCAGTTGTGTGACTTCTATATGAATCAAAGGTGACTCCAAATTGTGAACTATAACCCGCTCGACCAGGTCTGTGTTATCGTAAACTCTAGATTTCTACAACGCCTAAATTAGTGCATATACTTGTGGCATACTGATACGCCATCTTATGGCAGGTAAGCCTCACGAAAAGATTTCTTTCATAACAGCCCACATTTCACGCACTGCCCCATGTGCACTTACGTGAATTTCAAATAAGCGGTCTGACGAAAACATTTCAGTTTATAGAGTTTCTTCGACAAGCGTACGTGCCGAGAGTTTGTGCTGAACCCATCGTTACTGTTGGGAGAAGAAAGAGACTTTGGTCCCATCGACTAATGCGTTCTTACATTGGAGTGAGAAGCGTCGACGTTGCCTGTTGCTGTCTGCCACTGAACCAAGAGAGAGCGGTTTTTGATTTATGGAGCTTTCGCGATGTCTCCTCGGAAAGTGCGACAACAAGAAACCGAATTCTTTTGAGTGTGATCGAGACACCTGTTGTCGAATGAAAGACGCGTTGCCAGGCAACCGTTCAGTTACCGTGGCAACAAAGTGATCTTTCTAATGACGCGAGTAATTACCGTCGAGTGCTGGGAAAATAATGCAGTCCGTCGGAGTCCTCGGCATGCGTCGCAAGCATCACCAGGTGCCGTGCTGCGCTGAGCCGATCATACGTCCGTCTGTCCCCCCCGTCCGCCCGTCTCTTCGTTCGTCCGTACGTCTGTCCTTCTTCTGTCTGCCTCTCCGCCTGACTTTCGGTCCGTCCATCTTGTGCTTTTACGGCGACGGTCATTCGAGAGCCAGAAATATAATCAATTCCTCCGTCTCTGTTGATAGGTTAATGTTGACAGATTACTCGTAAACCGTAGAAACAACACTCGCCGCAATCGATCGGCTGCCAACATCTGAGATGCATTGTAATAATATATATATAAAACGGAGCCGAAGGTTAAGAATAGGTTTGACGCCCACACATTTACACCATTCCGGCGGCCGTCTACTTTTACGGACTGCAGTTATGACTTAATTCGACCAATCTACTGTTACAACGTGATGCATATCAACTATTATAATCCTACACGCTCGATCGACCTCTCTGAATCGGTCTTTCTGTCTGTCTGTCTATCTGTCTGTATGCGTCTGTCTGTCTGCTACAAATCCTACTTACTGTGGCGATAGATTGGAAGAGAAGTGTATTTCAGTCACCAATTTAGGTGATTAATATTGTATGTACCTCGGGGGAAAAATACTAATAATAATAGTATCAGATGTTGACTTTCCCTATTTACTCTAATAAAGAATATTCTTATTTAGGTCTTACTTACATCATGTTACTGATGTGCGCGTGAATAATAATGAAGCTAAGCACATACATGTATACATGATAGCATATATGTGTGATGTCATCTTGCTTTGTAGTTCAAAATAGTTCAGTTCAAGATTGTTGTATTTTCAGTCAGCTTTTGTTTTACTCGATCTCATCGGGGAGCCCGATTGCATCTTCTTAAACTGGTTTCCAAAAACGAGTGACCTCTACCTAAAACTTCGAAGTATTGGTGAGTCTGGCCCTACACAATTGTTTTCCTTATAATTTTATGTGTTTATAGGTTGCGTAATCTCTATTTCGTCTTTATGCCATCGTTGAAGTTCGTCTCAATGGCCTTACTAATCGAAAAGAACGACAGTTTGGTCTGATTTGGTACACGTACGAGAATAACTTCTCGTGTAGCCGTATACCTGGGGAAATCCTCCGAGGCTCCGATAGTAGTAGTATTGCGCTGCATTTGCGCATACATATAGGCCTATAAACTGAGGAACGAATTCCTATTCACTGATAACTTTCGGTATTCACTTATGTTCATGAGCACTTAACCATTGAGCATTGCACACTTAGTAGCCTATATTTGAGAGAACTCAATGAACCATTGCAGAACACGATTTGGCCTATGTTTTTCTGCAGCTTAGGTAACTGCATGTCAATGGCAGTCAGATGTGCAGTTCTATGCCATTTATTACATGATTCAAGCAGACATAGGCTAATTAGATGTGGTCTGACATTGACGAAGGCTAAGTAGGTGTGGGCTAATTAGGTCACAGGCTAAGTAGACTGACAAACCGCAGTATGATCACATGCACATTAAACAGTATGAACGAGTGATGACAAGCTATTACAGGGATCGAATTTAACTGTCGGCAGCTACATGCAGCTTACCTGTACGTAAGGCTCCCATTACGCTAGACATCTAAATTAGCCAACGCCGCCGCCTACCGAATGAAGAACTAGCAGACTTGTATGCAAGACTTAGGAACTTTGAGACCAAGATGAGACCGAGACTGAGGTACAGAGACCGAGACCGAGAACGAGAGAGCGACGTGCCAAGACCGAGACCGAGACACTAGGTCCAAGACAGTACAAGACAGTAAAACACAAGTGACCTTAAATGAAAGGCTGTTAAATATTCATTATAGGCCTATCAGTTTTCGGGGAAAAGGTTCATTTATTATTTCAATTTGAAACTTATAATGTAGTATCGATTCGCGAGAACAGTTTTATATTGATGCTGTGTCATTTTCTAACTATCATTTTGTCAGCCCATCTTCTGAATAGTATAAAAAAAGCCTTTTTAGACACGTTCGAAATCTTCTAGACGATTTTAACCAAGCAAATTCTATACCAAATGACAGTGATGGGCACTTTTAACTACTGTAGTTATTAACTGGTAGTTATAACTACTATAGAAGTAGTTGCCTAGTAGTTATAACTAGTTTTAAAGAAGTAGTTTAAAATTTAGTTATAACTACTTTTATCAAGTAGTTTTAAGCTAACTACAATATTTCACATTAACAAATTTTTTTCCTATTTACTAGTTGCGTCTTACATGAATTTCTGTTACTTCACAACAAACATGGACATTGTCCATTATAGTCTCATGAGTAAATTCGCTATGAAACTATTTCATTAAAATTTGTGCATACTATTGTGAGGAAGTGAGTTCCTCTCAGAACTATAGAGAAAGCCTAAGGTATTATGTCTGTTTAATGGCATACCTGGAGATTGTGTTGGGCGATAAGAACGAGAGCAAAGCGGTCTTAGAGGGTTGGGGCTTATGGTCCATTTTCTAAGAGTTTTACAGTTGTTGACTTTGTAGACTAGACATATTTGTGTTAGTAGCAAGTTGGCTTATGTTACTGCTAAAACTATGCCCTGATCAGGGTACCTTGTAGCATGTGCTAGTAGTTCTTGTCCTTATTAGTTTACAATTAGATATGTCATTGTGTTTCTGATCATTTTTATTACTTATGTTGAATATCAGCAATTAATACTGGCAATATATTTACATACCGCTTGCTGACTATCAATGCACCGTGACATAACATTAGCAGAGTAGTTTTTAAAAAGTAGTTAACTACTTATGTGGTAGTTACAAAAGTAGTTATAACTACTTGTCATCTAAAGTAGTTAAATAGTAGTTATAACTACATATTTTGAAAGTAGTTAGGAAGTATTTTTAACTGCTAGTAGTTGCATGGTGCCCATCACTGCCAAATATACGGTAACCCAGGCCATAATACCAAACGAAATTGCTACTTTGCGACATATAGGCCTATAGGCCTCTCTGAGAAACTCGACGTTGTTTCGATCGTTTCGGTTATGGGGGCTTTACACCATTGTTTGTCAATATATAAAACTTTATTAATATTATCTATTATTTCATGTGTTTTGATTTTTAGAGAACAGGCTGTTTCTTGCAGGCTTACTGGACCCTGTTCCAGATTCAAAACGAAATTCACTTGCAAATCGATTTTTTCCGGAAAAGCAACCTACCACATTCATGAAGTCAGGAATATCGGACGACCACGTTCCTTTCATGCGCAGAAGTAAATACATGTCACTCTGCTGAATGACGCATGTAGCACTATAGGCCAGCCCCAAGACATTTAGCAAGCCTCATAGGCCTAGCTAGGACTTACCAATATCGTCACCCTCCCTTACCTCCAATACTCTCATTCTCCCTTATCTCCAATACTCTCACTCTCCCTTACCTCCAATACTCTCACCCTCCCTTACCTCCAATACCCTCACCCTCCCTTACCTCCAATACTCTCATTCTCCCTTATCTCCAATACTCTCACTCTCCCTTACCTCCAATACTCTCACCCTCCCTTACCTCCAATACCCTCATTCTCCCTTACCTCCAATACTCTCACCCTCCCTTACCTCCAATACCCTCATTCTCCCTTACCTCCAATACTCTCACCCTCCCTTACCTCCAATACTCTCACCCTCCCTTACCTCCAATACCCTCATTCTCCCTTACCTCCAATACTCTCACCCTCCCTTATCTCCAATACTCTCACCCTCCCTTACCTCCAATACCCTCACCCTCCCTTACCTCCAATACTCTCACCCTCCCTTACCTCCAATACCCTCATTCTCCCTTACCTCCAATACTCTCACCCTCCCTTACCTCCAATACTCTCACCCTCCCTTACCTCCAATACCCTCATTCTCCCTTACCTCCAATACTCTCACCCTCCCTTACCTCCAATACTCTCACCCTCCCTTACCTCCAATACTCTCACCCTCCCTTACCTCCAATACCCTCACCCTCCCTTACCTCCAATACTCTCACCCTCCCTTACCTCCAATACTCTCACCCTCCCTTACCTCCAATACCCTCACCCTCCCTTACCTCCAATACTCTCACCCTCCCTTACCTCCAATACCCTCATTCTCCCTTATCTCCAATACTCTCACCTTCCCTTACCTCCAATACTCTCACCCTCCCTTACCTCCAATACCCTCACCCTCCCTTACCTCCAATACTCTCACCCTCCCTTACCTCCAATACCCTCATTCTCCCTTACCTCCAATACTCTCACCCTCCCTTACCTCCAATACCCTCACCCTCCCTTACCTCCAATACTCTCACCCTCCCTTACCTCCAATACCCTCATTCTCCCTTACCTCCAATACCCTCATTCTCCCTTACCTCCAATACTCTCACCCCCCCTTACCTCCAATACTCTCACCCTCCCTTACCTCCAATACCCTCATTCTCCCTTACCTCCAATACTCTCACCCTCCCTTACCTCCAATACTCTCACCCTCCCTTACCTCCAATACTCTCACCCTCCCTTACCTCCAATACCCTCACCCTCCCTTACCTCCAATACTCTCACCCTTCCTTACCTCCAATACTCTCACCCTCCCTTACCTTCAATACCCTCACCCTCCCTTACCTCCAATACCCTCACCCTCCCTTACCTCAAATACCCTCACCTTCCCTTACCTCCAATACCCTCATCCTTCCTTACCTCAAATACCCTCACCTTCTCTTACCTCTAATACCCTCACCATCCCTTACCTCAAATACCCTCACCTTCCCTTACCTCCAATACCCTCACCCTCCTTCACCTCCAATACTCTCACCCTCCATTATCTCCAAGGCTCTCACCATTCCTTACCTACATTGCTCTCCTCTACCCTTAACTCCAATACTCTGAACCTCCCTTTTCTCGAATTGGTTTCTTCCTCCCATTCCTAAATATTCTCTCTTCATTCCTTTCATCCATTTTGCCCTCATCCTCCCTTTCCTTCATTTTGATCTTACCTGCCCTTTTCTCCTTGTGCTTTTTTTCTCTATTCCTCCATTTTGCCCTCGCCCTTCCTTTCCACCATTTGCTTTCTTCCTCCCTTTCCTTCATTTGTCCTCATCCTCGCTTTCCTGCTTTTGCTCTCAACTTCTCTTTCCCCCTTTCGCTCTAACCCTCTCTTTCCTCCACATCTCCTAAGGCATTTTAGCATTTTACTTGGGAGAATCATTAGAATGTCCCAACAAGTACTGGGACGTAAGTACATGTATACCCTCGCCCCACAGGGTATACCTTGACGGGTAGCCTACTGGAGCGAATGTCCCTGTTGCCCCTGTGGAGTTAGCACCTATGTATGCGAGAGGGAGCAAATGAAATTCATCAAGCATAAAGGTTGATTCCTATGTGTCTTGCATGGACATCAGCATTGTCAATTAACGTTCGCTCTGCAATTCTATCTGGCAGTCTTCCACTCTCTTTCGCTTTTCCCAAAACCTGCTGCTTCTTCTTTTCGCATGGTCTTGCGTTCTAGCAGCGCTTCTGATCGGCTCACCCAACTAGAGGCACTCTATAAATACTTAAATCCAATACAGCGGAATCACTGGTGAAATGTAACGGTACTTTGCAATATCCTTGCAGATGTTTCCATCCTGCACCTGATCCCGTATCCGTTTCCGAAATTCTGGCACAAGGAATCCGACAACGAAGAAGCGCTCAGCTATCCTTCGATCAACAATTTCGCAAGGATTCTTCGCGTCTTCATCGCTGAATATCTTCAGCTGCTTTAGTCCACTCTACCGTCGCCGCCAAGGAACAGATGCAATCCAGATGCTTTGTAATTGGCATAATGCACAGCGTAAGTGGAGAGGCAATAAAAGGAAACAGACGGTAACACGGTTCATCCACCTTCCAAAGATCGGTCTGTGATTGGTTGGAAAATGTGCTTATCCCATAAGTGCACAGATTAACATCGCCAGGACAAAGAACATAATTCCTTTCTGCAACATATGGCCTTTTATCTATCTGCCTAATTATATAAATATATATAAGGTAGGAAATAGAAATATACATATATAAAGTATAGGCTTATATATAGCATAGGTCATATATATATATATTCTACAATGTATATAGTAATCAATATTATATATAACTGCAATCATAGCTTCTTGCTTCACTATTGTCAACTTCCCTTAATTGCTCGTTCACCAATTGTTTTCTTTGCCATTATCTTCTGTGCTTTAGTGTATAAATGCTGTGCTGTAGACCAAATTATTGATAAATTGCAACATGAAACATGCATGAAATGCATGTATAATTATGTTTAAGAATTTCAAAATAAGGGACACTAAAATTTAGTGTCCCTTATTCTGTATACCTAAAGTGAATTTAATTCACTTTAATTAATCTTGCTAATAGCTTTTGTGATCACAACTGACAGAGCAGTAAGAATATCTTGGCAAAATAAAGTCTACCGAACTTGTATACATGAAACTCGGTTCAACAAAGCTTCAAAAACGCCTTATTTTCAAATAGGTGACTACTTTGTATTAGTTGCCACTCTTCATGGCAGTCATTGTATATATATATATATATATATATATATATTTATTTATTTATTTATTTACACGGTTATGTCCTAAATCCCTTCTGTTCATCCTCTAGACCACCTGCATTGTCTGCTATAATATTGTCTCTGATCATGGCTTACAATCAGAATAAACCTCAAAGCTTAGGATACCCAATGCTAAATACATCAGCAACTTAACGAGGTTGCAGATGCTATAAATAGACTTTGTGCCCGCATTCATGACGTCATGCTGTGGAATCTGTCTATGCACCTCAAACAAACCCTGAGAAAGATGAGCTCATCTGGTTTGACCATTTCTCTACGATCTTACAATGCTCTGAACGCTCACTCTCTTAGTACTTCCTCCTACTCTCTCCATCAGCTGCTGTTCAGGATCCTTGACATTCTGCACCCCACACTTCACTAAAACCTCAAACAGCTGCCATTTCTTGGGCATGTTTGTTTCACCTAAGAAGAAATAGACAGCTATGCTTTACTCTGAGTCTGGATTCTCCTTAATTCAGATTCAACTGATAGATTGAGTACTAGAACTCTATAGTTTTAGTCTCCCTAAATAAAAATCTTTAACTCTAGATTGAAAACTTACCACTTCCATTTTACCTATGGCTCTTCACAATAGTCTTGCTTCGAAAAGAAAGTCTGAACTTAGTAAGGACATTGTCAAATTAATTCTAGACAAATAGTATGTGTATTAAATGGACAAACACTAATTACTCTGGCATTAAAACACAGAGTTGTAAAATATTTATTGGGTGATATTAATAAACAGTATTACTAAAAGAAACTTGACAAAGTTACAGAAATGTATAGCACAGTGAAAGAAGCCAACTACAACACTAAAATCCTATTGATACGCATCTGCACTAACGATAATCATAAGAAATATTTACACCAGATACTTTACATTGCCAATAAATTTTGGCAAAATTTAAAGCTGGCGGAAGTTGTTAACCAGCTGAACTTTCCTCCAGTGCACCATTCAGTATTACTCACAAACCCAGTTGTGTTATTTTTTAAATATATCTTCAAAACCAGAGCACATTTATAAGAACAAAACTGAAAATGTGTCTATGTCATTTGCAAATCATTTATGGATTTGATTTCAAGAGGAAGAAATCTAGAAATAAAACTGAAACTGTACTTTAAACTGATTTATTACAAGATTTCTGTCAGCAACAATCAAGGAGTTAATAAATGGATCACCGTATTACTTAACTCTACTACAGTACATACATCTGGTTTTGAAGCGAGACTATGCCGAGATATTTACACACAAGCAAGCAAGCACATTCACCACAATGTACTGAAAAGCACAACTGAAGCAAGTAGAGTCCGAGATATTTTTTCTGTTTCAATCAGCAAAATAAATATGCCCCAACATTCAACCCTGTGTTGGCAATCAAGTGCATCCATGCTCCTCGTCAAATCTGCAATGCATTTGCGTTCAGAAACTCTTGGTGACTGCATGAGTCCGAGTCTCACAGTTGATAGATTAGACTGTTGCACTACTGCATTACCTCCACAACCACCAGCTGTTAATCAATGATTCAGAATACGACTTAAAACAACAATGTCAAGATGAATCCATAAACAAATGAACAACCATTCAGTAATCAGACTGAGCAAACAATCCACATGCAAATTTAGGCATCACTAAATAACAACTACAAAAGTAAGTCATTCAATTATTATGTCTTGATGTAACGGGTAATTTTCCAGTATAAACCTGAAGCATTATATTGGCATTCAAAGACTGCAGTAGTGGTATTAATTAAAAATAAAATAACAGTTGCCAAGTGTTGAAAATTACAGTTAGTATTTAATGTAGAAATCACACCTGAAAGAAACAGATCAAAGCCACTGCAGTATGCAAATTGCGTTTTATGTAAATACATCTCTCTACATTACTGATAAGTGATCCAGAAACGCTGTACATAGATACTGTTAACTTGTAATTTAGACCAGGATATTAAGTGTAGGAAAATGAAAGGAAAGTGTGGTATCAAATTCTGAATAAGAACATGATTTCACATGCCTCATTAATGAATTGAACTAATGGCACACACTGAATGTCAGCCGCACAATAATGCAGATCAAGAATAGATAAACAGGTTTAACATGTAACTTAAAATTAATTAACCAAAGTTTCAAAACTATTCTAATATATTTGAATGAATTCAACTATTGAAAATACATGCATGTAGGTAATTCTTAAGTCACAGTCCAAATCGTTTATAGCATCCATTCTTAAATATCTCCTGACATTCACCTCAAGATATTCTTTATTTCTTCAAATCTTTCTTACAGTGTACTATTTATTTAACAAAAAGAGAATGTGACGCATTTTTGCATCTTTATGAGCAAGCTTATCAAAAGCAATATAATGCACATGTAAGGCAACTAACTGTTCCATCATGATAATTTCCAGGAACTTTCTAAATACACAATGCCAAGCACACAACACAGTCATTGAAAACCAAATGGATATTTATAGAACAAAATTCTACCTATGATAAATGTCAGATCTCTTACAAACAGATTATTCTGTAATCGCCAACTTCCTCCCATGACTCGCCACAAGCTGGGGCCCTCCTTTTGGTGCTTGAAGACGACCCATTGTTAACTTGGGGTTTTTTGCATTGGGAGAGCTTCTGATTGAGAATGACTACATGATTTGCAAGTACAATAGACAAGCAAGGTACCAGCTACAATTTTTCCAATGCAAAACGCTATTGATATTTGAAATACAGCAACACTGTATCAATACCTCTAAGAAGCTAGATGTAATAAGAACAACAGCTAACTTTTTGCCATGTATTTGGACCAGGTTCATATGCTCTCAAGATCATTTTGGTGAATCGTGTTCCTAATATTTCTGCAAATACTACAGGCAAGTACAAATGTTTACAATTTCACAATCAAGTGTAATTCCATTTTAAAAACTTGTCATTCAGCCCAACTCTCACAACATTCTTTTGAAACTAAAATCCATCTAGAAAAAACTTAAGCTCAAACAGCCAGTACTCGACTTTATAATATACTTTAATACTTAAACGAGTATTTAGTATAGCTTAGTTCTACAGCATAGTTATTTACTACACACTGTATCAATTGTATTTCTACTTTCCAGTTAGCAGTCAAGTTCTACTTTCATATATGTATTTTCACACATGCTGATAGCAAAAACACCTAAGCTCTGTGGTAAAATAATAAATTTCAACATCTTTCTAATGGAATGCATATCAAACCAGGACTTTCAGTCTCAAAACCATCTATGACCCAGAATCACATTCCTCTTGCAAGAATTTAAACATTTGATTAAGTTCTACTTAAAATCACCCCAATCATAGTTTTACACACCATCCCACGTTACATTTATTGTTCAACCAGATCACAAATTCTTCATTTTATTTTATTTTCATTTTATTTGAAAACAAACCATGCCTTTTTGACAATCTAGCAATTGCATGTTGAATACAAGCAGACACCAGTTTACACCCATGCATTCTATTTCATTTTCAAGACCTGAGTAAGAGGTAGCCCAAAATAAGAAAAAATGATCTAACAGAGTCTTTTAGTAATACAGGTAAAATAAGGGTTTGGCAAGAAATAACACTTAAGGGTCAAAGCAAAACTCTTATAACATAAGCATTAAGTATAGAAGGCTTGCACAATCGCAGAAATTTCAAGAAAGAAATGACAATCATACTGACTTACAATACATCATGCCACCATTCCACCAACTGGCTTCAATTTAATGTTGAATCTAAATGTTTAATATCATGAAGCAAGTAATGCTCAGAGCGCAGAGTTTTGTGTTGCTTTGGCATTACTGTGGCTGTGTAAACAGCACTGAACTTAGAATTTTATACTGTTTAAAACAAACCTTTCTTATTAATTTTAAAAAAGTACCTTAGGTGGAGGCCAATTTATGGGAAAAAGCTATCCAAACTCATACAATGACTCGTTAACCTTTAGCAGCGAATGAACAGTGTAATCATCTGATTAGTCTTCAGAATTTACCAGAAAAAAATAAAACCAATTGCTAGGAAGACAAGGACCAAAGAAGCTAAGATGTGACACTATTCTATCAGATCAACTAAAGAGGTTAAGTTTCAATAGAAAGGTGGACAATTCAGTCACTGCATGTTTACCACAGTTACATCGACAGAGAAATCGCTCACACTAGAGATCTGCATAAAATCCATTATGTCAAAGGAGACAATTGTTAACCACTGCAGACAAAGACATTGCTTACTTAAACAGTCCATCAACATTCTTAATCAACAGACAATAAATGCATTATATGTCTATTGCAAATATGCATAATTAATCTAAGTCATTGTGCCAGGCACACCAGTACTTAACAAGCAAATGTTACACCTAGCCAGGCGACCACACATTAAAAAAACTACATGATACAGGAGACACCGATTACATTTTGTGCACACTGCAACTCCAGGCTGAGTAATTAAATCAAAGCCCAAAATGGACCAAACATTTTACTGTTGTCCAACCTTTCCTTCCTCATTCCTCTTCCTTGAAATATTGCCGACGGCCTTTAGAAAACGTTCTTCCAACTCTCCTTAATAACAATTCACTTGCCTGTTTCCTAGCACTTGTCTACGGTACACATTATCTTCTTTGAAACTAAGAACGAAGTCAAAACAATACTAAAGCTTGTTCATACATGCTACGACGACAACGCGAATGCAAAGCAGTGCTTCGACTTTCCTGATGCCTACAGATCAAGCAGAATGACTCTCGGGTCTTCGATCGCTGCCTTGATCTTGCGCAGGAAAGTCACGGCCTCTCTACCATCGATCAGACGATGATCATACGTAAGGGCCACGTACATCATTGGGCGAATCTTCACCTGTGCAACAGCAAGAGGTAACACCTTTATGGTCAATAGCCTTCATCACTGTTGTTAGAACCGTCTCCATACTATGACAATGAAATCTCACAGAAGGTGAATCGCTTGATCCTAATATGTGGGTCAGAGCTAAGCATTTTGGCTATCTAACAGGAATTAGAGTGACACTTTAACACTACAGTCAAGTAATAAAAGCGTTAAAAGTGATGCACATATGCATATATAAATAGCAGATTTCTCTAAAACTAGTGAAGGCATGTTCAAATAGACTGATGGAAAAATATCAGGTAAGTGAATTCAAAGACTGATTATGTGATTATTAGATTAAGAAAGAAAAAATGACCATAACCCCTTGAAATGCACTAATTGAGGATAAACTTCATCATCATGTAAAAGAACTTACAGAATTCAACACAAATAAAGACGAGCAAGAATTTGCATACAAAGTCGTGAATACTAATTCATAATCTTAACGAAAGGATTCTAAGAAATTAACATATACAAACATATAAGTCGAGCCTTGAAAGCCGAACATACCTCTCCTTTGACAGCGATTGGACGATCGAATATTCCATGCATGCCAAGAATGGCCGACTGAGGTGGATTAATGATCGGTGTTCCCATTAGCGAACCAAACACTCCGCCATTGCTAATAGTGAAAGTTCCTCCGTCCATGTCTTCGATCGCAAGGTCGCCTTTCTTTGCCTTTAAATGCAACAAAGCTAAACTCGATATAACTGCATCTAGCTTTGGTCAGTGAAGGCATCAACAAAAGCAACAAGATGGCATCCTTAGGATTTAAATTCTAATATTTGGCCAAAGCTCAAATTTAATTGAGTATTCATATGCAAAAATATCAAATCCAAGTGCCAGAGGGTTAAACAAAGATAGGGCATTATGTCCTGCAAACAGGGCAACCACCTTATCATATGCAGTGCAAACTGAATGGCTGAATTGCATTACTTTAACTGTTGTTCTGTAAACAAAAGCTAAAACATAGCAGTTTTTTTATCAAACTGAAACTAATTAATTAAGGTGCAATAAAAAACGTTTCCAAAAGAGCAAATCTCAATCCTTTGTGATAGGACTATTGTAGTTAGGCTAGTAGTTTCCCGAGGTAAAATATCCATAATGATTCTCTGTTCCATCTAAGTATGAACTAAAAGAGGTCTCACGGTACAATGCCGTAGCAATTATATTTCCGTAAACATCAAGTTTACCTTTTCTCCAAGCTCATTCAATGTCCTTTCAATGTCTGCACAGCTCATTGTCTCTACATTTCGTACAACAGGTACAACCAGACCCTGAATGACATGGAAAACATGCAAAATATAATCATTAGGTGAAAATATTGAAGAACATAACATTATGCTCCAACCAAAATAGCACTGTCATACACGAATTTTACCTTGTGTACACATTAATTTTAAAAATACACACAAACAGATCTATAGATTGCCAGTTTTGATTCAATGCATCTTTTGCACATAACCCTTGCTACATTGTTGTACTATAATTTACTCACTTTCTGGAAAACATTCTGTTGGAATGGGTTAAAAAACATCAGTTTCTTGCACATAAAATTGTGCACATACTAACTGCAGCAAATATTTTAACATCAAACCTCAGCAGGTAAACATTTGTGAATCACATAATATTATTAGTAAATCCTGCTTTAGCACCAAAGTGCACTTACCTCAATTTAAAAATGAATTATCATAAACAAGTTACTATTATTTCATTTACTACCCAAAATATTCATTATGCCTGTTAGCACCAAACATGATGCCCAATTTACACAAGAATCAATAATGACCACTAGAACAAGAATAAGAAGAAAATTCGCCTTGAAGTAGAAATTTTGTTCTACATATGCTGGTAATATAAAAGTTACTGTTTCACATATTTGGAAAAACATTTCACATTTAACGAGTGGACCAACCTTTGGAGTAGCAACAGCCACCGAGATGTCAACATAATCCCGATAGACTATTTCAGTCTCATCAATGACAGCATTGACGACTGGCTGATCACGAAGGGCATACGCCGAAGCCTTGATGAACGGCGACATGAAGCCAAGTTTCAGTCCATGCTTCTTAACGAACGCATCGCCAAACTTTTCCCTCATTTCCTTAATGTTACTGTAGACAAAATTCACAAAAAAATGCCTCACTTTTGATCTTCATTGCAATCTTTGAAGCTCCATCTTTGAGTTCAAAATGCCTCAAACAATAAATAAGCTCCAATTGGTTGAATAGACAGGCTTTCAACTCATTGGTTAGTTATTTGAAATACTAAATATGCTGTGCTGTGACCTTCAAAAGAAGGTCTGATTAATTAAAATAATGTAGGAATCAGTGATAGTCTACTGTTCAGCAGCTAGACAGTCGTAGGCAATCAGTCAAGAGATTCAAATCTGTGTCACGGAAGAAATTTCAGAAGATTTAGATCCCACTTGTGCACTCTAACAAACTGACCATACATTAAAAAGATCAGATGGCCCCAGAGACTAAGAAAGGTAAGTCATCAACACTTCATACTCATCCCTGCCTCACAAGTGAGGCAGGGATGGGTAGGTTGTTCGTCCGATTAGTTGATTAATCGTAATCCGATGGCTTGGACATTTAGAGAGAATGCCAGTGAAAAGAATCCCACATCATGATTCTTGCACAAGGAAAAAGAAAGGGCAAGGGGCAGGCTAAGAATAGAATAAGAGGCTAATAGGCTAAGAATAGAATAAGAGGCTAATAGGCTAAGAATAGAATAAGAGGCTAATAGGCTAAGAATAGAATAAGAGGCTAATAGGCTAAGAATAGAATAAGAGGCTAATAGGCTAAGAATAGAATAAGAGGCTAATAGGCTAAGAATAGAATAAGAGGCTAATAGGCTAAGAATAGAATAAGAGGCTAATAGGCTAAGAATAGAATAAGAGGCTAATAGGCTAAGAATAGAATAAGAGGCTAATAGGCTAAGAATAGAATAAGAGGCTAATAGGCTAAGAATAGAATAAGAGGCTAATAGGCTAAGAATAGAATAAGAGGCTAATAGGCTAAGAATAGAATAAGAGGCTAATAGGCTAAGAATAGAATAAGAGGCTAATAGGCTAAGAATAGAATAAGAGGCTAATAGGCTAAGAATAGAATAAGAGGCTAATAGGCTAAGAATAGAATAAGAGGCTAATAGGCTAAGAATAGAATAAGAGGCTAATAGGCTAAGAATAGAATAAGAGGCTAATAGGCTAAGAATAGAATAAGAGGCTAATAGGCTAAGAATAGAATAAGAGGCTAATAGGCTAAGAATAGAATAAGAGGCTAATAGGCTAAGAATAGAATAAGAGGCTAATAGGCTAAGAATAGAATAAGAGGCTAATAGGCTAAGAATAGAATAAGAGGCTAATAGGCTAAGAATAGAATAAGAGGCTAATAGGCTAAGAATAGAATAAGAGGCTAATAGGCTAAGAATAGAATAAGAGGCTAATAGGCTAAGAATAGAATAAGAGGCTAATAGGCTAAGAATAGAATAAGAGGCTAATAGGCTAAGAATAGAATAAGAGGCTAATAGGCTAAGAATAGAATAAGAGGCTAATAGGCTAAGAATAGAATAAGAGGCTAATAGGCTAAGAATAATGAATAGACAACAAAAATATAGGAACATACACTGACTAAGGGAAGCAATGCATTTGAAAATTGATTCAGGTAAATGGAAATAATTTATTTGCACCCGATGTACCCACTGTAACCAAATGACTCCTGTCAGGAACTGATATCTAGCAAAGCATTTTACACTCTACCTCATGTCTATTTCATTGAATGTAGTGAGCATGGCACATGTGTTCTGAGCATCCTTCAGCCTCTGTGCAATTCTTTGCCGCATTCGGTTGATTTTTACCTGTATGGAAGAAATAACCAATACATAAAAATTCACGCATTTACAATCGCAGGCAGAAAAAAATAAGAGGAATCAAGCACTCGACACATGAAAATAAGAATTTGTTGTACATATACAAACAAAGGCTGAACAACAATCCCTCGGTCTCTGAGGATATCATCAAGTGCTAGATCCTTCCAAGCACAAAGAAAGATGACAATATTCTAACAACCAACTTCATGTTAAAATCGTTACACTTTCATATTTCTGTGTATGTTCCATTTCGTCAATAATAATTTTGTTTATTGTTCAAACGGACAACAACGCAAAATGATTACAGACATAGCATGAACGAATGATGCTGACAGCCACGCTGGGCGCCCAGTACGCTACACATTTAAATTTAATTTAACCAATACGGCCGGGTTCGATACTGGTATCGAACCCGGTTCCTCAGCCCTATGCCCCAGTGTGCTATCTATTACTCTAGACCCTATCAAATGCTTGTGCTTTCCTAAAACTCCCATGTACTAAAACAGCCTACCTGCATAACACAAATGATGAGCCAGTTGCAGTAACTAATAAACATTGATAAGTTTTGAAAGGTCTGCAAAATTTTACTCAGTGAAATTTCACACAGTTAGTTAGGCACTTGCCTCAAGATGCAGCACACCCCAAACTCTTCACAACTGGTTACCATGCAAGAACTATGTGAAAAGATCTTAATTTAGGTCATCAGACAATGGCACAATATCACAAGTACTAACAACAATGTTCGATTACAAAAATTAACTGTAGTTGGATCCAGAACTACACCTCCAACTCAATTAACATAGCCACATATATCAACTGATGAAAAACTGTCCCGTTGGTGATAAATAGACCACGGTCGAGGTAAGAATCTCCCTAGTCATTGCATAGAGACCAAGTGCAAACTAACTGTACAAGTACAACAAGTGACATATAAAGATATTGCCACAATTATGTAACAGTAGTACATACTCGTTGCTCCGTTCTGGCTCCAACAGGAAGAGCTGCTCCAGCTGCTGCACCAGGCTTCGAAACATCAGCTTTAATTGGCTTTACTGCTGCAACTGGCGTTGTAGACACCGGTTTTGTTGGAAGAGGGGGAGCAGGTGGAGGACGAGTAGGAATTTCACCAGAAGCTGAAGCTGTTGAAGGCGGTGAAGGAGTGGGAGCTGGAGGCGGTGAAGGTGCGGCCGCAGGAGCCGCAGCCTTGGCAGCAGCAGCAGGTGCTCCTGCGGGAGCTCCACCTGCTAAATTCATATGCACATAAATTAAACCCAAATTCAGCTGCATTTAAATCATTAGGTTCTTAGTATTTCTGAAAACTACTCTTAATTATCACTAGTCTCAATCTGCACACAAGTTCAACAAATTGCACTTACCAGTTTTCCCAGTTTTCCTAGTCCCTCCACCAAATGTACTTACTAGACAATCATCAAGTAATAATAACACTGAGCTCTGGACCGTCATCTAGTCGTTCAACGAAAAATCTTGCGAGCTTGATCCCTTCCAACACTCTTGCTACAGGAGAACATAAAGGATCTCCTCCCTCCCCTCACCTATTCCTGTAGACGCTTACTATCCGAAAGGTTCACCGCCTCCTTCACAGAAAATGCTTGCTGGTATTTCCAGCCATCAAGCTGGAAGGCCTGAATCCTTCCGACCCAGAAAATTATAGATCGATCTCTAAGATGTCATTTACATCAAAAGTTACCTTCAGTAGCCGATACCCTACCACCGCACAGAAAAGGCTGGCATAAAACATTTTTATTGAAGAAGGCATAACTTAAAGTTCAGAGTGTTAGAACGGTTACAAAAGCAGGTATAATAAAGATCCAATAAAAGAACTACCAGTTAGTCGAAGTTTGAACAGTTGCTGTCCAGCTGTGACTTTCCCACCATCTGCAATCAGAAGTTCCTCAATTACACCTGCACCAGGTGATGGCACAGGGATTGATGTCTACAAGAATCAAGATATCATAGACTTTATCCAAATCTTTTAAATGCTTTGAAAAATAAAAACTGTCAGCAGTTGTAAGACGAATGAATAAAAACAAAGAAAACACGACTGAACATAAAAGAGGTAGAGACTAAAAATATATTGGGAGGTAAATCAGTACAATGTCCAGAAAAACCCAGAGGGAAAAACAAAGCAACAAGGAAGTAAAAATAAAGCAAAGAACACCAACACCATATAAAAGTATTTAAGTGTAAATTAAACACATCAACTAACCTGTAATATTATTGATAGACCATACTGAAAACTACC
Source organism: Bimastos eiseni (assembly GCA_959347315.1). Lineage (NCBI taxonomy): Eukaryota > Metazoa > Annelida > Clitellata > Crassiclitellata > Lumbricidae > Bimastos > Bimastos eiseni. Next base: position 16,724,813 of record OY365808.1, on the reverse strand, counting down.
ATACTGAAAACTACCATACTGAAAACTACCATACTGAAAACTACCATACTGAAAACTACCATACTGAAAACTACCATACTGAAAACTACCATAACACACATACACTATCAAAAATTATCATGAACAACTAATATTATACCAACCTTGTCCGTTTCAATTTCACAGACGACATCATCTTCCTTGACGAAGTCACCCACAGCTGAAATTAAAAAATTAATTATCATGCTTCATCATATCATGCAATGGCTTTCAAGTCAACCCATAAAACGTCCTCTTTTTTCTACAATATCTCACATATTCTAAAATCAGATGTCCCAGCACATCATATTTAGTTTTAGTTAGTACAGAATATCAGTAAAATAACTGCCACAAAGGTAGAAAGCAATACACCATGAGAAGACAAGAAAACTGTCAAAGAAAACAGAATATTATTACAGTTATTTCACTAGATTGGTGTTTCACAAATTAATTATTTCAAGCACTTAGTGGAATTCCATAACAATCGGCAAATGTCTTTCCAAAACAACAAAGCCCAGATTTGACTGGTTTATTTGTTTTACTAAACATCAACATCATTCTCAGCGGATTGTTTCTAGGGTTGTTAATACCGGTTTTTGGGGCAAACCGATTACCGGATTTAAAAATCCGGTAACTGGTTTTTATAGGTGTGCTTAAAAAATATTGTAAATTGTAATATAACACAACTCTGCACATTATTTCATGTATTAGATATAACAATGTAGCGTCAACAGTGTTTAAATGGGTGCTTTGAAGTCAGGTCTATCATCTGAGTGCTGCTAGGTTTGTCGGCTCGAATTACCCTTCCGTTAGCTCACGTCAGGCTTGTCTTGACAAAAGGCCATTTATTATCAATCGGCAGCTATTAATTATCCTGTTGGAAGACACGGGCGGGAGATTTTTCGCCTAGCTGATTCTGTACCTTTGAAGTTGACCGACTTAATTGAGCATTTTCCAATGGGAATTAATCCAGGATAGGTGAGATTATAAACAATAAGGCAAAAGCTTTTTTTTTTAAATCGAATACCATTTTGTTAATGATAGAAACCAGTCACCGTTTTTTCAAAACCGATAACCAGAATTCTGGTTATTGTTTAACATTCCTAATTGTTTCTCAATGGCAGAGGAGACAAACAACTCTTTAATAAATAAGGTAAATATCATCAACAAATTAGCAACAACATACAACAATGTAAGTTAGAATTGATAAGTAAGAGCAAGTGCCTCTTACCCTTCTCCCATCGGACATCTCCTTCTGAGATCGAGTCTGCAAAGGGAGGCGTGCTTACAACTTTGACCTCATCGCCTGGTGATAAGTAAAAATCGAACAAGTCATAAAATCAGAAAATATGTTGACAAATCAGTTATATTGACATGGAATAAAGCCGCTAAAGCAATTTCAAAAACTGCACACTTGGATCATGAAATTTAGCTGTACATGCTTAACAAGTACTACAATACTAACAGATATGGGAATGTTTAGCTATAAACATAACTAAGAAAACTTCAATAGCTCCGCAATAATAGCGCACAAAGCATCAACCAACGGCACACTGAAACAAATCCGAAATCAGGTCAAATCCAAGGTCAATCATACATCATAAATGTTGGTAGACATTTAAGTAAATCATCAGTCTATTGGATCAATTATGGCATGGAAACACTAAAAAAAGTTCTACATACACATTCGACACGATAGATGAAGCCGTCGCAAGCCACTTAAGGAGGTGTATCTGCCACCAGACAGAGAACTGAAAGAAAGAACAAGATAATAAAATGGATGCTTATAACTTAACAAACATATAATCACCATAATAACATAGCTGGCAATGATCAATGACCAGTTGTTGATATCGAGTCATTCCATGTCCTAATAACAAACAAGCAAGAGATGTACTAAGTAAGTAATTCGTTACTTTAGATGCCTGAAAGATGGACCATTCGAATGATGACCACAAGTAATGAAGACATAGCAGGAAAGCGGTCGGTTTGCTACACCAGTTGACAGCAAGGTCTTTGACTGCAACATAACAACACAAACCACAACTACAAACCCAAGAACATGACATGAGACCACAAACTCATTGACCTAATAAAAAAAGTTATAGGTGTATGGTAAACACAAGACCCAGTCAATAAAGTATTAAGTACTGTTAAATATAATAAAATTTCAAAAAAATGCGATGAAGGCTGAAATAAAGCAGCCTTATTCAGTACTCAAAATGTGCGAGAATGTGCTAAAATGCACGTAAAACTAGTCCCTCTCACTGTTAAAGGGCAAAAGCGTAATAACAACAGCATCAATCATCATATCAAATGAGACTTCGAATGCAACATTTTCTGGTGCACAATTATGCTCCAAAGCACATATATATGCATTAAAAATAATATCGCAAGGCAGATTTCAGCACTACATATGAAATGACAAAAAAAGTGAAAAAGGTACAAATTAAACGCTGGAAATCAGTCCAGAACTTAGTTACTGTTTCAAGCCCAAATAACATGAGCCACAAAGTGCCTTTAACTTCCAAAGAGGCAATACATGGCCGTTCCATAGATCATATACCGATACGTTTAATGACCACTTGAAAACCTACCTTTTAGTTCGGGTTGGTTGGAGTGTGGAACACTTCTGAATGTTACTTTGAAGGGGCACAAATAATTTTTTTAATGAATGAACAATATCAGGCTGAATGTCACACTGTGTTAAATAGCGATAGACATAATTTCTGACAATTGAATGGGCTTTCGTATAGCCAATGAATGTAAATACAAACGTGCGCGATTTCCTATAGCCTCCACGCTGTTCATCTTTCAATGAATTACATTCGCCAAGGGCACCGTCATGTCAAGGTCAAACCTTAACATGATCACGGCCAGTTTTGTGTCGTAAGCTCACTCAGTTTACGCTATGTTTACAGACGTTTTAACGTTTAATTGACAATGTCAATGTCGACGCAAGGACATATATATACCTACACAAGAAGCCAGTCAAAACAACTCAATGCAACAAAACTTTCGCAGTATCAAAACTACCTATAACATTGAATCAACATATATTGTTCATTCCCGAAAATTACCTTAAAACTAATGTTCCGACAAGGAGGCAAAACCTTTCTCGAAACTCGCCACAACGCGATCGCCGCCATCTTCTACGTATCCAAATGAAAGAGAGCAATCTCACAGTGCTCACCCAATGCGCATGCCCATTGTGATGTGACAAAGCGAATCGCATCAGATGAAATACTTTTATAAGGACGAGTCTACATTTGACGATTTGAGGCCTTAATTGTTCATTCTTCAGATTTAGATGTTGCACGAGCGCTATTTCTGTATTATTTCAACACATAAACTGTTGCAATATGAAACAACCAAAGGCGCTAAGATGAATCTCTGATTTTCTGTTTAGTTTCTAACAACAGGATATTGCTCTTAGTTGATCTGGGATCACATAATTCCGTTCTTAAATCATTGCATTGGCTTCCTGTTGAGCAACGAATAAGATTTAAAATTGATGTAATTACCTAGCTTGTCCCCCAGGTTCATCATAACTCGACTATAGATCTTCAAATTTCTTGTCCCTAATTGCTATACTATGCCATGTTTGAACAAGTCCTCGTATGCGGGCTTTCGCTGCTGCCAGTTCAAAGTTCTGAAATTCATTTACCTTACGCCGTTCGGGTCGCTGAGCCTTTAACTTCTTCGCGATCTCGGCTTAAAACTTTTCTATTTACCCTTGCATATATCCTCCTTATGCTGTCTTTCTGTCTCTTCGGACTGGTCGACCTTTTGGATTTGACCTGATTTCGGGTTTGCTTCGGTGCGCCGTCGGTTGATACCCTGTGCATTACTATGGCGGCGTTATAGAAGTTTTTTGGTCATAATCATAGTCGTCATGGCGTCTCTGATTCGAGTCATTAGCCCAGCACTCGACCGTGATCGGCAGACAATTAAACCCGTTGCTTAGCGCAGTGCTCTTCAAATAAGCTGGTAGCTGCGCCTGACTTTCGATTGGCGTTATAAAAGCTTGAGTATTATAATTAGCCTAATTTAAAGTATAGTGCTATATAAATTCAGAGTTTATCCCCTTTTCAATAACAAAGAAATTGGCTTCTGCAATCCATACGTACGTAGCATATCGATTTCAATAGAGTTCGACCACAATCTCTGTCAATGTTATTTAGGCCTAAGACTTTTTGCTATATATAAATTAACAGATATGTTATTCTATTTTGGCCTAGAATATAATACCAGTCCAGCAGTTGATGATGCCAATGAGATGCGCTTTATGTGCGTTTAATTGTTTATAATTGTTACGTAATACATAAAAGGTCTTTTGGAATAGCCAATAAAATAATTATACACTTAGGCTACTTGTTATTTTCTGTAAGACTCAATGGAACTATATCCACAAAGTTTAACAGGCCTATTAAGCTACGGGATTTACGGCGAAAGGTCAGTTTTTAAAATCATAATATGATCACTACGAATTGTACTTCTTACCAGTCAAGATGTAATATTCCTAGCTTAGGTATATGGAAGAGGCATAAATATCGTCCTCGATAGGCGTCCTTGGCTTTATTGCAAGTATTGCATTGGTCCTTGCTCTGATAGCATTGCCACAGCTGAAAAAGACGCTTTCTAAGCTTCTATCACAGACTGCTGGCACTGCCGTGGAGAGGCAGGGCTGGAAAACTTAGGGTTTTTCAAGAAAGTTTTTAGGTTTTATTGTTGATCGGGTCCAGAGTTTCGGAATTAAGCCAAAGGGATGCATACGTGCATAGACTTATGCATAGCCTAGTTTCAGTTTAACGACACAGTCTGTTATAACGATTAACGAAGATCATTATAGTGTTACCCTCCTCCTTAATCCAGGCTTGATACTGGCATTGTCAAAGTACGAACAGTTATATATAATGGCGGAGTTAGGTGCATGTGCCATGTGGAGGATATATTTTCTTACATTTACCTATCGAGTTTGCTAGTCGACGCCCACTCTGCCGCCCTGCCCGCAGTTTAGGAGGTGTCCAATAAATAGGAAACGATTATAAGGTAGTAGGCGCAAATGATGATGATTAGACTTTAAGATTGGTCTACAATAGCTAGGCTACGGTTGGGTCTGTCACGGTCGCCGCGTCGCGTCCCAGCAGGGCATCGTCTGACGCGTTAATTATGGAAGGCCATCGGTCAGAGGTCTTCTGCGGCCTGTCGTAGCCTATATATTTATTGTTGGTTACAATAAAACACTTTTGACTTTTGAATATGTCTGTCCTCACGAGGCTCACGTACGGTCAAGGAGCTCACGGTGTATCTTGATCCATGCGGGGCACTTTGTGGACAAATATAATCATTAATAATAAATTAATAATGCTAATAAAATGATGATGTTGATTAATAATACTAATAAAATGATGATGATGATAATTATTATTATTATTATTGTGGGACTGTAATTTGTTCTTCGCATTGATGCGCAGCTGTCTTAACAAAGATGATAACGCATCTAGGTTTGATCCGTAGACATATATTGAAAATATATTTTTACGTGACTATTGAACCACTCCTCGCTATATACCTTCTTTCGTTCATCTTCGCGAAAACATTCATCTAGTCTACTGTAAATATGTCTGGGCTGGTTGCCGAGGCTGTGGCCTGTGGGAAGCGTTGTTGAATCAGTCAACAACAGACTCGATGAGGCGAGCGCTGCAGCAGCAGTCCGTCTAGGAGGAGCCAAGTCGAAGGAGGCAAGATGGCAGAGCTGCAGTTTGAGGCTCCGTTGGCAAATTTTGACGGCGAGGAATGGAACGAATTTCATGACTTGCAAGCGCTCGGCGATATCGAAAACTGTAATGAGGACTTTGGAAGAAGAAGACAAACGAATTTCTTGCAGAGCACAAGAAATTCGTCGGAAGAGGGCAGCGGTCCTGGAAGTAATTGCGGGGCAGAAACGTCGTTCAATGAAACGTTCTCCGGTTCGCTGGAAGATTTGGTGAATAATTTTGACGAAAAAGTTACCAAATGCTTCCGTAATTATGACGAGCACGTCGAGGAAATTGCTCCTGTGCAGATGCGATCTGCCGATGAAGTTGGAAACGAGTGTCAGTGAGTATACAGACATATGATACATTTTGATATGTTCTCTCTAATTCATTCTGGACTAGGGAAGGTAATTTATCTATAGGCCTAAAGGTTGTGTAACACTGTTTTTCTTGCCTCTGAGTGGACAATATGGTCAAATGAGACTTCCTGCTCTTCCTTTTAATTCCTCTTCTGCTTTGCTTAGGTAAATCGGTGCATTGAGTGAAGAATTAAGGGTGTTTACAGAAACATAATAATATTATGCAGGAGAACACAGCTCAACTAGTTCAGAAAAGTGACTGTCAGTAGGCTTTGGTCACCTCAAGAACCATACCACCAGATAGAGCTGATCTATATATTGCTCAATCCACAAGCTTTGCTTATGTCGACTGCTCCAGCTGGGACCATCTTCCGCAGGAACTGCAACCCGATCTCCTTAGCCTTCCTTATCCCTCGGTTAGGAAATGCCTGAGCACTATCTTATTTGTTAGTTTAATCACTGACTTGGGACCTGGGTACCTTTGAATGTATAAGTGGTGCTATATAAATGTTCAATTACAATTTCAGTTACAAGATGTGACAAATGTTAGCTCTAAGGCATATTTGTTATTTGGCATGACAGCAAGACTGAACAGTTCTATATCAAACTAGTTAGTTTCTCAAATATGTAGCTACTGAATGCTGTTTTTTTATAGGACATGGTGGACGCTAACAGGTCAATATGGTAATCTTCTGCCAATTAACTGGTCAAAAAACTATAAGATGCAACAGAATTACAAGTCATCAGTAACCAGAATGCAATCTGTAAGTCTTTTGGTTTACTATTTAATTAAGGAGCAGTTTTTAGGTTATAGATGTATGCATACTGCTAGGAGAACACAGCTCAACTAGTTCAGAAAAGGGATGACTGCTAGGGTATAACCGAGTAGACAATTTCCGCCGAGTACCGAATCCGAGTATTTGGATGCACTTTTTGCTCGGATCCTGGTACGAACCGAATAGTAGTCGCAAATCTGGCCAGCGACGGGCAACGAGTACCATCCGTAGGCAAAGCATAGTTAACCTGCCAAGTGCACAGCTATGGAGAAATGCAATATCCTTCATTATAGCATATCGTCGCACTCTAGACTATAACAGTATATTTATTATTTAATAACTTTATTTGTAAAAAAATATAAAACCTTGTTATATAATTTGAAATTATGAAGTTATCAATGACGTCTTTACTCTCTAATGTTTACGGGAATGTAGGTGGACCCAATTCAAGTGGGAAAATTACTGATTTTCTTACCACCTGGGAAACGCAACCAAAAGAAATTAAAATATGTAAATTAACATAATTATTTTAAAGAAAATTCAATGGAATGTTAGGTTCTTGTTTAATTAATCAATAACTTATAAATAAGTCCGTTAGTCCTAAATTTATCTGATGAAAAAATAATATTTTATAACAAATATATTTTATCCCAAAAAGTTATTTTTAGCTATTTGTGGGTGTAATATTTGCCGAGGCAAATACTTCCAAATAATCCAATACTTCCCAATTAAAAGTATCGCGATACCAATACCAATACTTTTCAAAATGCTTGTTGAATTCGATCTTAGCATGCACCGATAATTATGGAAAACTTCTTGAATTTGGCTAAGCTCAGGGAATCTAGATAGGAGGAATATTTCCGTGTACACGCTTTATTCTTAACCAAAGGTGTTGCCCCTATCTAAATTTTGCTTCTATTTGAAAATATGGAGCTAGCTTTGTAAGCATGAAACAGCATTTTTTTTTATTTTGTGGACAAACCAGATTTTTAAATTTTGCTTTGTGACTAAAGGTTGATGAATTAAACTATTACTTAAACTTATTTTAAAGGGATCTAAGAATTCTGGCTTCCAAATATCGTCCAAAAACTGTTGACACGAAGGAACATAGGGACTAAAATTTCGAGTCCTGTACATATTGGTCCTTGGGCCAATAACGATGCCTTTGAAGTAGCCAAAAGTATTTAGGGAAGACACTTCAACCAGTGAAGGCAAAAGGACACAGGACTACTTCGGTCGTTTCTATATTTATAAATTATTCCATCTGTTCGCAACAAAGGTCTATGGCCGAAAGAGACTATTATATATGCATGCATAGGCCTAAACTTATCAAAGCGCAATGATTAACTTCTTGTATTGCTTGAGAAACCACAGAAATATCATTGAGAAAAAGTATTGGTATCGAGTATCGCTGAAAGGCTAAAAACGTATCGTGATACACATGCGATACCAGCAAAATAAAACTATCGCAATACTTGCTGCGATACTGATAAAAGTATCGCGATACCAAAGTATTGCAATACTTTATCACGATATTAACAGCCCTGCGTTTGAAAATGTGAATTATTTAAATGTTTTATACTCTAAAAACATAAAAGACTGGAAAGGATATATTTTAGCAACATCAAATGAGATATGATGCATTTGACTTTGTTAAAATTAATAGCTGAAAAGTGGTTGCTAAACGCCATTTCTGAGCATTCTGCCTGAGAAGAGCACTGGTTATATCTCTGATCTGATATGGAACTCTCACTGACTTATCATCGTTAGGACTTGTGATGCAGTTGCCATAGGAAATCATATGAGCAATGCAAAATGCAGCACTTAAGTTCCTATAAAACCTGAGTGTGGATTTTACATCAGATGTCTGTTGATTGCCCATACAGAGGAGAATCGTTTACGCGCGGCCAATTTACCCATGAGTCTGCTTGCCATTCGGTTACACCATGGCTCCCAATAACACCTTTTTTGGGACCCATTAACACTCACTTGTGTTGCAACTGAGTGCGACTGTGCATCTGGCTACAGCTGGCAGAAAGCAGTACATTTCCAGAACAGATGAACTTAATATATGGCTGAACATGTCTTCATTTTCTATACTGTGTTGCAACTGTAACTTTGATAAAGCACGATGTTTGTGTCCTTCTTGTTCACTACGAGCCTACTTAACACCACAAGGCGCTTAGCCGGCGTCTTAGTCAAGGCAACCAGAGCTGTGTAACCATATATGATTTGATATGTTACAGGCACTTTCATGTATTGGAATATGTCTGAAAGTAGTTGTTCTTTATATGACCATAAATTATCTCATTCTAACTAACGGTCATTCAAAGTAATCTGATATGGCTTCAGTGTAAGTTTCTTCACATTAATTAGCCTGTGTCTTTCTGCTTTCTAGTAGTTTCAGTTTAATAATGCTTTGATAACAAAGATCTTTAGTATAACCCTCCTCCTATATTCGGCCTTGGAACTGGCACTGCCAGAGTGCAGGCAGTGGTGGAGTTATCAGCTTTCTAGCCTCACTGAGGTTTACTTAAATGAAATTAAGTAAGTATATAGTTTAGTAGGGCTTTTTTTAGCCCATAGTCTGTTGACATATGGTCACTGTAACTCTGATTCTCAGCAACTGTATAGGTGCGCCGCTTGTTAGCTGCGCAAGTTCTTGTCTGAGAGTGCTATGTTTTCGATCTTTGCGTTATGTTCCGGTTGAATTGTGATGATGGTTTTGATACGGTTTGATAGATCAGTTCTCAGGGATTACAATGACGATGCGGTTGGAGGTGTACTAGCGGTACTTTTTCAGTTTCTTTCGGTTTTTAGGCGCCCTTGTAGCGGCATGGCTGTGTTACGTCACTCTAGAAATTGTCCATTTAATAATAATAATAACAATAATAATAATTACTGCACATAACTGGGCCTGCAATGTAGTTAACCTATTTTCTGTATAATATATGACTGATGTCAATACGGTCTAGGATACATTGTCCTGTTCCAGAATGCACTTGCATGACTTGATTTGCGATGAAGTTACTAATCGTATTCGTAGTTGGCTGGTTAAATCTGTCCCAATTTTTCGTGACTTCGACGTTAAATGAGAGCACTTAATTTTATTAAATTTGATGTGTACGATGTGTGTTCTACTTCTCATATCTGCCTAGATGCATGTACTGTAGGTAGTGCAGTTTTTAACGTATGTAAATGATTTGTTTCCAGAGTGCTTGTTGGTGATAGTAATATTGCTGATGATATAATCTGGAACACGCTCTTGTTGGGTTGCGGTTGTCGCCAAGGGTCCACTCAGACTCCTTTTATACTGGCCTTAAAACTGTTCTTTTCAGCCATGCCAGGGTAGGGAGCACTACTCAGTAGTAGCCTTGAAGGAGCGCTATATAAATCTTGGTAATGAATGAATGATCAAATGAATAATTCTTCTGCAGAATCTTTCCTATTCCGACTTTGACCTCTATGACGATGACGATATGGATCGTGAGGAGGATGAATTGTACTTTACGAATGATGAACTGCATGATCCAGGATCTCCTCTGTCACTCCAGGAACCAGTTATATCCGCAGAGGAAGTCATCAGTGAAATAGAAGCCATGATGGAAGTCAGTGATTCATTATATATCTTTACAACCATTGTTAACAATTGTTGTTTCATTTCATTTATATAATTTGTTTATATATGTCGATAGAAGGTTTGTGTTAAATCTATTAAAAGATCCATTTGGTTTTTATTGTATTATTGTATGATTTCTTTTTCACATGTGTTTTGTTGCTTCTGCTGAAAAGTCAGTTTGCAGTTTTCATTAACAAATGTCATCACAAATATTCTCATAAGGGATTTTTGGTAAAGTGGTATTATATTGCATTTATAATTTTCTATGTCAAACTGGAATTGTTAACAATATCGTGCTTGTTCCTGTGCCTTTGGTTTCAAATGTTGCAAAGGTGAATATTGCTGAAGTGTTGATATGCAGTTGTTAATCTTGATAATTCTTTGCACTGCACAAAGTGAGTGATGATCAGGAAATTGGTTATTCACTATTTTAATGCTTATCAGTCAGATTATTTCAGTGTCAGACCAACATCTGGGGAGGTCAGACAGGAAACCTTATGCTTCTTGAGTGTCTTGGCCAACCCCAGATTATGACCTGGCACTGAAAGACACATGGATATCATGGACTTTCTTTGATTTGATTTAATATAAGTGAATATGGCTTTTGTGGGCACTGAGAGTTCTCAAATACTTAGGTTTCATTACATTTTATTACTTGGTGATTTGAAGAATTGGGTGTTGATTGAAACAACACAGTATATTAGGGAAACAAGACAAATCTACGAATGGTTGGTTGTTGTCCATCAGGAAATAAGTCGTTTATGCTTTGGTCAATCAGTGTTGCTTTTCAATGGATCTTGAATTCACTTATCAAGTTACCAATTATTACCGTTTTGAAATGCTGCAACTCTGTTTGGTGTGTGTATGGTATGTGATACTTATCTGGGCATCGTATTTACTGTTCTTGTTTGATGTGGATACTAAGGTATACATCAACAACTGGTGCTATGTTGCTGATTTTGTGAATGTCACTTTTCTAATGACCATGCTGAAGAGATTGAAATACATGTATGACAATGATTACAATAATACAAAGTTGCATTTTGACATTGTACTTCTTACAACATTCATGCGCACAGATGGCACAGACGCAATTATATTACAGAGCAATTGTGCGTGAAGGACTTGCTCAAGGTCCTATACTAACTGCCTCAGACATGGATCGAACCCGTACTCTCTGTGTTACAGGCCGACCGCTATAACCGCTTGGCCTCTGTGCAGCGTATATCACAGAGGTATCAGTAGAATGTAAAACAGTCTCCTGTGTACGGTTCTTGCAGTCTCTGGTGATCAATAACTGCATTTGGTGTGCACTTCTCTTGGGATCCCTAATTATGTATGGTGGCTCTGACCACACTGGGCTCTAGAGTTTGATTAGCAGAAGTGACTTTCTGATAAATATGGAAATGCAACCACAGTAGCAATTGCTCGAGCTCAGATAAATGTTTTCCCATGACTTGGCTCTGTTGCATAACTTGGAAGTTATGAGTTGTTCACAATTGCCTGAGTATTAAAATGTCCTCTGGAGAAGGTTATTTCATCTGTATTTTTGAGTCCATGTACAATTTTGTCGGTCTCACCTCTGATACTTCTTCTGTCCAAGGAAAAGAGACCCAGCTTCTGAGGCTTATCTTCATATAGCGTCCTGGCTAGGCGTCTAATGAGTTTTGTAACTTTCTCTTGTATTTTCTTGTCATTCTGTCTATTTTACAGTAATTTGTCCAAACATGGATATAACATTCTAGAAATGGTCGAATATAATGTGCGATATTGTATTTACCGATTTCTAAAACACTTCTCCCAGTACAACCTAATTGGAGACGTTCTCCAGGCAAAGAGTCCATGAGAAAAGAAGTCTTATAATAAATACACTTTATATACAGTATCTTGAAGCTGTCTATATCTGTCTGAACGCATTTGAAACTCCTTTTATCATCACCAGGAACTGACGTTGCCTGGCTCTCTGACTTCCAAGTCTCATTGATTCATTTCTGCATTGCAGACTCCACTGCAAATCTTTATTGATCCATACTCCCAAGTCCTTCTCCATTCCAGTCTATTCTAGGACCTTCACAAATATCCATTTCATTCTGTAGATGATATTTAGAATAAGGGCTCATTTGAATTGCTAATTCAAATCTTGGAAATAATTATAGAAAAGCTGTGAAATATTTGCTATGAAATAGTTTGATAAATAATTCTTTCTAATGAATTATCAGCAGATGGCTGAATGGAATTACTGGTAATAATCTAGGTAAAAAACGTGTCTACATGGTAATATTTTTTGTGCTATAAAAATAAACAATGTTGTAAAGGTATATATGCACCACTCGTTGTGCATGTTTAAATAATGAGATGTGCTGGTCTCCTATTGCTTTAGTCTTATTGTTCGAGTGTTTACTTGAAATGGGGGTCACATTCAACAATAACAGTAGTTAGAAACCAGTAGTAGAAACATCCGAATTTTGCTATTGGTGTTATTAAGTTTGATCAGATATTGATTTGATGCTATCTGAGTGAGCGATGGCTCTCAGAGTTATTGCAATGAGGACGTTGAAAACGGGTAAAACGCAATTGCATCCAATGAAACGCTGGCTTATAATTTATGAATACTCAGAGGCATTCTGACTTCAGGAGTGGCATGAAATCATCCCCTTGTAATGAGGTTGCGTTATTTTTTGCTCTCGTCTTCAGCAATCTATTGTACGACTATCTTACAATAACAGTTTTTACGAAAGACATTTTGCTGTCAGGTGTATTTTGTGACTATATCATCCCAGCAGCTCAACTAGTAACATCATAATCTCTGTGAGGTTATATGAAAGTGTCATACAATGACATTTTCTCCTCGATCTCTAAGCTGTGAGATTATTAATATTGAATTTGTTTCTGGGATATGATTTCTATCTCTGTATGAACTAAAATTATTATCCACAGGAAATTGAAGGCTGCAAGTATCTCAACTCTCAAGTGAGACATTGGCATGAAAATATGTCCATTTTTAAAATGGGAAGCAGCTTATTTATTCATGAGTGGCCTCATAGGTTGAAAATTTTAAAGAAATTTTCTTTAAGCATGCGTAATGATTGCAACAAGTCATTGTACTAGGATGTGTCTGAGTCAGGAAAGTAGAAATTAGGTTACACCAGCTGTTACTTTGAACACGTAATAATCAGTTTGTTATTAATTACTCAAAGGCAGTACTACTGACATCGAGTTCTGCACTGCCTCCATTTATATTGATTTAGCTGTCATGTTTTCTGTCAGTTATTTTTATTTCCAACAATCAATCAATCAATCAATCTGTCGGTTTATTAATTTCTTCAGAGTGGCCGATCATATTAAGTAAATAAGCTGTGGCTGTCTGGATTATAGAGAGATGTTACTCATAAGAAGAGAAATCATGATCAATTTTTTGAGCAGAAAGTGATTCATTTCGGACGAGTGCCATCAGAAATTGTGTGCAAGATGCAGCATCAGCTGGAGCAGCAGCATATTTGGTATTTCCATTTAGTAATCAGTGGTTGGCTGCCTCCTCTTGGATGAGGTCAGTGCACGCCTTACAAAAGAGCCAACCAAGGACCCTGCTGCTGCTGCTGCAGCTGCTTCTGCTGTTGTTGCAGCTACTCCGCTAGAGCCTCAGCTGCTTGTACAGCTGCTGCTGCTATAATTGCTGCTGGTGCCATTGAGTGTGGCCATGCGTGGGCTTGTTCAGCAGACAGCACTGTATCTGTTCTGCTGTGACTAAGATCGCTGTTTGCCTTTTAATCTCGATGACTGTACACTGGCGGTGACGCAGTTGTCCTCTGACTGATCTCTGCATGAATGATCGGGTTGTTGCTGCTGCCAGTTTAGATGCCATTCTGATATTACTCGCCAACACACCCAAATCTCGGAATATTGAGCCAAATTGTTGCCTCGTTTGGCCATTATGTCTCCCTTATATTTGTACCAACGATGCTGACTTTCCTCAACTCCAGTGGAGGATTTTTATGTCATAAAGAAAATTATGGCAGCTGAATATTAATGTAAATCGATGATTGTACAACATTTCGGTCTGTGATTCTTCGTGTAAACAAAGCTGTGAGGCAGAAGGCATTAAAGGGAACTGCTCTATACATGTCTTTATCATTTAAGGCTTGCTTATGTCCTGTGTGAACACCATCAGTGTGTTTGTAGAAAGCAGAGCACTTGAAGTGATTTATTCCTTTCCTTAGATGGATTATTTAATGGAAAGCCAAGTCGATGGGTCACCAATTGATATCGCAGACTAGAAGAGCCTCAGGCGGATGATCCTGATGGAGGCAAGTGGCAATGGTGATGGATGAATTTGGGCTTCGATCATTATTGCCATTCACCCACCATCATCTGCATCTGCCTCAGGCTCCTGTCTATATATCTCACTTAAGTTTCCCAATCAAAACTGGAGTCTGACCTTTTCAAGTATTCCCACCCTGAATCATCTGATTCTCTGCCTTCCAACTTTACCTAAACAATACTTGCCTCAGCAGCTACTCTCTTATGTTACCTTTTTGAGCACCTATATGTAGATATCTTGAGGGTACTATATAAATGCTCGATTATGTTACATTATCTCTTGATCTCAACTCCCTGAAAACCTGACTTGGACCTCCTCTCGAACAAATTACCCTTTGGAAAACCCCTCTGCTGATTTGACACATGAATGATCTGGTTCCCTGTGCTTAGCTTTGAATTGATGCTCAAGTTGTGAATTTCATGGCTGAGACGATTGGTAATGTTGGTCTGCAATGAACAAGTTATGCTGAGCTTTAGACTTAAGAAAATTGTAGTGTTAAATTCAAACATTACTCTTTTGTCATGTATAATATTTGGCATTATAAGTAACTCACCATTTATTGAAAATTCATTGGTGAATGACATCCGATTATATATATTTACTTGTCTGATTTACTTGCATAATTGCACAGTGTATTTGTGTCTTATATAATATTGCATTGAAAACATCTGCAATTGAAGCTAATTATTTTTGTGTTAATATATCTGTCTGTCTCAGTATTAACCTTCCTTGCATCTCTAGAAATAACAAACATCAGCTCACTTACCAACCTTACCAGCTGGATAAATAGTGACGTGCCAAAGGAGTGGATGGCTATCTAAATAAAACCAACAGTGACGGAAGCTTTGAGTAAAAAGCTTTCAGATCTGTGTACATTACAAACAAATATCAAGCTGCCTTAATTAAGCACAATTGACTTTATATAGAGATATACTATCTGATAAGTTGACTGTGCAGAGATATGTCATGATTAGCAGAATTATTGAAGCAGGCTGTATGCAGTCATGCTGGTTTCTAATTCTCTCCCTACTGTTTATCGAGTTGCAGAGCAGAATCTTGATTCAGTCATTGATCTTGTATTGATTGGACATGATGCAGTTTGTGCCAGTCACTGCCACTAGTCTGTTTGTCTTCAGCAATGCTGCTTTCACATGCGACTTGTCTAATCAGATGTGACATCAAGATTGTTTCGGTGTGTGGCTGCACTGCACGCTTCTTGCTCTGCTGCTTTTCAGTATTATGGCTGCTTTTAGCTCTGATCAATGCTATATTGTTATCATTGCTAGTGCTGCTGGTTCTATTGGTGCTATTTCTGTGTTATATGACCAATGCTTCTGGCTCTAGTGCTGTCATTTTAGTGGCATGGTTGTTGCTTCTGGGTCTGGTGATACTTTATCTTTATGGCTAAATTAGCCATTGGCTTTAGTTCTGGTGCTATTTTGATTCATTTATGTGCTTCTTGTGGCTTTGTTTTTGGCATTGTTGTGGTTGTTTGTCCCAGTTTGATTCTGGGTTTTCTCTCTGACCCAGCTGCTCCTGAGGCATCCCATAAGCTCAGCTGTTAAAATATTGAGCAACATATATGCTTGTATTTGAGTATGTAAGTGAATTTGTAGATATTTATTGTACAATTATGTACAACTTGTTTATACACATGATATTGTATTGGTATGTAACCACCATTTCTAACTTTTGTAGCTCATTTTAGCCAGAAAGTACTAGTCCACAATAATTTGAATTTGTTTGTGAAGTATATTATCCTTTCACCTGGCTTTTTCTTATTGACCAGTCTGCAGTTTCAAGCAAATTGCAAAGCTATCCATTATTTTGTATTCCATCTTACTTACTGTGCTATTCATTTGTTTCGTTTTAACATTTGTTCTTTCTCATTTCATAAATGGGTGATGCATTACAGCCCATGGTTCAATTTTGTGCCAGCATGAAGCACCATTTATGAAATGGATGGAATGTAAGACGACGTAATTGACATTCCGCATGACTTCTCTCGATTTTTCTTGTGCCATAGATTTGTGTTCTTAAAGTTGGTGCTCTCCAGTCTGCCGCATTGGTCCATCTTCCTACGACCTGTCGCCATACTGGCGCATCCTTTAATGCTTTTTGAGCGCCAGTAATCCTGGAGCCATCCTGACTGTCTCAGTGAGCGATTGCATTTATTCTGGTCTTGCTTTAAGCATCATTCTGTTCTTGATATGACATCTTTGGCCGCAGGATAGTGAAGCCCTGAGGCATTCCCTATCAACCGCCAGTCTCGGACAGCAATGGTTGTGCTAGAATGACTTGGACTTGAAATAGATTTTCTGTCTGTTTCCCTTAGTTGTAATAACCCATTAAATTTTATTGCGCAATCTTGACATGAAAATATTTTTGGTTGTTTCATGTTTGACAAGTCTTGTCCTGGAAAGAAAGTTTATTTTAACATGAATGTGTAGCTCAGTTTGTAATTGTACAACATTTGTTTCTATGCTTTAATAACTCTGTTTCTTGTATTTTTTTAGTTTTGTAAACTTCTTGAACTTTCAAGACTGGCAGTTATCTCTCTTTCTTTCATTCTATAATTCATATCAGTAACTCTTTTTCATATTATCAATTATTAGATTGGATTTATCACTCATCTACAACTCCTTACACTACCAGTTTAGGTATCTTTGCGAACTCTTCACCATCTAGAACTTTTTCCTTCTCTACTCAAGCATCCTATCAGTTTAATCTTTTCCCAACCTCCACTATTTAACTCAAGTTCTCCAAATGATCCATATACAGTACTACTCTGCACCTTGTTGATACAACAATCTTCCTCCTGAATTCTGAAGATTCAATTTATCCACCAGTAATGTCAATGACCAATCATCATTTTGATATCAATTATAAGCCAGGGTATAAAATGTAAATCCAAAATTTCTGTTCCCAGTTTTTAAAATAAAATACTAATCAATTAATTTTGGTTTTGTACTCTTAAGGTGCCACTTATCACAACACAGGACCTGCCAACATAATTATTTTCTGCTATCTTTCAGAGCTGACTTTGTTTCTAGTCTTTTCTTATTATTACAGCCAGTAACAGCGTTATATGTTGCAGGTTAGAGCTTAACTACTTATGGAACCTTCCCGTGTTTGATAATATTATGTTTAGCTTATGACAAGCAATAATGTAAATATATCCTTTTCTGTAGTGCTGATTCTATTCAATTAAGTTATTTGTCTTTGTGGAATAAGACTTCGGTCGGTGCTGCTTTCGTAGGCCATGAAAATTTTTTCTATATATAGCACAAGATCAATTTTCCAGAATTGTTTTAGGAAATGTATTATTTTGCAATTTCAGGATACTGGGCCTGGAAAAATATTATCTACCAGCGAATCAGAGGACATGACATCCAGCAGCTCTGAAAGTTCATCTCCAGATGGAATGAACAGATCAACAATGTGGTTTGAGGACAGTAAGTTATAACTGGGTTCCACAGCTGAGCGACTGATAGGCAGATATTAATATCATTGTGTTTGTGGGACTGCAGCAGATTCTGTCCATTTTGTGGCTCTAAAACAATAACTTAATATGATTTATGCTCCTTTATCCTCTGTAATACGATCATTTATGGTATACGAATTTGTATTTAGGATATCTGCCTTTGTGTTTAGGGTATCCGGCTTTGTATTTAGGGTATCCGCCTTTGTATTTAGGGTATCTGCCTTTGTATTTATGGTATGCGACTTTGTATTTAGGATATCTGCCTTTGTATTTAGGAGTCTACCTTTGTATTTAGGGTATCTGCCTTTGTATTTAAGGTATCAGCCTTTGTATTTAGGATATCTGCCTTTGTATTTAGGAGTCTACCGTTGTATTTAGGGTATCTGCCTTTGTATTTAGGGTATCTGCCTTTGTATTTAGGTTATCTGCCTTTGTATTTAGGATATCTGCTTTTGTATTTATGTTATCTGCCTTTGTATTTAAGTTATCTACCTTTGTATTTAGGATATCTGCTTTTGTATTTAGGTTATCTGCCTTTGTATTTTGGATATCTGCCTTTGTATTTAGGAGTCTACCATTGTATTTAGGTTATATGCCTTTGTATTTAGGATATCTGCTTTTGTATTTAGGTTATCTGCCTTTGTATTTAGGTTATCTGCCTTTGTATTTAGGTTATCTGCCTTTGTATTTAGGATATCTGCTTTTGTATTTAGAATAGCTGCCTTTGTATTTAGGATATCTGCTTTTGTATTCAGGATATCTGCTTTTGTATTTAGGATATCTGCCTTTTGTATTTAGGATATCTGCTTTTGTATTTAGGGTATCCGACTATCCGTCTTTGCTTGGTGCTGCCTCAGTACTGTGCCTGCTTATTGGCAGGTGTTATATCCCAATCTCAGGTCCATCCCATGACCTGATCATCCCTTTTATACAATACATCACCAAATGTTCCCATCCTGGGAACGGTCCCATCTGAAATGAGCTCTACTAGAGTTCCATCTCCTACCTAGTAACTCTTCTGAGTAGATGCCCTGTTTGATTTATTGATTGAAATGCAATAGTCATTTAAAAAACACTGAAAACATTTGTATAAGTCTGACCTCACCTAAACTCCTTTCCACATGTGTATGTGTCTGAGAATTTGAAATCTACATGTCTTACCATTGACAGATAGATAACGTATATCCCAAGGACGTACACAGAGAGGGAGATAGATAACGAATATCCCAAGGACGTACACAGAGAGGGAGATAGATAACGAATATTCCAAGGACGTACACAGAGAGGGAGATAGATAACGAATATCCCAAGGACGTACAAAGAGAGGGAGATAGATAACGAATATCCCAAGGACGTACAAAGAGAGGGAGTTTCAGAACTTGCAGTTTCCAATATTTTCGTATTCCAGACCTCAACTCATGTTCAAATATAAATTTTTTACGTTCAAGCCATCATTGCTCTTTAATAAAGAGAAAGGATGAAATTGTAAATTGGGAATGCTCAGTTTGTGCATGTATCATAGGTTCAGTTAAATGATTGATCGATTGATTGATTGGGTGAGATGTGGGTTCAGTTAATTAGTTGATTGATTGAGTTGAACCATTATTGAGCACCATACTATAGCAATCAAATCAAGGTTTTCTTCTAAGTGTAGTGTTCAGTAGGCATCTATAGAGAGGTGAAACATGACTTCATTGATTTTTTGTCAACTTTACGTTAGAGCCAGCAGCCAAGGCGTTGTCCTTGTGGCTGCCTTGGTGAATTGCAAAACTCAAATGTGCATGTCCATAGAATTCCATATCCTCACTAGGCTGGTGAATAGTCTATGGAGTCATCCAACAGCTAAGCCCATGGGATGCCTCAGGAGCAGCTGGGTCAGCTGCCTTTTAAAGGATTTGGTTTAATGTCTTGTTCACCGCTGGATGGGCTTTTTGCTTGGAAAACGTGCAGAGTCGTAAGTCTAGCTTTATGTTGAAACCAGCGGGTAACAAGTCTGAAGATTTTTGTCAGAGATCAATATCATGTATGCCGATGTTTGACGTGTTTTTGCTACCATGGTAAATAACAGTTAACCTTATATTCTGTTGGTTAGTTGTACTCACCAGATGCAGTCAATGCCACAGAGTCCTGCAGTGCAGTAAGACAGCAGTGCTTTTAAGTAGGATTCTTAATAGGGCATAACGGGAAATTGCCTCGAACATTCGCCTCAGCCGAATATTCCGTTTTTAGGACCATTTGGAAGTAGTCGCCTTGGCAAATACACACAAATAGTGAAAAATAAACATTTTTTAATTCAATAATTTTTTGTTAACATTTAACATTCTAAAAACGAAAATTAACAATTTAAAGCCGTTTTAGTAGCTATTACAGGCACAAATATTTATTTTGCTAATTTTTATTATGCAAAACAGTAAAAGTGACAAAAGTAAAAACTGTTAAGCTTCACCTGCGAATGACATTCGCTGAGCCAGAGTTGCCACTACTATTTGGTTCGTACCCGGATCCGGCAAATAGTGCATCTAAATACTCGGATTCGGTACTCGGTGGAAATTGTCTACTCTGTTATGCCCTAATTATTAACTGCATCCGTTTGAAACCTTTAATCAGAACACATTTAATACCATTGGAGATGATTGCATTGTAAACAGAATGACAGCCGAAGGTCTTGGAGACCGAGGAGGCAAGGGTGGACCAAGTCTGTGTTGTCTGCAGTTGCTGAAGTAGCCTAATTCAAAACAGTTTTCTTCCAGCCGACTGTAGGGAGTGTGGGCACGGGCAGATGTTGCCGCACTTATTCTTTTGGGGATCATTTATAACAAGGATTAACCTAACCTTATTCCTTCTCTCTGTCTTTGTCTGAATGTCTGTCTAGCTGTCTATCTGCCTGTTTCTCTGCATCTCTCTCTCTCTCCTTGCCCTTCTACAAAATTAGTTCAGCTATTTGTAGATTTCAAATGTTGTGTTTAATAAGTCATATTGCACTGCTGAATTTTTAATTGCCTGTCAACTGAAGAATCGCCACTTGAGAATAAAACTTTTGGCCAACAGATGAAATTTAATGTTGTCATGTGTTCCTTGTAGTTGTCATAATGACATTAATGTCACGATTTGTTTGAGCTAGACAGACGCAGCTTTCGTGCAATTGTATAGAACGACTCATGCTGCTAATTTCTAGGTTTGAAGCGACTATCTGCAAATTCACTCTGCCAGTTGTACGACGAACTAGACTCTGCTGTCAAGGAATACACACAGCTGCTCTTCCAGGAGCTATCTTTGAATCAAGAACTCAAATACGAGAAGGAACTCAACAATGACTTCATCTGTCTCATGATAAGCCTCCAGAACAAACAGCGTGAAGCGAAACTGGACACAGACAATGTGACAAATAGGCAGACTAGAGAAGGGATGGTGAGTAATCAGATCAAACTGTTACTGAATGACAGATTATATGTAGGGCATAACCGGAAATCGCCTCGAACATTCGCCTTGGCCGAATATTGGACTATTCGGAAGTATTCGCCTCGGCAGATGTTACACCTGCAGATAGCTAAAAATAAATTTTTGGATAAAATGATTTTTTTGGATAAAATAATATTTTTTCATTAAATAAATTTAGGACAAACGGACTTACTGATAAGTTATTGATTAATTAAACAAGAACTTAATATTCCATTGATTTTTTTTAAAATAATGATATTAATTTATATATTTTAATTTCTTTTGGTTGCATTCCCCATGTGGCAACAAAATCGGTAATTTTCCCGCTTGAATTGGGTCCACCTACTTTCCGGTAAACATTAGAGAGTAAATACGTCGTTGATAACTTCATATTTCACATTTTATAACAAGCTTTTACATTTTTTTCACAAATAAAGTTAGTAAATAATCAATATATTGTTATAGTATAGAGTGTGACGATATGCTAAATGAAGGATATTGCTATAGACTCTGCATTGACTATAGAAAGCTCTCCGTAACTGTGCACGTGGCAGGTTTACTACGCTTTGCCTACGGATGGTACTCGGCGAGTTGCTGGGTGGATCTGCCACTACTATTCGGTTCGTACCCTGATCCGGCAAATAGTTCATCCAACTACTCGGATTCGGTACTCGGTGGAAATTGTCTACTCGGTTATGCCCTAATTATATGCGCAAAGTGCACTGATGTCTGGCTTTTTGAAGAATGTAGCAAACAGTCTTTGTGTGTGTGTGACTAAAGCTTTGAACTTGTTTATTTACTGCCTTCACTCAGTTTGTTTAATTTATGCAAGGAAATTCAACCTCGATACATGAGTATCACTTTCTGGTGGGCAGACTTTATTCTCAAACCTGACCATTCATTGACAGGAGTAATGGATTTTATGGGTTTTTTTCCCATGGGAACCAAGTTCCAGAACTTTTCTGGGCATCCTGTTTTCTGTTTTGAAGGAGATCGTTTAACGCTGTAATGATGAGCATGTGCTAAAAGTGATTGGAAAACCAGTGCAATTGGCTATTACTGTGTTAGTTCTTAAGGCAGTAGTTCCAACCTTTTTCATAACAAGGCATTCTTACAGTCGATGGCGCCTAGCCTTCGTTATTTTGTGTTGTAATGAATTTCATTGTCCCTTGTATTTGGCCAGAATGTTGTCTCTATATCTACAATGCTGTAAGTTTATAATTTAGTCATTGACAAATGTTAGTTCTGATAATTAATCATCAGTTTCTCACGTTTTTTTTCACAGAATGGCTGCACTAATATTATCTAGCTGTGACATCCCTAGAGCTTATTCAGTACACCTTTGGATGCAGTGACGCCCAGGTAGGGAAACACGGCCTTCTGGGATGATGTGTTCTTAAATTTTGCAGCAGACCTTTATTAGTGGTTGTCCACATGTGCTATGGTTGCCCACATAGGTTGCACATCCTGCTTTGCCAGGCTACAACTACACTGCAGACATAGCAGTTCCATAGGCTGCTGCAGCCTGATGCTGACCCTCTAGACTAAGTGTAGGCTCTACTGGTCATTGTTTGAGTTTGAGCCCCACCCGTGGAGGCCCAATATTAGTTCCCTCACAGAAATAATGCCTTTATAATGACAAAGAGAATTCACATTGACCCAGCGCCAGGTCAGAGGCAGACATGGATGTCTCGTTGTTGATGGGCTTTGAAATAAATACTCCATGAAAGGTTTTATGCTGTAAGAACTATTCCTTTTGTGTTGTGTGCCAACATGTTGATTATGTTATGATTTATCACTTCAGTATCTGACTACAGTCATTCCATACCAAGCGTCTGAAGGCCATCCCACCATCGAACAGTTGCAGGTTTATATAAAAAGTAAGTATGATATAATCTAATCTATATATTAATATATAACGGCTCTCTATCAACAATAAAATTGTACGACGTCGTTACATTTGTCATGACTTTGTCGCAACAATCGAGGGACATGTCATTGCTGCAGTCATGTATTATTTGCTCACTACCATTCAGTATCTGTAAATGAATTTTAGGAATTCATAGCACGACTTATTTGACTGAATCTGTCACGAGAATGGACCAGCTTCTGCAGTTGCCTGTGATGTAGAAGAGTTACTGCTCTCTGTGTCCATGTACAGCATAAAGCACAGAGGCTGGTGACATTAGCATGGAATGCATGTATATGGCTTTCATCTCTGCATAGAGAATGTATATCGGAGACAGAATAACAATTTTGGAAGTCACGTATTGAGAGCTTTGTCACATGATTCCTTATTTATAAGCACACCATTAGTGCATGAAAATAAAGTTTTATTGTGTTATAAAAGTACCTTATGGTCAATTACGTGAATGAATAATGTGAGGTCATTGTTATTTTCTTGACTTTTTACTTAAAGTATACTTTGCTAACTTTTGACCTGGTCTGTCCAACGGATTGTGGATTTGGGATTATGATTTTGAAATGACCTTCAACTTACCCTTTGTGCTTTAGAATGTCTGTGAAGTAGAATAATGTTTGCAGCTTGGAATTTGATATCTATCATCTACACACACGCACACATATATGTATATGTATCTTTTAGCATGAAATACATCTTTGCCATGATATGTTGCAGATATCTGTGAACTTTTTTAACAGTCTTTATCTAAAATAGCTTGAGATATCAGCATGGCAAATAATTTGAGACTGCAAAGTCAATAAAACAAGTCTGCATATTGTCAACAGCAGTTACATAGATCTGTTAAGATAGTTTGATCAAAGTAGTGTTTCTCAGCCTTAGTAAATGTTATTGCTGTATTTAATTTACATGGTTTTAAATTGCCATAATACATACTTTAATTGATTATTATTTTTAACTTTTTTCAGTTCTGTTAGCTATCGATCACGACAGTCCAGCAGTCCCAGGTTTATTAACAGATTACATACTGAAAGGTTTGTATTTTAAGTCTTCTTGTTGTAGAATAACTAGCACATTTAATTTCTTTAACTTTTGGTATATGGGAATCAAGACTGGGATTGTCAATCTGAATTCTTTGTGATTGATTTCTGTAGTTGGTAATGTAACACAAATCATATGACATGTTACCAACACAGAACAATTGTAGCACAGTTAACACAAGTTATATGACATGTTGCCAGTACTGAACAATTCTGAGAATGCCCTGGGGCAATGGATGGATGAAATGTAGGGCATATGCGGACTGATTGTTTGACCTGACTTTCAGAACACAAAGGAAAGAAAACTTCACCACTCCTTCACTTTGAGTGACCTTCCTAAGCCTGATAAGAATTAATTAGGGTGACACTAATTATCCTTGTAATAGCACTCACTAATTATCATTGTAATGACACTGTTTTTCAATAGCAACTGACTACAATGAAAATAGCTTTGAGTGATGAAGAAATTACTTGCTATGAAAGCCTGGATTTTTTCTTCCTCCAAATTCTTCAGTATTTTTTATATAAGGAAGATTTCTGCTCACATTTGTTGCTTCAAAAGACATAGTAAACATATTCTATTAACTGTTTAAAAAATTGTAGAGGTAACAATATGTAACACAACATACAAATTAGCTGTATGATATAAGAGATATTTTATTCAAGTTATAGCATAGAGACAAAGTTAAAGAATTTTCTAGAGAATTTTATTCTTTTTGCATTAAAGAGTATGCTTTTGTTTTTGTTCTACAGCTTGTTTCTGTTTAGCAGAGTAATATTCCACCATATTTCTTTGTTTCAATTGCTTGTTTGGCAACTGGTGCATTTAAAATGGAATGAAAATACTTAAATGATTAATTATTAAATGAATTTCATGAATCAATGATATTTGATCGTGTGGATGCTGTTAGATTGTAAAACTTTGTTGAAGGTTATGACAAAAGAATTCCTTCTTCTTGAGCTGCTACTTAATCAATTCTGCTTTGTTTTCTTGTAGTATTATGTCCAACAACTTAAGTGCGTGTCGCGAATGAAGACGTAAATGGTTCACTTGCAGTGCATTTTTCACGTCTTCGCTGATCTGGCTTTGTAATGTAATCTCAGTAGGAATAGTAAGATTACTTTGTAAATTAGTGAGTTATTTATTGCACGTTTTCATGTTTGTCTTCGTCCTGTAAATGTCTGTTTTCCTGTGCATGTTAGATAAACATCACTTTTACATCAATCATTATGCATGCTCGATTACATTACATAAATAATATTGAAATTGCACTTAAAATGTATATACACAAAATTATCCTAATTTGGGTAACGGAAATAATGTTGAAGACATGATAGGCAAAATCAGGTGCATTGCTTTGATATTTATTTGTTTTTCTATGGTTACGTTTTGACTGTTGAAATATTCTTGACAAGCTGATCAAACGCTTATCTTTACATAGCTAATATCTTTACCATGTTGTAACTTCTGTTTGAGTAGTAAGAGTTTTGAGAACTATTAAGTACTGATGAATCTAGACCCGCGTTTCCCAGTCATTTTTGGCCGTGGAACCCTTTTGATCTTTAATTTTTTTGGCGGAACCCCGTCCAAGACGAAGCATATTCTGTTGTAGATACGAACGCTTGAGAATGCAGACAATAATTGGTTCAGGTGTCGATTATATCATAAATAGCCCAAATATTGATGACAGTGACACATGAATTCTCTCTCACATATAGTTATACACAGATGTTAAGCAAACAGCCTCCATTTGTTCACATTGAAAGATTTCCGCGGAACCTCTGTCTTCACCTCATGAAACACCTGGGTTCCACGGAACACAGTTTGGGAAATGCTGATCTAACGCTTGACTTGGGCTTTTGGTCTTTTAGTAATGGATCCCAAAGCTTATAATTTTAAAGTTATACTGCTTTTCAATGTCAACTCTTCTATTATCTGTTCTACGTGGGTATTGTTTCATCTGTAATGCAATGAATATAATTTTTATTGAAATAAATTCAGTGTAATGAAAAACGCCAAGATTTTTAGATAATTGCAGACATGAAACTGCAATTAATGCTCTTGTCAGTACTAATTGTAGACTGGACAATAGACGTGCATCATTTTAATTACACCATTGGACCTCTAAGATTACGAAAACCAGTTAGTTTAGTACTGCTATTTAAAACAGGGTTCTACGAATCAAACGTAACATTTGCAGGTACTGAAATGGAAACATTTGAAACCTGTTCTTAAAATGGTATGCTAGCATTTCAGCTGAGTATATGTTACAAGCTTCACTGCTATGTGCTTTGACTTGTAATTTATGTTTTAGTTTTGTTTGTGTCGTCGTCTAATTTGAGCTGGAGAAACTGTCGTTTTGGGTGATGTTGCTTGTACATGCACACTGCTTTCTGCTGTAAAAGTACATTACTGCTTTGTACTGTTAATGAAATTTATCTAGGTCATAGATAGGACTGTTTATAAGCTGTTGAGAGTTGTTTGTAGTTCCATTTTGTAATTGACTGATAGGCCTACATGGTGGCCCATTATGTTTCTTGTGTGTGTTACTAGAAAGTATTGTATTCAGCAGATGAACCCCTTACCATCAGCTAAGTTTTAAATGAGCCAAGCTGTCTACAAAATCAATGTGACAAAAATGGGCTTGATACGAGTGGAAGCAAAGTGGTGATTATCTTGATCATACTGGTGAATTATGCTGTGGGTGAATTAGAAGTATCAATACTGATTCAAAGTTAAATTGGAAGAACTATGAAACTTGAGGCTTACAAGAATGTATATTGTTGCCTCTAAATAGCATTCATTTCACTTCACTATCTAAATATGTCATAGTATGAAAATTATGTTATGACACTATGGTATATTGTAATATTGTAAAGTATCTGGCATCATCAAAATGATAAAAAAATCTTGCAAATGAATCCATAATCAAATCAGCTTTTGAATGCAACCATATTGCACCTCTGAGTAATTTCGCTGAAGAGGTGCTATATAAATCCTCGAAATGAATGTTAAAACACAAGATCACTACAAACCTTTTTATAATTGTTGAAAATTGCGTTATCAGAATGATCTTTAGTATACATCATAAGATAAAGTTGTAGAATCTTGAGATTTTAGAGCTGAACATTGTAAAACAGCAAGGATGTGTAATCTTTTATTACATCTTATTACATATACATCAATTTTAAGCTAAACATGGACAACTAGAATATATCTCATATGGGTGCTGGAAGAAAAAATTGACTAGCCCTTCTTTTATTAGTTAAAGGCACGTTTTTAGTGTTTTATGGTAGTTAAAAGTGGAGGGAAAGCCTGTCTAGACCCTGTTAATTGTAAGCCCAAGATTTCTTCAAGCACCTAAGGTTAAAGCACACAGTCAAATGAAATAAGGTCAGATTTGGTTCAGCTTACGATGGCTGCAGTAGAAGATGTTTTGCATTGGAGCTGCGAGAGAGGAAAGGGGAAAACTTGGAAAAGGAAAAGTCGGGAAAATGTTTGAGGAAGAGTTTTCCAGTTCTGAATGAATGCTCTGCACGGAGATTTCGAAGAGTTGACGAGTTAGTTGATGGGTTGAAAAGTTGCCATAGTTATGTGAGTTTCCACTTCTAACCCATTCTCTTGCATCACCAATATGAAACTAGTGAGCACAGTGAATTTTAAGCAAATTTCACAGAAATTTTGAGCCAAATAACAAATGAGTACAGTGATTTTGAAATGTTGTCTGCACAAAATGGTTTGATCTCATCTACAGCTCTAACATAGATAATACATCTACATCAGTCGCTGGTAAAACAGAAGATGTGCCAAAGCTCAGGGTAATTCTAGTAAGGCAAAAGAATGATGCGTTATGATAGTGTAATGTAACATGGTATTTCTGTAGCTCCTTTCCAGGCTGCTCAAACATACCTGATATTTCTGCATGGTCTTCTAGGCTTCTCAACTAATGAAGTCCCTGCTCTTCACTTTCATTTGCAACACATGGTTTTAATTTTAGCTTAGCATTTACATTAGCCGACATCATCAGATGGTAGACTAATTTCCATCTGAAATATTAAATACAGGTGTTCTTGTCAAAGGAAGATTGCATTCTACCTCATTTTGCTGCACTCGTCTGCAATGATTTTAACAACGTACCAGTGACTTTAAGAACATCAGTAATAGTATTTCTGCTATTTTTAAGAACTTTGGAATTAAAGTTAGAATACAGTAGAAACGTGTATGAAATTAATTGAATGGTGAATTTTACCAACTGACCTCAAACTGTGTTGCACTGTGTAACAGTGGAGTCCGTATAATTGCTGCTTTCTCAGTACATCTTTACAGGGTTATGTCTCCATAAATAATGTTTTTTGGTATCAGATATATTTTTAGATTGACCTTGATCAATTCGTCATGACAAGGTCATATTAGGGCAGTGGTTAATACAAGCAAATGAACAAAGAATTGGGGAATGAATGTATGTCTGGCCTATTGCTAATAGATTTTCACTTAAGCATCTGGAATATGTATCTGGGTGCCCAGATGAAAATCACAACTACTGATTGAGCTATGTGGCCTATAAAAGTTGTTCAATTGGGGTCAGCAATAAAGGACATATGCTAAATGACATATCTTGCATTCCCCTCCCACATTTCGCCTGCATTTGGCATTACCCCTCCCCTCCCACCGCCCCCAACCGATCTATCCGCCTCTGTTATCTTATGCTACCCTGTTGATCTTGCAGGTGTAATGGTGCTACATGTTTGGCTATTTTCATACAGCTGCATCCAGCCAAGAGATTTTGATTATATCTGATGTGGTTGCGATTGTCTGATGTCGTGTAAAAGGCGTGATTAGTACGGAAATAACTGTGCCAACTTTACATGCAGTCTCCCCATAGCACATAACCACACTCCCTATGTCTACACTCGAGTGATATGTCCCTTGCTTGTTGCATACGTCCTTGATGGACAACCCCTATGGGTAGCACTTCAGCCAAAAAGATCTGTGAAGCTGGAAAATGCATCGGCATTGTTTCTTGTTTCTCATTGTTATTTTTATCGATTTAATACAACTAGTGTTAGAAAATACTATTGCAAGTTACTAGAATTTTCTGACAAAGAAAACATGACATAGCGACCATTTGACATTTACTTTTTGCAGGCTGTTTATATAGCCCAGAAGTAAATTGTTCGCAATTCAGTAGACTTGTACACGAGTAGTAGTTTGTTGGTACATTTTGTGGAGTTATTTCTAATGACATGTATATTTGAATATGCTTACTATGTTGACCATTGTGAAAGTGCTTTGGAGTTATCTTGAAGTGCAGAAAAAAATGTATTTTTCGTACAGCAGACAATCGATTCCATGTGCTGCCATGACTGCTTGTGCTTGGTGTTTATCTCTAACATGTTAGCATACCCCCCAATACAGCATACATTTTAACTTAAGCCCACTACTCCTTTTCAACAACAAAAATTAACAATTCTTGAGCATTATTCACTGCTTTAATTACCAATTTGTAACATAATACACAGCATTATTATTCTAGTGTGGCCAGGATGGTTTTTCTAGTGTGGCCAGAAAAGTGTGTGCTTTTATGTGTAATTCCTGGTAATAATTGATGCACAGCCACAACAATGGCTATCAAACTCAATGCTGTTCCAACTGTGCTTTCTGCTGCTTGTAGCTTTTATCTTTGTAGCCCTTCATTGCAGAGCTGAACGATTGAATTTCTTGTTGATAAATTTAACGAAGATCGTAATTCATGGAAGCTAATTGTACAAGTTGCATTAAACTCTGTTGTCATCATGCGTGCTTTTTTGTGGAGTTGCTATACTTTTAGTTTTATTCATACTAGAAGTAATTTCCATGTGTCCAATACTTATTTCAGGGTAACAATACGTGTATGATATTAGCCATGTTTATAAGCAAAACAGTTTCAGCTTACATCTAGGTTTTTTATACGTATCCCTTGTTTTGATTTACTTTTTTGTACTGATGTAGCCTTTGAATTTAGTGTCAATACTCAAGTTTGATACCCTCAGTGTGCGATTTTTTTACTTCATTAGCATCTGTATGCAGTTTAAATTTCATGATTACAATTTATGGTTACCTTCTAATTTGGTAGTTTTCTCTATGCTCCCTATATTTTCAGTTATAAGTAATCAACATATTATTATTGTCATTTCTTCTACTGCAGTGAAATTCATTCATATAATGCCTGTGAGGAGTTCTATTATATGTTAACAAGTGTCTAAGGGGTCATCCATAAAGAACGTCTGCAACGATGGGCTTAGGGAACATGCGGATGGGGATTGGGTGGGGGGTTATGGACTGTGGACGTCTGCATGTGACCATCCTAAATTATCCCCAAAATCACGTCTAATGGTAGTTACGTCATAATCTTGGTTGTTTATTAGTAGCTTTAAGTTATGCTTCACATTTGAGAGAATGATATACAAAGCTTACATGCAAATAAGCATTTATTAAATTTAAGCTTTAACATAGCTTTTATTCAATCTCATTCTTTGTCAATAAATGTCTTCTAAAAAGCAACGCAGTAAAATAATTATCTGCAGTTGCAATGGTGGCTGATACATGTGTGATGTGGACGTCCACAAACCACTTTACCTTGATAGAGGACAATCCACATAGCAGGATATGTTGCAGTTGTCAAAGATATGTTGACCAACATACATCCAGCTGTTTCCTCTTCTGTACATGACCCCCTCCCACGTGACTTGAATACACAAGGAGACCGTGTCATAAGTTCATTGTGTCACGGGTGGTTTCACAATTCCATCAACTATTTCATTCATCGATCGTTTATTTCTTAAGCTATTATGCTATACTGTCTTGTTGGAGAATCTATAAAAGCATTTTACAAACTTTGCCTCACTCTCAGTACTTCAAATCCATTTAATCCAACTAAATTTATGGTAATCCAAATCTAAACACCAAAGTCCAAATCAGGGCAGAGGCAACAAGACAGGCAAAAGGTTCTCAGATAGTATCAGGAAAAGCGAACTTCTTTAATCTATACCCAACAGAGCCAAACAACTGGTAAATAACAATAGGTCAGTGGTGTAACAAAGTTCTAAACATTCCGATTGCAATGCAGTGAGTGCACTGTCAGGAGCACCGTACAAGCGATCGATCAATCACTGGTTGTCTCTGCACAGCATAAATCTTCAGAAATGAATCACGCATTACGCGATGAACTCAATTCAGTCCTGTTCATTGTCCGTTTTCTGTACAAGAGTCATGCCTAACTTCTGCATCATCGATTTCATAGCTTCAGGATCCATGCCTTCAGGAATCTGAAGGGCGTAAAACGTTCCATCATCCTCCGTGTGACCATTGATCGGAATGAAGTTGCTGCATTCAACGTACTGGCCGTCCATGTCATAACCTGCAATCTCAAGACCCTGCAAGTGGTCTTTCTGGATCACCAGTGACTGTACCTCGGACTCTCCGCTCTCGTTTAACTTCTGAATTGCATTTTTCATGATCACATGATCCTGCGGAAGGCCAGCAGCCAAGCCGTCGGTCGCAGGGTTCTGCTTCATGCGTTTTCGAGAAGCGTTGTTGAGAAGTTTAATGTTCCGCGTCATTCGAGGATTTGTGGGGTCCTTGATTTTATATGCTCCAACCGGAACACCTAAGGACTGAGCCAGCTCTTCGCTTTCAATCTACAAATCACAAACACAACAATGTGGCACATCTCCAAAAAAAGAGTACAGCACTAATTTGCTGGTGATAGACCACTGTGTTACAAAATAAAGGATCTCCACTAAGTCTGGCTGCTGTTTAAGTGGAAAAAACAAGTGCTACAAATAAAATAAGCAGTTCAAGCATTTATCCTGTGGACATGTCTTTCTTACTTTAACCTTCATCTAGCTAAATAGACCACAGCAACTTGTCAAAGTGTGATAATGTGCATGTACATACAGTGCAAATTGGTTAACACGAAAGACCATGAACCAGAGTAAAAAGTTTTGTCTTAACCAGATTTTTTAAATTAACCATTCGGCAACAGTAAACAGTCTTCCGGCTGCATCACTTCCCAGCAAAATATGATATATATGCACATATTTTTATTTGTTTATTCTATCTAACAATGGTCACAAACTTAAAATTGAATACAATTTACGCGTGACATTCCGCAGTTTGGACTTAAACTGTAAGTAGCATTCTGAGGACAACTTACAGGCCTCTCACAACTTGTCAAAGTTCTTGATTATTTTGGCTTATTCAGAAATGTTTATATTTGCATGAATAATAATGAATGTATCACACAGTAAGGCTCTGTATTTTTCTTGTATTATCAATGTTGTTGTAGCTTACATGCAATCTCAGTTTTCATAAAGGATTCATATATAATTAATATTCTACATAAACCACAGAACTATAGAAATAGATCAATCATCGATAAACCATTCCAAAGCTAACATGAATGGAAACGGGCTGATCATTGGGAAGATGAAACAGCGATTAAGAGGACTGGCCGATGGCCACCCACCCTCATAGGCCAAGGCTAAGAAAACGAAGTCACTAACACTTCATACCATTACTGTTCAAGGGATTGCTCCTATTCTTAGTCTTCTAAATTTTAATATTTATGCAAATGTTGAAAAGTAATACTGGTCCACAGTAAAGCTAGTAAAACAATTACTGAAGACCATTGCATCAGGAAGTTTGAAAAGCATTTATATAAGCAAGCCAATGAGTCACAACTAAGTTACTAGCTAGCTCAGGAAAGTACATTACAGTATCCTGTGAAACTTATTTGACTGCATGCCCAATCTGGATGATAATTATATATATATATATATATATATACACACACACACACACACATATATATATATATAAAATATCGAGGTATGTAATTATACCCGTCTCCATCAAATCTGATAAGAAAAATCAGAACTAACCACAAGGACATCATCCTGTCCAGAAATGGCCATTCCATCTTCAATGGTTATCGGAATGAGCTGCTCCTGGCCCAGGCTCTTGACCTTCTCGTGGAGTGACTTAAATTCAAGGAGAATCGTCTCTAGCCGAGGTCTTGTTGAATTTGGATGACTCTTTTCTACCTTCATCATCAGGAATTCCCACAGAGTAACAGATCTGGTTAGGTTCAACAGAGCATTTTCATTCAACTCTTCCTGCGACAACTGCAGTACAGTCTGCAAGAACAAAAACTCCCGATACGAACACAAGAAACTTTGGCAACAGGTCAACAATTCCACCGGCAATGAATCAAACACAAATATATTATCGAGTCCAAAGCACCTGCCCCTCAAATATCCAAAGCTGGACTGTGAGAATAAGAATGTCCTACAAATAATTGAGTAAGTTTGTTAGCGAAAAAAGAGCCTGACAGGTAACACGTACCTTTTCCTTGCGTTTCTTTAAAGGGACAGGGTCAGCAATGCCAGGCTCCTTCTTAACTCTAAACATGGCACCAGGCGATGTCTTGGCAAGCGCCGCAGCCATTGTCTCATCCAGGTGAGCATTCTTTGGTAAAATCAGAGTTGTCTGCTGGAGTGGCATGGCTCCAAAGTTGAACGAAACTAAATTTGGGGTGTTGTCTAACACTGTCAAATCATCTTCCAGACGACCGAAGTTGCACAGATCGATGCCATCGACAGACGATAAACCCTTGACACCTAATCAGAGCAAAGCAATTAGTGCATTAATAATTGATTTCATCATCCATATAATCCGGTTTTTTAAAACTTTGAATTCCTTAACTCTTAAAATCAAAACATTAGGAACAAAAGCTGTAAAGCTACATTTATATATTATGCAGAACTACAAATCTGAATTTCATAATAAATTTTAGCTAGGTGATAATGTGAAAGACAATAGAATAAATTATATTAAAACAAAGAATTTCTAACGAACATAAGGAAAATAACAGGAGTTAAAATACTCCCAGATGGGAATAATTAATCATTCACATTCTCAATATTCTACTAAATTTTAAAGTTACACCATTTTAATATAGTTTAATTTAAAAATTTTAATTTTAAACTCACCAGATTTTCTTTTCCTATTCATAATGGCAGGTTTCACTTGAGCACGAGAAACTGGAAAAACTGGATTATTAACAGGCAGACATTCATCGGACTGTTGCCCATAGGCTATGTTGTTCGCGTGTTTTGTAGTTCGACTGTGACTCTTTAAATCGGCAACATGAGCACGCAACAAGATACGGCAGTACTTGCATCTGGCTCGCGTGTCGTCACCTGGCACCGATGCAATCCACCCTAAGAATTAAAACAATGGAGATATAGAACAAGACAATGGCTTCTTTTTAGTACGTGATCATTATCATTATTATATTCGTTTATTAAGCAGGCTGGCAAACCGCAGCAAGTTACATTCCACAAGTAAATACACAAGAAGAGATAAAGAGAGCGAAATAGCGGAAACTTAGATAGCGCAGTGGATATATGGTGGATATTGTTAAAGTGCTATAGTCGATACAAGCAGAATATTACAGTCTAAAGCTTAGATAGCACCAATGGGATACATGTTAATGGCTAAACAATACTCTGGACACAAAATATCTGTCGTCCCTAGTAGGAAGAAGGAAGTTATAAATGCAAGTTATAAATGTGATGGACTTGGTTTGTGATTTATCAACAGTTAATGAAGAGTAGTTGTTGGGATCACACACAGAGGCCTTAGGCAACTGACTTAAACAGAATACAGTATCATTTGGAAAAACCAAATCCATAGCCATATCAACTAGAACTTGGGATTTGTGCTTTGTAGCTCAAAGACCTACCAAAATGGAAAAGGAACCTCCTCTGTACTCAATATGGGACTTAAACTGCTCTATTTTAACAAGAGCTGCGGTGTCAACTGCATTTGTATTTATATTCGCCAGTCTGTTTAATTAATTATTCATATTCGGCTTAACGGTAAAAATGCAATTCAGTAATGCAATAATTTTTTCATATTTATATTTTCAGATAATATAGCAACAATTCTTTCATTGATGTCGACAAAAAACCTAAAATAATCTGAAAGCCTCAAATATGAATGCAGTCACACAACTGATAATTGTTCAAGATAAAAATTTAAAATTCTGACAGCAATCTAACAAAGTATATTTTGGCTATAAAAACTTAAGATGAAATTAAGTGCCACTGTTGTTTTACTTTAGTGTGACCTACCTCTAAACTGCGGATCAGACTCCCATTGCTTTCGATACCTTTTCCGATAACGTGACCAGGGACTTTTGCTCAACATGTAACAAGCTGATACCTTTGACTGCAAAGTCACACAGAATACATCAGCAATATTACAACAGTTGTAACACTTTAACCATGAGCATGTACTAAAAGTGATTGGGAAACCACTAAACACTTGAACAGATGCATCATACAGGTCTCAAGACGTAAAGTCTTAGCCAGTAGAGCAAATAAAACAATTTATGCCAGTCAAATTAATCAACTAAACTGCAATTCTTAAAGCAAAGGAAAAATGAAATTAAGACAGATTAGCCACACAATAAGATTTTGTGTTGTGTCAATTGTCAAGTAACTGACTCAGAAATATACAAAGCAGATATTCGATTCTTAATTGTGAACGTCAGGCAAGACATCATAACCAAACTGATAACTGAACAAAAACTGCCAAAATAGGATGGAAAAAAATGTTAAAAACTGCATAAATAACCAACACCCAGAAACTAAATTTACAAAAAAATCAGTCACAACATTTTTTTCAGAAACTAGTGGACCATAACAAACCAGTCTAATCTCTTATTTTAAGAATATACAAAAACTTAACTCTAAAACTGGAAAGGAATGGGCAAGCAAGTCATGAAATATGAAAGCCAACAGGAACTTTAAGGATATTATCACCTCTTCAGAAATCAGAAATTACCAAATCAGAAAAGCTCACATTATTTCTTTGCCTGAAAGCAACAGATTATAACTCTTACCTCTTTAGATGACTTGTCAGCTGAGTCATTTGATTTTGATGCTGAAAACAAAGGATATTCTGTAAGAACTAGAAATTCATTTAACAAATTATGAAACCCTACTGCACTATCCAAATAAGAAGTATAAAAAACAAAATACGCATTAAAAAACGCATTAGCAAATGTGGTCAACAACGACCGCATGACAACATAATTGGACATATAATTACAAGCAACAGTTGATAAAGCTTGATCATCAATTAATGGAGACCAACGAGATCGAACAATTGCTAGTCTCAAGTGGGAAGCTCTGATGCTGAGAAAGCATAACTACAGTATGGAAGGTTAAGTAAGTATTTTGCAGCTAAAATTCTGAAAATAGATACACCATTACCTGAGTTATTTTCAATAGAGACTGGTTCCCTGCCTTCATTGTGAAGCCAATACGCATTCCTCGTATGTTTCGTTGTTTTCCTGTGTTGCCGTAAATCTGTATAATGCGCTCTCAGGATACATCCACACAATCTACAGGCGGCTTTGAATTTGTCTCCATCTACAGGAGCCACCCAATCTGCAAGCCAATGCACAAAACAGAGTCCATGATAATAACCAATATGTATCAGTATACGTGCTCTATTTGGGAAAGGCTAGCTGCATTATAAAAAATATACACAATACGACACCTAATCTCCCAAAATAATGCACATGGGATAGATAGCACAGCATTAAATGACACTACACTGGAAATGACGTGAAATCAGTCCCTGGTTCTATCACACATGGGTAGACAATTAACTGATGTTCTCAAGAGCTGCAACTGAGTTTACATTTCTTTTCAAAAGAAAACAATCACAGAACTACAAACCACTCAGAGCAGGATCCAATTCCCATTCCCTTCGATACATTTTCTTGTAGCGACTCCAGTCAATATTAGAATGTGATGCACGTTTCTGCAGAAAAACAACAATCACCATATTCATGAACCAATAACAAACATAACATAAACATTATTAACTTCAAGTATGAAATGATATAATAGTATCCTTTGGTATTCAAAACCCACCTGCAAAAACCGTAAGTCCGAATATCCAGTTTCAAGAAAACGAGCAAAACTCAGTCATTTTTTTTCAATTGTCAGATTATAACAGATTATAATTTTAAAATATATTTTATACAAAAAACAAAAAAGTTCGGTAAAAGTAACACTGAAGGGTTGGCATTGCGTGGATGATTTTGTAAAGTTATCGCCTTAAACTTCATTCTTCAGACGCATTTGTTGGATTAAAATTTGCATAAATGCAAAGAGAGAAAATAGAAGAGTGAAAAAGTCTCTTCACTTATTTAAACAACATAATGAATGAGAAGATGACCCCAACATCATGTTTTCATGTAACAAAAAGCCCGACCTGTTGCACGGAAGCACAGCACAGTTGCATAACTGTTTCAATAGCACATTGTAACGATAACCAATCAGTGGGCTGAAAACTAGAGCACAGACTGTCCTGATCTATGCTAGAGTAGTCCCAATAAGTTAGAATATTCCAAAAAGAGGATCACAACTGTAATTCAATCCACAACAGCACGCCAGTGCAGCATGTCCTTAGTTACTTCTATAGCTGTTTCTCAAGATTGCCAACTCAGATTTTCAGCTGGAAAAGTAGTCTTTGTGTCAAAGTATACAAAAGATATTCTTAAAAAATATTGATACACAGTTTGCTTACTGCCTGTCGACCATTTGAAGGCTTTTCAAAGTCTGAATCTACGTATAATTCATCTTCATCGGCAGCTTCATCCATCTGCTCATGCCTTATTCTGCTTCTTTTCTCCTTTTTACGATTCTATTTCATAAACATTAAATTCTGTCAAATTCTCATGTGATTTCAACTATTTCATTTAGCAGAACTGCTGTAATATTCTGGCAAAACTAACATTAGAAATCTTAAAATCTAAAAAAATGGTAAAACAAGAATCATTCTTTTATACAAAAACATAATTAAATACTGGTAATGAATATGATTTTACTAAAATAATAAATAATCAGACGAAAATCCCTCAAGCAGCACACAAATTAGCAAGCATTTCATCAGGCAATGTACAAGGCTGTATAAACTATCACAAACCCTTGCCACAATTGCTGTCTCCACTACAAGAATGATATGCAACCAAAATTGTCTGTGTGTATTAGAACATTTATGCAACAAGTTCTGCTTTGAACTAGAGAAATGTTCATGGTAAAGTCTTCTTATTAATACAAGCATTGAGTGAAATAATTATTCAAAGTCCAATCAACAGCCAAACATAAACATAAGTATAATTGACCCTTCATAAGTAACTTCAGCTCAGACGTGACCAACATCATTAAAAACTCGTAATTTATTTAACATTTAACCTCAAAATATGACATAATGTACTTCAGTAAAATTTTATTATCTCAAAGCAATAAAACCACAAACTAGTCTACAGAAACAAACAGCAAACCTCATCTAGTTTTCTTCGTTTGACACACGGCTGAAGGTTCTCTCGCACACATTTGGAAAGCTTGGCTTCTGAAGGAAGAAACTCTAGATCATCATTGGCATAAGACACAACAGGTTTCAATTCCATGAAATCCTCATCTGGATTCTGCAGATCATAAGCATCAATGGCAGACACCGCAACAGCATCCATTGTGGCAGCAGCCGAAGCAGCCCTGGAGGCTGTACCTGCCATGGCAACAGCATCCATCATGGCAACATCCTGCCTTTGTTGATCCATCATGGCATTTCCTGCAGCATACGCTTCACCCGAAGCAGCTGCAACAGCAGGTGACCGATCATCAACACCGCCAGAAGCAATAATCAACGGATGATTCAGAATACCAGTTTCTTCGGAAGCTGTCAGACTCTTTTCTCTATAGACAGGATTTTGTGCGATGGAAGTCATCAGTTTCCTTGTTGTCGATCTCTGCTTCAGTGCAGACTTAGAGAGGGCAGAGATGCTGGGCTCCTCAACAGTTTCGCATTCCAGATACAGGACCTCAGTTGCATCATCAATTGAATCAGACTGTGACGTTGATGGTTGTGCCTTGCCATGTTTCTCCGTCTTTGACCTTCGTTTCCTAATTCGACCCTCTTGATTGCTCTTTTCACTTGAAAACACTTGAGATGTGCAACCATCAGCATTCTCAGTTGCAAACTCATCAACCGCCTCAGCAGCATCTACATATGTTAAACAGTAAAACAACTACAAAAATCTACAATCAGATAATAAAAGATTTCAGTCAACACTCCAACAAAATAGCATTAGGACTGCCTCTCTGTGATGCATTGACTGAAGACTTATCTGTCAAGATACCAATGACAGCAACTGAAATAATAATAGTCTCATCTATTTGAATGGTGTGTCGTTAACTTGCTGGTTAAGAACAGATTCAACAGTGAATGTGGTAAAAAGAACAAGAAAGACTTTTCTCTGTACAGGGTACAACTACAGCCATTTACAGAGTGCAGTCCATCATTACAGGAACCAGTAAACTACTGAACTGCTGAATATTTAAAGCAATCCTGGAAAGTGTCTGAAATTACCTGCACTAGAAGTTAACTGAATAAAAACATACTCGCATCCGCTTCTTTCTCGGCAAAAAGGTTGGATCTCTGAATGTGCTTCTTGGTCTTCGTGTGACGTTCAAGGTCTTTGAAGTGAGCTCTCAGTTCTACTTCACAGTATAAACATCCTGCCTTTGTTGAGTCACCATCAACTGGAGTCAACCAACCTGTACAGAGATAATATGATATTACGTTAAGGCTAATCACACATTCATCTACATCCCTCTATCAGCATTAGCTATCATGAGCACAGACCATAAGTTAGTGGATCCTTCTGCTGATGAAGAGACATAACAACAGTAATCCAACACAAACATTACTTACAGCTAGAAGGACACTGAAACAAGTGTCACCACCCCATGTAACAATCTTCAAAACCGGACAAAAAGGTAACGCTTTGATGATAAGAGTGTTCTAAAAAGCGATTGGGAAACCAGTGCAGTTTGTCTTTTGACTATACAGGCATATGCAACGAATTAGCTATCAAACACTATAACTCCAAGATCAGAAAACACATTAGGTAATTTTGTTTATGTCGCTTTCTACTTTGCAATGGCATAACAGAAATGTCATACTAGTAACACTCAGGCGGTATAACCAGTCAGAGAGATACTCACAACATCTGCTGAAAAGAAAGAGTTTCAATAGCAATAAGAAAAGAGCCAGATAAAATTAATCAACTGATCAACCACGGAAAAGAGAAAGACTTCAAAACTCGCCATAACAAAATCCGTGTGTAAATCAATGCTTCAAGAAGAAATTCTAACTGTGAGGTGAGCAACTCAAATACCGAATAAAAACGCTTCAACAAAATCACATATAAAATCACTTTCAATGCATCACCTGCAAACAGAGGATTCATATGCCAGCGTTTCTGGTACTTAATTCCAGTTTTTGCATCCAGATCATGTTCTGATTCAGCTGCGTTCTTCACATGTTCTTTCGACTTCTGATGCTGTTCTAAGCAATCTATCGTGGCATCCAGCTCAACGCCACAGCTAGCACACTTCACACGACTTGCATCACCATCCACTGTCAACAGCCAACCTGTCAAGAGTAGCGACGTCTTAATAATTTAAACAACTTTTAAAGCTATAGTAATTTTACAATTTTTATGATCTAGCAATATTTATACATCATTACTTCTCGAGTTGTCTATTGAGAATAATTGTTCATTATTTTAATCCAGATTTTCCATCTATAAGTGGTAATTATTGTTATCTTTAATGAAATCTGCTGAACAAAACGTCATTTATCGGTTCACTGGTTGGATGTGAGAGCCATAATAAATTGACCGAGAGCAAGGAATTGAGATTTCACTGAGGCAATAACTGTGTAATGACCACGAGCAGGCCCCTAATGTAATGTAATGTAATCAAGCATTTATATAGTGCCGCTCAAATCAACAGCGCAGACATGGTTACACAGTGCCATTGATGTATGGTAATGTGTGCACTTCTAAACTTATGCAAAGGCAATGTTAGAAGCAGCTGTGCAGCATTGTAGAAGTCACTTCAGAAAAAACAAACCAGTACTATTATAACCAAAAGCCTGACGCTGCATAACAACGGAGACCTACCATTCAGTTGGCGAACACACTGACTCTGAGTGGCCGTAGTAGTAAGGCAGTCTTCCTGGAATACAGACAACCATAACGTCATCATTTAAACAGCTGATGTAACAACTAGCTCTTAGTTTCAAATGCAAACATTACAATAGGATTCCAGATGACAGCAATCTTAATAGCTGTATAAATCACCAATGAATAAACAATTCT
Organism: Bimastos eiseni; assembly: GCA_959347315.1. Classification (NCBI taxonomy): domain Eukaryota; kingdom Metazoa; phylum Annelida; class Clitellata; order Crassiclitellata; family Lumbricidae; genus Bimastos; species Bimastos eiseni. The sequence continues at coordinate 16,682,790 of OY365808.1, read as the reverse complement.
TGTAATGTAATGTAATCGAGCACTTAACCGCTCTTCACAGATGAAAAGTTCCTTTGCAGCCAAACTGCAAGCCAAGGCAATGCTCTCGTAGCAAAACTTGACTTCTACTTGACCTCCAAATGGTAATCTAAGATATCAACATCAGTCTTACAGAGACAACTGATTTGTTGATCGATCAGCCACTAAAAACATCCATGACATCCAAAGTATTAGGTACCACATTCCACCTTTGTATTAGGTACCACATTCCATCTTAGTATTAGGTACCCCATTCCATCTTTGTATTAGGTACCACATTCCATCTTTTTATTAGGTACCACATTCCAATATTATTGCAATAAAAACTTTGATCCCAAAGTTTAATTCAGCACGCATAATGATCTGTGGAACCTAAGCTTGGAATATACATGATCAGTTGATTAGTTACGGAAAAGGTTAATCTTATGTACCTGCATAAGCAGTTCATCATCTGGGTTATGAAAACTACAGTCACCTGAAAATTAACATAACAAACACATTTTAGCACATTTCTTACTCAGCATCTTTGTCTTCTGATGAAAGTAATTTTAAATCACAGACCTAAACGTTTACATCAGTGCAAATAATAACTCAAATGTAAATGTCTATTCTATGCAATATGCGCTCCTGGCATAATACACAAACATCAAGGGTAAACAGCGCACATTCTCATAATGTGACAGCAATGAGCTAATGATCAATCAAAGTGGGACGTAGCAAAACCGGTGAGACACCACCAGACAAGTACTGCTAATATTCTATAATTGACACAAGCCCAACATGGACTTGGCACTGCTCATGATGGAGTTACAGAAGGAGAAGGTAAAAGAGAATTTACAGAGGTGTAGTTGAAATTTGCTCGAGATGTAGGGTGCAATGCAGCACAAGGACAGGGTAGGAAACTGCTCATAGTAGCACTTAAACGGTCAGTGTAAAATATGTTACTTACTTGAACCTCTTTCCAAATTGTTTACTAATGAATCGAGCTCAAATGATGCAGTATATTCAGACATATTCTTCAGATGTTTTTTCTCCAAAGCATGGCCACAAAGTCCAGCATGGTGTGCTGGTAGAAGCACCTCACAATACTTGCATTTTGCCTTACGATCATCACTAGGAACGGGCAGAATCCAATCTAGAATTAATTAAGAGCAATGCAAAAATCAATATCAACAGCATCATACTTAACAGGTCTCATGTGCTACTAGCATTAGTCTTTGGCTTACTTATAGTAGTTAGGACTCAAAATTATGCATAATATTTTTGATCTTTTGGTCCGCTGCCATTGGTGAGAACGAAATACTTCCGGCGTGTGACTGACGAAAGGAGTAAGTAAAATGAATCTTCGTATATGTCTAAAACTACATTAACCTTTACATTAACCCTAACCGATCCTCACGATGCTTAACCTGACCTAAACGACCCTCACGATGCATAATTGCAACAAATTATAGGTTTCATTGTGCACATGTTATCATTGCATTACAATTGCTTGCATTCTTATTATTATATATAAATCTGTGTTCGTATACAAGACACGCCCAAAATATTATGCATAAGTTTGAGTCCTAACTACTATAAGTAAGTCAAGTCTTCATTAGTGTTTAATATTTAAAACATAGATTAGACACACATGCTCTTCATGGGTTCACAATTGAGGTGCAAATGCAATTTAAATGATACAATATACTAATACAAATTAACACTGACAAGTTAAATATCGTTTGCGCCAAGTAACTTCTTTTCATGCTTGATGTGCCACAAAATAATTCACTACGTTTCCAAATAAAACTTCTTCAGTTGCATTATATGCTTACTTTGATATTTACCAACCAACAGTTTAATATTATGGTCTTCATATGGAAAACCCTCAATTACAATAATAGATTAATTGAAGTCGTAATCGTGATCTCCAAACTTCTAAAGCACCATTCGGAAGTCAAGTGATGGGCAGCTTATCCCCAAGAGCTGCGTCGAATCAGAGGGGTCATCCTAAATGTAGTCCAGATAAGATTCAGGTCCGATTGCCAGATTAAATAGCACTGATCATTTTGGTCAAATTGTGTTACACCCGCACTAAAATCAATTAAAAACAATTAAATCTTTGGCTTCCGGTACTTTTGGTTATTTCCAAAAATAGCTTTACCTTTGTTTACATTTTGCTGCTGTTGGGTCCCCTATTGTAAAGCGCGTGGTTAGACCAGGTTGTAAAAATAAATGCATACCTTTGAAGTTCTCGTCAGTTTCCCACTCGTCTATATATTTCATTCTGTACTGTGATCGTTTTGCCATTAGATGGACTCTGGTTAACGTCAAATTGTTTACACAAAACAGCCTAAATGGCGCAAAAATCGCCCAAGGTAGCAACGCAAAAATGGCGGTTCCACTCTATCTTCATCAGCAATGGTCTTACTGCGCAACACGTGCGACACACAGCGACCAATCCAGTTAACACAACCCAACTTGCGAATGCAAATTCATAATCGGATTGTACAATGTTGGCTAACGCACGATTTAATTTATATTAGGCTTGGACAGAATGAGCGCGCGCGCAGCGTTAAAAAGACATGGACAAATTTATTTGCACACTAAGCAAATAGAGCGTATGCCTACTTGTGTTGCACGCTTCCTCCCTAAGCGGTAGTAGGTAGTTAACTGGTCAAATAATGTGTAATGTTTTAAAGTTTGCCTATGCAATCAATGTCGTGATATCATAATCTCAGCGGTGGCTTGGAGCCGGTTCGGTCAGGTTTGTGCGAACCGTTAGTTCAAAATAATAAATATGCCTAAAATCAACTACTAATTTCAAAAAATCAAAAAAATTTTAATTGAAAAAAATGTCCGTTTCTACAAATTTTCATATAAATTGCATAAATATTACTTTACAGTTTAGCCTTTCGGCAATATATAATTTAATTTTGCTTATTTGTTTATGTACTAAAAAGACTATTCTAAAGACTTCTTACGAAACAAAAAAGAAATAGAAAAACTTGCTCCATTTGACGTCAAACACTTAAAAATGCTTGGCGGATGGACCCGAAACTCCGCTGAAGGAGCTTCGTGGGCCCAGACGCCAGATCCCCTAATCGTAATTTGACTGACTGTGGCGGTAACCGATATGGCATAAGGGGACATACTAACTGCGAACCCTTTGTTACAAATTTGGCAATACACCGCTGCATAATCTAATGTAAATCTGCTGCAATTTTTCAGCCCCACAAAAGCCACGTCACGTATGCGGTGCTGCGTACGGTGGCAATCGGTAGAGGATGGTGGACATATGGTGGTCGTGTCACGTTTGGTGGTACAAGTCTACAAGATCGAGTGGAATCACGATAGGAACAGGATAGCTTGAAGAGATCGGGTTTCAGTCGTGACACTCGTGAGCCTTCTATTACCTCGTTGGTCGTTAGTGGAAAGTAACAGAGAATAATGCCGCCGCCACAAAGGAACCGTCCATAAATGACGTCACGCGATTTTGGTTGATATATTACCCTCGATCTCTCGTCACACGGTATGAGGTAGGCGTATCACAAAAATCGACCCCTAAACATGACTTCACAAAACTCGAGCCCCAAGATAATTTTATTTCGACGAACTGGTAAGGCGAATTTCGTGGAGAATTATGAATCATGATTACATGAGAGGGCGAAGAGCTAGGTCGACCGTGAAGAGGGGCGTGGGTTTAAATTTAGGATGGATAGCTTCGAAGTTTCGTAGTGAGAAATAGAGGAACATGATGCAGATGAAGATCGAGCGGCCAACTATCAATGATCAACTAATCACTACTCGATCCGTGCTTCGACGTCCATCCTATTAGTTGGCCTATATACGCAGAGCAGCAACAGTCTAAGTTCAAAGTGCAGTTTAATACACCAAAACTTTCACACGAAAATTGCTTGAGCTATATTAATATAGGCATTTATTCCATGGCATAAACATACATTTTTCAAAAATTACAATAACTTATTTTACAGTGTAACACGTGCAAACAAGCGACGATTCACATTGCAAGCTGTTCAAATTACATCGGAAACATTCCTGTCGTGATATTAATGAAAAATTATGAGAACATTATAACATAGTGTAATAGTCTCGAATTCACTTAATTTGGGCGTCCTGCCATCACCAGAGCTTGGTCGAGGGCGACGCGTTTCCAGCCGGCTTCAGCAAACGCTTCATCCGCTGTTGCACCACAGGTGAACTCTGTGGAGGCAAGCACACAATATGTAATCATAAACGGGAAATTTTTATAGCCGTATTCAAAAACTACTCGCCACATACGATGACGTATAATTATACACACCATCACTCCGTTGTAGGCCTATCAGAGGAGAGACAGACAGACAGAGACAGAGAGAGATAGACAGAGACATAGACCGAGACAGAAACGCGAGAGAGACAGAGAGAGAAAAAATACAGAGACACACAGAGAGAGACATAGACAGAGAGACGGAGACGGAGAGACAGATAGATGTAGGCTACAGTTGAGGAACGAGTCCGGTTTCCAGAGACGGTAGAGACATGTGCTAAGCAGAGGAAGTAGAGAAGCTGCAGAAAAAAACAATAAAAATTAACGTCAGTCATTAAAACACCGCAACTTTAGCCTTTTTGGCCGATACATTGCACACGATGTCGTTTTCTTTGCCGATATCCTACGGCATATCATAAAACCGAATGAGTAGATTGAATGACCCTTGCTAATAGTCATTATTAGATCGATTCTCCTTTCCTAATCAGGATTTTATTAAATGCGATGGAGAAATGAAGCAGGTGCGCGAGAGGTTGGAGATGTGATTAGAGAAGGATAGATGTGGCTCAAACATATAGACCTATGTCTAAACCATCAAATACGATTGCGAACAGGTGAGTTGGAGGTGAAAATGAAAGAGGGAGAGTTGGTGGCTATAGTCTATACATGTAAGTTAATATAGAAGGGTCGGAAATTTATATACCATTATGCATTATGAGACCAATTATAGTAAATTAAGATATTAGTATTTGTGGATTTACGAAAGGAAATTGACAATTAGCGGCTGGAGTCGCAAAGATCATGTTTTACCACATACATGGGCTTTGGTAATAACAACTATTAGGCCTACTATTGTTGTTGAACTTGTTGTTGTTGATATTTTAGTTTACCACAAAAACAACAAGAACGATAGGCCTAAACAATTAACAAAAACCAAAAACAGACAATAATGACGACGGAAGTAGGCCTGCCTAGGTCCATAGGCTACAAAATAGCAACTCGAGATTGCCTATAGTTACGCATAGGCCAAAACAATATGCATACAGCGTTAAACTGTATATATAATTGGTATAATAGGTATATATATAATATATATATATGTGTGTGTGCCAGAGATTGCCTATTGTTTTATGTAGGCCTACGTTTTACTTTTTAAATAGGCAGAAATTAATAAGGGCCGGTGCTTTCGTCTTTGTCAGCGGTGTCTAGTGAAAAAATTGTTTGAATCAATCCTATCTTACGACAAAAATTATGTGGGACTAAACGTGACCGCAACCAGCACCTATAGGCTCAAGTGATATTTGCAGTGCAGACAAAGGTAAAATCAATAGGCCTATATGATTGCCTATACAGCATAATGGTAGCCACCCATTATTTAGCAGGTGGTGTATTAAGAAACGATCAAAGCGCTTACCTGAGTCGCATCTGACATCTGACCAGTAATTGGATTATATCCTATAGAAGAACAAAAAGCGCCTTACTAAGACCTGATTAACGATCACACAAGTAGTGACACAACTCTCCAACAATTTCATGACATCTAGGAGTGACCTTGCGCAAGTTACAAATTTAATTAATTATTAATAATGTTCTCGTGCGCACATGTCCCCAACGGGTAACCGTGGGGCTATTGTCATCGTTAATATTAATAGGCCTACTATTGATAACAATAGCAATAATCATAACACCACGGTTACACTCAGAGGCGTAACAAGGTTTTGAAAAGTGGGGGTATAACTTCTAAAATATTGCGCGAAGCGTCAAAATATTTTCTTGCCCCCCACTTTTTAAATTTTGCCCCCCTCAGAAATTTTAAAAACGGGAACACAAATTATCTAAACAAAAGTCATCTTAAAAAGTCATTGGAGAAACATAAAATTTTAAAAACCGATTTGGGTGGCACATGGGGAGGCACTGCGCACTAAAACACTAAAGCACTAAAACTGGCGGACTTTGCCCTCCAGTTTTGAAACTGGGGGGGAGGGGCGGTGCCTCTGCCTCCCGCTTGTTACACCCCTGGTTACACTTACACAGGAGAACATTAAGACAGAAAGTACTAAAAATTAGAAGCGTAGCGTGTAGAGGTTTCACCTCCTCAAGAATTCATACCGTAATCCATCCAATCTCGTCTGCCTTTCAAAGTTTTTCGTTCTGGAAAAACTCTGCCGCCACAGGCTCTTGCTCTCTCGTGCTTGACGCTAATTAACCTATGACGGCGCTCTATGAATTTGGAATAAACGATAGCGATTACTACTTGCCTTTTGGTCTCTGCACGTTTGATTGTCCAGCCGATTTGATGGTAGGTGAAGAAATGGCGAGACTGTCTTCAGTTGCCGCCTTCCCTGGGTCTGAATTTCTATGAGCCAAAGACTGGTTGGGAGAGGAGCTACAAGACCCCGTTGACTGTCCTCCTCCATCACCAAACAGCCTCGTTTGCGTGTCACCTTGAAGGGCTGCACGCGATGACCTTGGTGTCTTCCTCACATCCGAGGAAGCCTCATGCATGTCGCTGTTTGACCCGAATATGTCGCTGTCCGGGTGATGCTTTCCCGGCCTTCGACCACCAGCATACTCTGGCACAGAGGAGACGGCGGCAGCACTTGCTTGATGAGACGGTTTCATGACCCTGAAAAGTCAATGCAAGGACACCTTGAATACCACAACCACTGCACGATTAGCACCGACGAAACAAAACTTTGCACGGAACAAAGCACGGAGCCTGAATACATGCAGATTTATGCAAATTCATGCAGATTCGGAATGTAGCAATTATTGCAAAAGAATGGATTGAATTGCTATCGAGTGTACGGTGTAAAATCAAAGTCGACCAAGACCTCACGAATTGGGTTACCAAGCAGGGTGCCCATTAAATAGAATGCCTCCGCATTCTCATGCTTTGTGCGTTAAAATGGTTAGATAGCTTCGCTCTGAATATGGATCGAAGATGTGATTTCTTCAGACCCGGGTCGTACAAAGCTATAGCAGCGTCCTGCGCCTAGCATTAATCTGGCGCGCCCACATTTTGTTGCCTATCTAAATTTCTAATATAACATAAAATTCAGTAGGCCTAATAGACAGTTTTTCGCAGAACTCATTTTGGATTTAGGCCTACAACAATATTTTTTTGACGAAACTAAAAATAATGATCTACAGAATTATAATAGTATTGAAGTAGGTTTTCCATAAGCAGACTCAAGTTTATAGAATAATTAAAGTTATTCCATCATGAAATTTGTGCCCCTTCAGTATTAATTTTGCGCCCTGTGCCATCACACCGTCCTCGGCACAGCACTGCTTCAGACAGTCTGTCTTGCTCGTTAAGTGTGATGCCTTTATTATTGCAGTTGGGCGTAAGAGTCGCACTTTCTAGATATTTATCTTCGACCTTGGCTATATTGCTCGGTCTCTATATCGCAGAGAATACGGGTTCGAGCCTTGTTCGAGGTAGTTGATGGCATAAACATCATAATCATAATTAAGGGTCGTACAAATATAGTGCTTCTGTTTTCTCTTGCCCTGAACGCAAAAAATTGTGAGGCCTAATCAAATAAACAAATTAGGTATCTTCGCGCTCAGTAATGTATAGGCCTATAGAGACGTGTTTTGGGATGGTCCATGCAGTCGTTGGGACTCATCTGGTTTTTCGTCGTTTTAACTATTCTGTCATCCACAGTCTATTTCAACCAAGAGCACTCTGGCTACAACAGAACAATAGGCCTACTAAACGTAACAAGAGCAAGCGCCACATCGCTTCATAGGGCTAAATAAAGCGTAATGATAACTTAAATAAGTAAGTATATATATCTTCATAGTTTAACATAGCTGCCAACATAATAATCTATAAGGGCACATCGTGTTCCTGCATGTGCCGCACTCGAGTGTATGCTGTCTCGAAGACAATGCATAAACGCTATTAAACAGTTAATTTTTAGTGACTAAGATAAAACAATGGTATTAATACCTTTTCAGGCTAGCGTCATCCCCCAAAACCGAGCAGCCATCATGATGAGAAGACATTAAATTTGTTTATGTTGAAATAAGTAAAGACAAGAAAACACGTTTTATTTCAGCTGTTTAAGCACACGCAAGGACGATTCAGTCGCTAAGAATTAGACACTAGAGACAGACATCAAACAAGGTGTGACTTTGAACCTATTATACTGCCATCGTGAATGTAGACACTCCTCTTTCATAGACCCATGTGCTATATATATGTATATATATATATATATATAGTTATTGCAGGCCTATATAATATTATATATGCATACAATTGTATGCAAGTATGTGAATATTAATTATGTGCATGTTTGTATACGTTACGTACAGCTAACTGCAAGTGCGCATGCGTGCTAAAGGCCTATATATGCTAATCGAAAAAATATTATAGCTGTAAGTGCTGTAATATGCCAAGCAAATTTTTGTCGACGGAAACGGCCTCTGTTGTCATAAACTGTCGTTAAACCCTGGATCCATCCATTAGGTTCGGTATGCAGGAGTGTAACAAGTGAGGGGCAGAGTAGTTTTGGTGTTCATTATTCCACCCAGTGTCCCCCAAATCTGTTCTACTTTCCATTTTTCTCCAATCGCTTTTTATATTTAATGATTAAAGTATTTTGGATGAATAAATCTCCAACAGTTGAAAGTTTGTTTTTACGATTTGTTCTTACTTATTGCGGGTATAAAAGCTGTCAATTGCAAAGGAGAATAATGGATACACGGTTATTTTGTTGAGATAACTTGCGACCCGCATCTATTACATTTCTGACGGCAAAGTTCAAAAAGTGGGGCGTAAAAACAAATTTCTGCGCTTAGCGCGATTTTCTCACAAATACCCCCTGCTTTCAAAACCTTGTTACACCTCTGGTTTGTAAATGTATCACTGTCACGTTTCCTACTACAGCCACTCGAGCTTACAGCAATAAACTTGTAGACCTGCCCCTAGAAATCCAAACTTTAGGGTGACATTCGCCTTGCTGCCATTCCGTAATAATGAATTATTTTTGTCGATGTTTAAAAGAATTTATTGAACTGAACCATCATAAATTCAAGTACTGTTTTGAATTCATAAAATCTTCCTTCGAAGACTAATCATAAGCGAGACAATAGCTACGCCTTTTATCTTTAGCATATGTATTCAGTTTAGGCTATACGCCTGCAGTATTAACAGGTGGTTGATTCTAGCAAATCAGTTAGCCCGACATGGACCCTTACGGTACACGATATTGAATACTATGGTCTACATTTAGATAAATACATGCAGACAAATGCGCAGAATTGGCCTATGTATACGCAAAAATGCACATACATACATATGAACATACATGTATACAGTGCTTGCACAGATCTAAACAAAAGTAACAAATTTTCGAACACACGCAAGCTTCGATCGGAATGCATACATGAGATGCATGTTATGTGATCATGCATTCATTAAGCATTTAATTAAGTCGCTGATGAGTTCTTCGACTAATTGTCTTTGAACTACATGCCACAGCAGCAGCATATATGCAGCATCGTCGTCATCATCAGCAGCAGTCGCTATTAGTCGGCTGTATTAACCCAGCCGTTATGTGTTGTCACCATGGAAACGTTAAGCCAAGAGTAGTACGAATTATCTGGGTTCAACACGTCCATATTATTCGGTTCAGTTAACTGTCGGAAACAGATCTAGGCCTACGAACATATAATTATAGCCATACAAACGAAGCCACGATCCAGTTCGTATAAATAATACATTATAATTATGAATAACGTAATGAAAATGAAGTTTAGAAAACACTGCTAACCAATCAGCACTAGTGCGTCACTTCGGCGCAGTCATTGCCAGTGTCACAGGCGATTTATGGTGAGCAGAGATAAATGATGACATCTGTGAGGTAGGGCAACGACCAATGCAAATGCTTTTCTACTATAGGTGCTTTAGCCTGAATCACCCTGTTGATGTACCGCAACCAACTGAAATCAAACGATGGAATAGATGCGACTTCTGGCAACAGTCCAGGTAGAACCATTCGGATCAAATGACCAAAGCCAGTGCGAAAACGTACTTGTGAGCAGCACGATTTTTTTATTGTTCTTGTCAAGTTTTTAAAGTTGACCCTAGTAATTATAGCCTAATTCTTATCATCCTTTCGGCGCCGTCTCTGGAAGGAAACTCATTCTCCAAGCTCTTTGCAGGATGCGGTCGTGCTTGTTCTGGTCCTCTGCCGCTATGAGACCCCGTCTGCAGGCTGAAGAGGTGTAAATTAGGCGAGCTAGCGTGGCAGCCCTGAGCACCACCGTGTTAATCGCAGATTGTTTCGCGCAGCCCATAACGTAATGATCACGCCTGGCCATCCTGGCATGATTGGTATAATGCTTTAATTTTTTTAACGAAGAAAGCGCGGATTGAGACATACTAGGTTTGAATTTAAGAGAAAGCAATGTGAGTTAAAGAGAATCAGGGATGAGTAGTAGGCCTATATAAAGCATAATGCTGTGATCAAGGCGAGAGCGCCTTGCATTGCTGCTGACAGTTAAATTCGACTACTGTAATAACTTGTCATCATTCGTTCATACCATATGTGATCATATTGCGATTTGTCAGTTTGAAACTAAACGAATATTTGTAGAAATCAATGGTGTCGAAGGCTGCAGAAATATCAAGAAGAAGGCAGAGGCATATAGTAATCGTAATCCCCAAACTACCAACTAAACGCCAATGTCTTGTAAACCAAAAGCAAGGCACCAGCATATTCACGATGCGTTGAAATAGAGAGAATGTCCAAAGGGTAATCCTTGGGAGGTCAGAGTCCGTATTCCAGAGGGTTAGAGGAGGCAGAGTATGTATCGGTTAAGGCGGGGGTCGTTTTAGTCGAGGATTGGAACTTGGAAAGTAGACGATCAGAAGACTTGTTGATAAAAGATGGCAAAACAAGCATATTGTATGTAGAGACAGGGACCTAAGTGAGTAGGGTTTCAGTTGGGTACTGCTTGTGGTCAAACTTTCGTTAAAGGATTAAGTTAGGAGTCAGCAGAGGCGGCCAGATAGGGGTGGGGGTCCGTAAGCAAATGCCTCCACTTTCAGGTAGCAGGAGGACATTTATTCCGTCTTAGGGGAATATCTCGACTTCCTGGCACTTAATTGGGACCGTGGGGTTTGCCTCCATCACTCAGAGGGAGATCAATTGACGCCCCTGGGAGTCAGAACAATATAATGCGTCTGGTTAGTTTAGAGATGACTGACAATCTGTATGCACGCGTGCATATACACGTCTCCCAGTCGAAAACACGTGTGAATGAAGTGCCTCATTCGCAGAGGCATTCGGTTCGTCGGCGCGTACACGCATGAGCGAATCGTCTTTGTTTTGGAAATAAGGATCGAACTTGTTCGCACTCTTGCATCGAGATCGACCTATAGCTGTGGATATGGATATGAAGAAAGTGCGCTGCGTGCGTATACAGGATTTTTACATTTACCTGTTGCTGGTCAGCTGCGCGTGTATGGGCTACCGCAGTGTGGATGTGATGCGCAAGAATTGGCCGATTGGATGCATACGTACATCTTATAAGTCAGAGTATTGTGTACTTTCAAGGATGACATCACAGTGTTATAATGAATCTCGCTTTTTTCGCCTCGTAAGGAATGAACTCAGATGAAAGAAATCGTATCAACAGCAGCTTTAGCACGGATTTATATACTTAATTAATGTTTAAATCAGAGGAAAGGAACGTTTTCAAGTTAACATTCCTGCAAATGTGACGAACCACAGAACATCCGAAAAGTCTTTAACTTATATTGTGTCCATCGTAATTCACCATATATAAAACTGTGGTCCAGCTGCCAATGAATTTTCCATTTCTATTTCCCTCCGAGGGCGCCAGTGGGTCAACGCCAGTAGACGGCCACGTATCAAAACCCAATGTTGTGCCATCCAGGCAATTCACGCTTCAGGAACTTCGAAAATATAACGGTTGCGGAGGAGGTAGAGCCGGAGAAGCTGACGGCGAAGAGCAATCGCCAATATACGTTGCGCTCCTCGGTTATGTATACGACGTCAGCAAAGCAAGACATATGTATGGACCAGGTATGGAAATATATGAATCGTAGGGCAAATAGTTGCTTGTGTCTGAAAATTTATCAAATAATTATCAAAATATTATAATCTTTGGCTCCTCACTGTCATGATCGTCATCACATTGGTCGTCGTCGTCGTAATCATCGTCATAAACATTATCATCTTGTATATGCCACACAGCCCACACGTACCCGCTGGATGCACACAGCATGTTTTCAACTGTAACAGCACTGGTCAAAACTGTTGCACCTTCGCGTCTGATTTGCATGTACATCATAATTATTGTCAATGCATTTCATGATGTTTTCTATGGATATGACCTGTGGAATTCACGCTTACCTGTCTACCTCATGAGTGCAATCAACGAACACAATGAGGCATTAGATGTTGGCTTACTGACTGACCGATTGACTGACTGACTGACTGGCTGCACGCCAAATCGCCAGAGTTAGTCATAGATATATTATAACCGTCCAACATACCCTAGATCAATATGCGATTGAAAATAATTCTACTCCAGGGTGGTTTTGCGATGTCAGCTCGGGAGCGCCTCTATAATTGCCTTGGAGCAGTTCAAATTTACAATTACATATTACGTGCTGACTGCTGACCCTTTTGAAATGACCCGCTGATCGCTCGATAAACGCGATTGAATAGTTTGGTTAATAATTTCCATTCACTGAATTATTGCATTTCATGCACCTGTTGCTGTAGATGGTCCCTACGCAGCCTTTGCGGGTAAGGATGCGACAAGAGGCTTGGCAGCGTTCAACATTAACCTTACGGAAGATGCATCGAGTGGTCATCGGGAATTATCGCAGCGTCACCTGGATAACGCTAAACGATGGGAATCACTCTTCAGTCGTAATTACCCTTCTCTGTCTGTCTGTACATTGGTTGGCCTATTCGTATTTTGTACTATATAAATATATTAAATATTTATTTGCTAGTGAGTTATAGGACCTACATAATTTTGTAGAGACTATAAAGGTACAAATATATTAGCCTATTATGCCTTTAATGAGCACGCTAAACAACGGTTGGTAAGCAACTTTATGGGGAACAAAGGGGAAGTCTTATTAAGCGCTGAAGTTCACGGTTTGTCTTATACGGTGTTGTATGTTGCTTTTTCAGTAAAGTATCCTGTGATTGGGGAATTGATACTTGAGTCAACTTCTGGTGAATTGACTTCACCGATGCTTCAGCCGAGAGAAACCGAGGAGAAGTCCTTGTCAAGATGGCGATCCATTGTCGCCTCTTCGCTGTGCAATATTGTGTGACCAACACTTGTATGCTAGTTCTGCAAAATGTATCTTCTGAAGAAAGTCTTCTGTCGTTGTTTTCCATTTTCAAATTCATTTCCTCTCTATTGTTACAATTTACCGATCGATCCTGCAGTAAAAACTACATTCCCAGGATTTTCCAGTTCCTGTATCATATCCGTAAAAGCCCATTTTTATTTCAATTTTTTCCTCTCGCTTTCCCTCTATCCTCCTTTCCTATCTATTTCCAGCTATGCGATCCGTTCTAATAAATTATTGCCAATTTTCAATTTTTTCCCTTCCTTAGGATCTCTCTCTCTCTCTCTCTCTCTCTCTCTCTCTCTCTCTCTCTCTCTCTCTCTCTCTCTCTCTCTCTCTCTCTCTCTCTCTCTCTCATAACTGTAAAAAAATTCGTCGTTATTTTCGTTAAAAACAGAAAAACTGATAAGTGCAATATCGACAAGAATTCATAATCGTGCACTGCAATAATTGGCATATTTTCTTCTTGATTTTGGATTTATGAGTTAACCCAGTGTGCCTATAGTAGAGGCGATTTTAAAATAGGCCTAAGTTATATATGCTTATTGTAGATATTTTCCTAGCGATTGTGACCAAGTTGACCAGATAAAATTCGCAAAATCAGTTGTCATTGTAATCTTTTCATCAATTGCCTGTAAAGATCTTGAGCGGCAGCAATCGTCCTGCATGAATGGAACCATCTTATATACGAATTAGACTAGTAGTGACTAATGGTCAACCACTGCGGTTGAGGGAATCGATTTATCTTCCTCTGCTCTACGCTCCAGTGTATTATCCATTATTCCACGCCCCTCGAATGGATAGAAGAGCCCCGTTTAGCTCATCTCGTCAGCTCAAATATCAATATATCGGTTTAGGGCCTAAAATGTTAACAACTCTGCGCTGCTGAGAGCAATAGGCTTATATTAATAATCAGTGCGCGGTAAAGTAAACATATGCTCAGTCGAGCCAATTGATGTCCCATAGTCAATGTGTGTGTGGTGCTTTCTGTAGACTATATAACGTCTCACTTCGTCTCTAAGTGTCATCATGGGCCTAAAGAAATATTTCTATTATATGTTTTTGTTGTAGAGCTACTCTCTATATATTGCCCAATATACACACGCACGCACACACACACCACACACACACACGCACGCACACACACATATATATAATTATATATATATGTACTTTGCTTTTTTCCGCTTGTTCCCTTTGAGCCCATGTCACATTCTTCACGACATCTGCTCTCTCCCGGTTAGGTCACCCCATAGGCCTACGGGAGTCGTAGGATAACACAGTGGGGCAATAAGATCGACTGATCCTTCTTTCGCTAGGATGCGGCATTGGTCAACAATATAATATTATACGTAATGGGCTCCTAGCATGGCTGCCGACAGTAAATTTGACGCTTGTAAAGGCTGCAGTGACTTGTCATCATTCGTTCCTACAATGTTTGCAATCATACTGCGGTTTATCAGTTTTACATTGTGGAGTACACCGTTCGGACGCTACCAGGTCGCGCAACGGTGTCGGCTCCAGCCCTCTTCTGTGTCTGGAGCCACTCGAGTCACTTCTAAGTCGATTTTTAGCATAGCCTGACCGTTCTCCATCTATGCCTATCGTAGCAGTGACTGTCACAGGAGAATCGGGGTTGACCGTTTCTCTAAAAGAGGCAGCAGTATATGACTCTGTCTCGGGATTAGACTCTATCACTTCCGCGGTCGCCGGATGGGCAACGTCCTGAGGATGGCCTTTATTCAGAACAGGGTTCGCTCTTTTACCGACCGGAGTCTTCCCTTTCTTGTTTACTCGCTTAGAGACGGTTTTCCTCTTTCTCTCTACCTGACCTGAGCTTCGTCGTATCATTCTACATCTCGTGACTCTTAGACAATCGCCAACATGGGGCATCAAACGTTCTCCCTGTTCCGGAGAGCAGAAATATTTGTAACAAGTCCCTTCGTCACTTTGCCGTAGGCAATACTGGCCACTGATCTTAACGTAGCCTTTTCCCAGACACTTATCCACCGGGAATCGTACCTTCCACTCTTCATGTACCTCTCGCTCCATGTCCGTGTGTGGCATACCGGCCTCACACGTATAAATTATCATGCACCACGATTGACCCTCCTCTGCGTTTTTCAGTTGTCCACCAACATCGCAATATATACTGAGACTTCGGGAAAACCCGGGGAGTATCTATGACCACGTTAGGTAGCCAAAAAGAATATGTATCGAAAAACCGTAATACAATCAAGAAGAGATATCGCGGGGAAACCGCGATTAAAGATACTGCGTTCAGATACACAAGTAAAGATATCGCGGGGAAACCGCGAGTAAAGATATTGTTGCGATCAGATACGCAAGTCAAGAAACCACGGAAGACCGCAGGAGTAAGTATGACCACGTTAGGTAGCCAACAAGAATATTTATCGAAAGACCGTAAGACAATCAAGAAGAGGTATTACGGGGAAACCGCGAATAAAGATATTGCGAATCAGATATTGCGAAGCAAGTAAAGATATCGCGGGGAAACCGCGAGTAAAGATATTGCGATTAGACACGCAAATAAAGATATCGCGGAAGACCGCAGGAGTAAGTATGACCACGTTAGGTAGCCAGGTATATATATTACAGGGAAAAGAAGATGAGGAAGCAGCCGCAATTATTGAGGTCTTCGGCACCAGTCACGACCGTTTCTTGTAATCGTCGTAAGCACCAATGGGGTCACCCTCCCCGTATTTATCGAACGTATTCAATGGGAAACTTTCCCCGTATTTATCGAACGTATTCAATGGGAAACTTTCCCCGTATTTATCGAACGTATTCAATGGGAAACTTTCCCCGTATTTATCGAACGTATTCAATGGGAAACCTTGCCCCGTATTTATCGAACGTATTCAATGGGAAACTTTCCCCGTATTTATCGAACGTATTCAATGGGAAACCTTGCCCCGTATTTATCGAACGTATTCAATGGGAAACTTTCCCCGTATTTATCGAACGTATTCAATGGGAAACTTTCCCCGTATTTATCGAACGTTTAACCGGCCTCTCTTTCGGTCTGTACGGTTGCTACTACGGGAATCTAGCCGGCTTGTATTTCTAGCGGCCACCCTAATTTCCTCGGTCTCGGCCACCCGAAACTTTTGCGTATCCGACAACCTGCTGGAAAACGTGAGGATTAACTATGACCGATCTAGGTAGCCAACATTTATATTTCTTGGTTACCAACACTTTCTCACGGTCTGCGCGGTCGGGGATTTTTCCCAGTCTATCTATCAGTCGGCCGCCGAGGCCTCTCTCGGTATATGCGGTCGGTCCCTTCTGGGACTCACCCAGTCTGTCTCACTGTTGGCCGCCGAGGCCTCTCTTGGTATATGCGAACGGCTAACCCGGGCTTTACCCGGTCTTTACACAGACCTGTGATTTATTTATTTCACTGTCGGACCTTCCCGAGGAAGCAACCTCACGATCGGCTGCAGACTTTCTCGCGATCGATAACAGGGTGGGGCCCCAGCCCTATCAGATCGGCAGAGTCGGTCTCAACACCAGACGCTCGGCTGTAGCTCGGACTAGTTTTTGGACGCCCTCTCGACCGCAACTATATTTTTTCGCAACTTGCCGTGAACCAGGCTTTGAACGAACGCTCACCGACCACACGGGTGTGCGGTATTAATCGCTAACCAAAGAATTCAATGTACCGTATATGCAGAGCAGTCGTCACCACTCTACAATATAAGCGACGCACCGCATGTCAGGCTATACTCAACCCGATTCATGCGTCTGCACGCTATGCACAGAACTACAAACCACCGATCGGTCTTCCCTCCAATACCAACACTGTAAGAAAATGTACGTAAATTAAGCGCTATGGCGAGCCGATTAATTACGAACAAATTCTTTAATCCAAGCCTTGTGGCCTGTCCGCCACAACATTAAGCAATAAATTATTATATTATTAATAGGCTACGTACGATATGCGATCCACGTCACATGGCCTTAGGCCTACCCTAGTCAACATACATGTTGATAGATTTGTCAAGAGAACTTTTATCGTGCAAATGGTGTATGACTAAGAGTTTTGTATAAAAAGTTATGATGACATTTATACCTCTTTTAAGCTATTGTGCGTTTGCTGGTAGTCAATTAAAAAATAAACATTCTTACTAACTTACTTCCTTACTTATATTCTTATATTAATATAATTCAATTAGCTGCTTATGGGCCGTCCATACATGACGTCACGACATTTTAGACGCGGTCGTCATAGAAGGAAAATATGACGTCACAAATCTCTACACCCCTTCAAGAAATCATATGTCCAGAATGTTATGTGCAAATTTTCTTATGATGAATTAATGAACATAATTAAAACTAAAAATACCTAAAACTATACAGTAGAACGGAAAAAAATGAGACGGTATAATTATTTACACTCGTTATGCGTCCCATGAGTTTAAAGCTCTGGTAGAAACCGTAGAATCATTGCATTGACAATGAAGTGTTTAATAGCAATTACTTGAAACAGTCAAACAGTATGCTTCTCCATTTTCCCTTGGAGAAGCAAAATGCTCCTTCGTGTAAGAAAATATGGAGAGCTTGGATCTCATCATAAACTTAATAGTATTATTTCTATCTCACTGAGACAGGAATAATACTTCTAAGTTTTAAGGCAAAGAGTGCAATTACTTACAACTTACATAAGTAATATAATTTTTTATTAAAATACAGAGTGCTATTACTTGCAACTTATATAATTATCGTAAACGTAATTTATTCAGTCTTTTTCAAAGTGAAAACAATAAATCTAAACAGGGTCGCAGATAACTCTGGAACTGCAACCACTCGTCATCATCAGAATTGATGAATTTTTTAGCATCAAGGTTACTTGTATCTCAAGAAGCTGAATACACCTATCATAAAAGGAGCGAGGCCTATAAGTTTAGAAGCTCTAAGCTTATCAAATATGGTAGAGTCGTAAACTAAGATATGACAATCAATGTGTCTGAATATTCACATCACCTACCTGCGATTGGCTGGGCTACGATATACCCCGCAATCAGTCGCTACGTGGCGCTACGGTGGCATAACGGTTTGTGTGCTTCGACCACCGCACAGACAAAATACACGGCGGAGATAGGAAGTGTCATATCTTAGCCTGCGACTCTAGTCACTCTACCATCCTTGAGCATTATAATGACATAATAAACAGTGTGCTGCGCGTTCTGGAACTTCGGGAGTCTATTCCACTTTCTTACTTATTTTAGAGTGCAGATTACACGTTGGAAGTAGAGGTTCTACACTTTGGTTACGTATCCGGTTTCGTAGTTAACGTCGATTTATGAAATATCGAACGTGCTTGTTTAAAGAAATACTACTATCTGTTATTGAGCTAGCTGTTTCGTTGATTAGGCCTAATGAACGCCCATAATCACGATGCGTTAATCTTATCAGTGTGAATGCTAATAAATGTTTATATCTGTTGCTCAATTTAAATCAAAATTAAAGACTTGCCTATTCTCCCGGAGCTATGACTAGGAGTGCAGCGCAACGCGCTTTCGTGCAAGACTTGTTTTGTTAAAGCGCGTTATAGGCAAAATGCTTAGTTGTATTGTATTATTAAATTTATTAATAATTATTATATGTAACTTTGTACGATCGATAGTGCGAACTGCAGAACGCTAACATGACGTCACTGGAATCGCAGTTTTGATCTGCAATCCATGCTTTCCAATGGTGTCTATTAATAGTGCGAAAGGAACAAGTTGCCGTCGCCATATTGAACATTGTAGAGATATGTGGGACTATTTGTAAATTTGATCGTCCGAAAATTGTTTTATTGGCTTTACTCTATCAGTTGGTTTGTGCAGTTTAGTTTTGATGCTCGTCTGAGTGGATATTTCTGCAGTTAACGTTTTTGCGAAGTGTTGAATTGACATTGTATATATTTGGGAGAGAAAGAGATAGAGGTTCCTCGGCGTTCTGAATCACCCTTCAATCATTGTTGTGAATGCCAAATCAGTCTACAATGGTTATTTTTCAAATTTTGCATATGATATTATGAGTATTGTTAATGCCTTAAGTGCTTGATCTGATTAATTTCCTGAAGTTTGTAGCAGCCGACATGTTTATTTGCGTTTCTAAGATTCCGAGTAGAGAGTAGTAGTCTTTCTGGCGACGCTGATAAGCCATTGGAGCGACTGAAAGCCTCGATTGGCGCCGGGATGGATCAATACGATAAGAGCTGATAGATTTATCGAAGATAAAGGTTGCAAACAGGAGTTGCGGATTGTTATACACGTTACAACATGTGGTCCTTGTTTGTACAATAGCAATGATACACTTTTGCTGAGTGACTGTAAAATTGCATGTATAGGAAATAAGGTTATGCTCAAGTGTCAGTTAAGTGGCAGCTGATGCTGGAATGTTTGAGCATTTTATGCCTTCTATATTGAATAAAATTATAAGACTCATGAGCTTGTGTTTTACTTAATTTGTTGTATATTGTGCTAGGCATTTTCTGATGGTCTAACTTCTAAGCATAGATCTAAAAGATACATAGAAAAAAAATCAGTGAAGTATTGATATTGTGTTGCCCAGTGTCCAGGTTCTTGTTGTAAGAACTGTTAATGCCTACACTGACAGGTAAGTGTGCTTCTTTCTTACAGGAAACTATGTCTTCACCGATAAGCAGTCTTAACAGTTTGTTCTCCTTCACAAGTCCTGCAGTGAAGCGTCTTCTTGGGTGGAAGCAGGGAGATGAGGAAGAAAAGTGGGCTGAAAAGGCCGTCGATTCTTTAGTGAAGAAACTGAAAAAGAAGAAGGGTGCCTTGGAAGACTTGGAGAAGGCCTTAAGCAATCCCGGTGTACCAAGCAAGTGTGTAACATTGCCTCGATCACTGGATGGGCGCCTTCAGGTATCACATAGAAAGGGTCTCCCTCATGTTATTTACTGTCGTGTTTGGCGCTGGCCAGACCTTCAGAGTCACCATGAGCTGAAGGCTTTAGACTGCTGTGAATATCCATACTCAGCTAAACAGAAAGAAGTGTGCATCAACCCGTATCATTACCAAAGGGTCGAAAGCCCAGGTCAGTTATTGAAATGTTATATCTTTATCATATTTAAATAATCAAATATATTGATAGTATGAGTATTTATTTGTATGAATGGATTGAAAGTTGCTTAAAATGAAAGTTTGCTGATAGAGTACAACTATTTTTCTTGCTTTAGTTGTCAAGGTAAAGAGCTGATTACAAAATGTATTAATATCCATTTATATTTTTATGCTTAATTAGTGCATTTATTTAACTACTTAACTGCTTATTTATGATATTTCTTTGCTGTAGTTTGGTTTACTTATTCCTTTCTTCATAATTGTGCAGAGTGACTGAAAATTGATAGATTATGCACAAATGGAGATTTTTATAATATAATCTTGAAGTTTTTACCCAGTGAGCAAATTCCTTAATGGAACAAATATTCCCTACGCCAGCTGACTTGTATGAGCCATTGCTTGTAATATGTCAGTTACAGTTTTGGGTTGTAGGCAAGTGCCTTACTTTGGTCTTTCCTAACTTTCTATCCTTCATCCTCAAATTCATGAGCTCTACTAATTGGTGTATGTTGCATAATCCAGGCAGACGCTGGACATTGCACTTGTTTGATTAATTATCCGGGTGTTATCAATTCTGTATAAGTCATCATGATTGCTATTTGTCTTTTGCACACTTGATTGTTTCTCAATACACCCTCAGCTTGTTTCTCAATGCACCCACAATTCGAAAAGCTGGTCAACAGCAAATGAGAAGAAAACTGTACGACGAGATAATTAAAGGGGCATGATGATCTATCAATAGATGAAGAAACTTTTGTGTATATAAAGCAGTAGATTGAGATATTTTTACCCAATCAGCACCCAAGTTTTGTGTTATGTCTTGTCATTTTATGTGAGCACTATTAACTTCTACCCTCTGTTTCGTATGATGGATTTCTTACTTATTTGTTTTATGGCGAGTTGTTCCTGTTCTCTAGCATACAACCCTTCTTACCTATGTATTGAGCTAACAGTGAGTTTGACAAGACAACAAAGTTCAGGGTTTAATTTGTTTAAACATGTTCTTATACTCTGTGTTATTGACAGAGCTGCGGGATACCAAATTGTTCCCGAACGTTCTGTAGAGATCTCCACAGTAATAGCCAATGTGAAATTTAGAGTCTGTTCAGAAACTTAGGATGTACTGCAAAATAGAAAAACCACTTTCATGCCTTATGCTTTAGTTAAATATTTATGTAAAAATTAGGTTTGGGTTTGCTAATTTCGAATTTACTGCAGGAAAAAACTAAATTTTATATCATACTACTGGACTTCACTACTAGAGGTGTCAAAAGATTGGTAAAATATCGTCCAGGCACACAAGTTTTTTCTCAGCAGGTATATAACCACCCATTGCTCTGTTACTGGATAATAGGAACTGCAAGCCCACATTTATGAGTACAGGAGTAAATGGATCCAGTTGTTTTGAAACGAGAAAATCTGGGTTTGCACATAGTTAGAGTAGCCGGATTTGATGGGTTTGAAAACCTTCACTTTTACTGCCTTCCAACTGTGAAACTGACAGATTGAGGTCATACAGATTAACAAAAGTTCAACAGAACACATTGTCCACATGGCACACAATGTCCAATAGACATTGTATATATATTTGTTAGGCATATATAGTAATAACCATAACCAATATTTTTTTATATTGACAACCAACAATTAGTACTAATTGCACATAGTTTAAGTTAGAAATAGGGCTGGCAGTTGCGCTTTCAAGGGAACCCTTAGGGGACTAGAATCCCACTGGCAGGGACACTTCCAGTGCATGGCAATAACAAATGTTTGTAAGCTTACATTTAAATAAGTTACATGGGGAGATCTTATTTTTTCGGTACAGCATTCCATGCCACAGGCCCAGCATGCCTTATTGCAAACTTTTCAAGTATTGGTACGTGAAAAATGTGGGTTTAGGATCGTTTACATTACAGATTGTAAACCTAACAATAGCTCTGCACTGGGTTATGTAGGCTACTTGCTTACCTATTAATTTGTGGAATTTATTAGTGACATAATATGACATTTACCAATATGAAGAACATTGTACTTTGTTCTATCATATGATCATAATCTGGATGTTTGTATTTAGACTTACCAAATTCAGTGACAATCTCTAAAGTAGCAACTATAAAAAGGTGTGTAGGAATGCCTTCATTTGTGATTCTATAGGCCAAATGCTTCCCTGCTAGTCATTGCTATTATTGTTTTTGCAAGAATATACATTTATAACATACACACAGTGACACAGAAATGCAAACTTGAGGCAAGGTTGGAGTTGTTTCTTAAAGGTAGAGAAAGAGGTCAAGCATCGAACAGACATTGATGGGTAATTTTATTCCTTGGGACATCAACATGGAAATTACGAGTGCCCATGACAATGCTGCATTGGGGCTCAATCAAAACGCCAATATCCGAAGTTTTAGGAGTTTAATGTGAATGAGTTGAAAAATTTCTGGTATTTCAACATAAAGCAGGTCAGACATCAGGTAAAGCTGCTGAAGGATGAGCGTTGATCATTTCTGTCATTCTGATGAAGCCAAAAAATCCTAGCACAAGAGCAGGCAATGGCAGCAGAACTTCCTTAAGTTCTGGCTCCAGATGCTAAAGTTGGTCACATCATAATAATGACTGACTGCCTTCTGGCACCTGAATGATAACATGCTCTGAACAGCTTTCACTAAATAACATGTATAATGGGCTGCCTTTCGAATGTTTACGGCATCACTTGTAGCTAAAGCCCTGGGTATTTAGGCTTTTATTGCCGCAGACCCCTTAAATCCAGGTAAGAAAATCCCTTGTGGAGAATAAATCAATTGTCCAATGGGCAATTTGTAAGTCTTTAGTCTCTGGTCCTAATTGACATTTATAAATGTGAAGTCATCACCATACTCGCAAGGCCATGATATCTTTTTGGCAAGCCAAATATGACTGCAAAGTGCACTTGTTTCTGTGGACTCTTATTCTCAGTATTCTGTATACTTCACTGTTCGATTACTGAGCTGCAATAAGGTAACTCTCACGCTGTGGCTTCCCAGGTCACATACAATTATTCATTATTGCGGTGTTCCATGACTAATACAGCATCTGCTTTAAAATAATCGTGGTTCTTCTTTGACCATGTCTCTGGCATATACGATTAGCCAAGTGACTCATATTTGACGGGTACTTGGGCGTCCAGGTATCCACTGAAATGCCTGGATGCCACCGTGACACTTCACTGTTATCACAGTTGTTTAAAAAAGTGGTTAAGATGCATTTAATATATACGTATTTTGTAAAAGCTGTTGTTGCGCAGTTTTGATTTTTCTAGCTCTTTCTTACCTTTACATATGAGGTTTGTAATTTTTATGACTCACTGAAATCTTTAATGCTTCAACCCTTTAAAAGGCTATAATTTAATGCATTGACACAAATGATGACATTAGCATATCTGAGAGTCAACTGGTTGAAATAAGTGGTTGGGCATGCTATAAGCCTACACTTGACAGGTTGCAACCAAGGGTTGAGGACTTCAGGTAGCTAGCAGACACTCTTATACTATAGAACTTAATAACTGACATTGTGCATGTACATAGCTGCTTTTGTTACTGTTTTCATCATTGTGAAAGAGGGAAGTGTGGAGTGAAAAATTGTGTATAGCTATAACTGTCTTAGGGTATCAGAAGCTGCATGCATATTGTATGTAAATGGGCATGATTTGTCTTTATGTAAATATGGGATGATGGTGATGAATTATCTGCACAAGGTGCCCGTGGTTGAACTAATTGTGGGTGAGCATATTGTTCATGGTCACCATGCAGTTGTTTGAGCAAGATTCGAACCTGCGACTCTCCAGTTACAAGGCACAGAACATTTGCTACATGGCTGCGTCCCACAATATAAATTATGTACAATGTGTGTATATATATATATATATATGTGTGTGTGTGTATAAATTGTGTTCATGATTTATATAAATTGAATTATTTTCTAATTTATGTTGATAGAAACTATATTACTTTATGTGTAGTTTTTATTCATGCAGGGAGAATTTTATATACAATTTATTTTATATTTTGCTCATATCCTGTGTAAAGTACCTTGATTCCAATTAAAATCCTTTTCTGTTCTGAGCTTGTTTCATAGTCGTGTATCCTGGCATTTTATTGTTTGTTGACCCATACTCTGGAATGCCAGCCTGAACATTACATTATGGTTGTATATACTGATTGGCTTATCAGTGTGTACATGCTGACCTTGGTTTCTTTGGTGTTGTTTCACTTGTCTTTTTTCTTTTATTGTAGTTCTGCCACCTGTTTTGGTGCCACGTTACAGTGAATATCCAAGCGGGCTGGCTCCTTTCCAGCAGATTAGTGAGCCACCACTTCCTTATAATGTGAGCTTTCCACATGGATTCCACCAGTCAAGTGGTAGCTCTGGTCCAGCCAGTCCATTTGGTCTTCCAGGTGTGTTGATATCAGTCATATACAACAGTTATCTTTAAGTACAGATTAATGTTCTTAATCAAGCCATTCGCATTGTAGTGTACTTGTATTGTGTCCTCAGGCAAGGTAAACAAGTTGTCAAGCAGAGCTTATCCAGCCATCAGAAAGACAGGTGTTCGTTTTTTTAATTTTGCCTCCTTTGATTGCAGATATAATTATAAAGCACCATAGTAGGATATATTACATAGTATGCTGCTTGAGTGCTTGTGTTTTTTATGTATTCAATGACTATTCTTACATTGTTATGGTGTTTGATCTTATCTTGATAAGACACGAGTGAGGTCTTGAATTAGGTCGTGAAGTATCTGAACATTTCTATATATGTGTATGAACATTTTTGTATTGCATTTTTAAGCACTCAAAGAGCTCTGTAAATGGCTATGTGGCAGTTCAATACGTCTACCTAAGGCGGCTAATAAATACAGATGGTACCAACAACTTAGACATACAAAGCAGAATTGGGTGCCATTCATAAACATTTTGAAATAACGTACAAGAATAATGACGAAGCAGAGAATTATCAAATACACCAAGAAAAAATATATGAGATGATCATACGACAAATGAGAAAAATATTCTTACAGAAGAATGTCAAGACTACATATGATAAGAATTGATAGCATATGGAAGACAATCATTACTTCTGGAGTCGAGAGGCCGTTCAATGAAGACTGCGCTGGTTTGCCATTTGACCGAATCTGACACAATGCACTACATGAAAGACTAATAGACTGTGCTAGATATTCCATTACTGAGGACTTAATATTACTTCGACTGACTTTAATGGAAAAAATGAATTAGGACAATGGAAATAATTTTTTATTACCCATCGTTGCTGAAGTGCTGGTGTGTGGAACTGATGATAATTGCAATGTAGCAGTGTGATAAAGGCATAAGATGAGATAGCCTGAAAATGATGATGGAAAGTATTAGGGTAATGTTGACAAATTGAAGCTAGAGTTTCCCTTGTTTTAACTTACTGCATGTAAATAAATCGGAGCCTACTTGTAACACGATTAAAGCAGAGGATGTAGCATGGGCAGGAACATGGATGTCGAATTGATTCGACTTTATATATCATTATCAACTGTCGACCAGAATTCTTTGGTGGGACTATACAATTCATGTAGGCCTACCAACGGTGCTTCTGCTGTGCATTGTTTTGCTTACTGATGTAATTCTAGTAGTTAATGACAATTTGCTTCATATATATTATGATTGGTTTGCTGGTGTGAGTGGAGCCATATAAATTTTCAAACACATGAGGCAATTGGTTAATTTACTAATAGGTTGGACCTTCATATGACTTCCAGGGACAGTCATAGTAGTTTACAGCATACAAAGATACCTGTTGTCCATATTGTTTTCAGCTTCTCAAGAGAAACCCAAATGCTATAGACCAGTTCCACTGAGGAAGCTGTTTTTATGGTCTCACAATGCTTTGATATATTTGGATATAATCACATAATTTACAGAATGTGCTTTTTAAATTTTTCATCAGCGGATAGTCCTCCTCCACCATATCGGGTGCATAATCCGATCAGCCCACATCTGTCGGGTGGAGGAGCAGATGGCATGCAGCAGCACACTGCTATGGATACCAGTATGCCCCAGGCACCAACTCCATCAATGTCATCCAGATATCAAGGCATGCCAAAAGTCCAATCTTCATCTGGCAAGTACCACAGCGGAGGTAACCTATGCTAGATGTTTTTATTATGGTCGTAACAGATGTAAGTAGTGCATGTAGTGCAGTGGTAATGAGGGTATTGATGTTGTGTATGCATGCCTGTAAAACACATACTCTACATATGTCAAAACAAATTTCCGATGACATTAATTGATTTCAATTAATTGTGCAAAATTGAATATTCCAGTCAGTTAGCAATTTTAAAAGTGTAGCAAATTCTTAGCAGATTTGTGTGCGAGTCTTGAAACTTCATGACAAAGCCAAGACCAAGACAGTTGAATTCTTCAACCGAGACATGAGGTTCATAACCCAATGTTAACCGCTCGTTTTTTTAGAGACATTTAAATGCAAAGTGAACCCAAATGCTCAGAACAATGTTTCTCTCAACTGTTAAAGATTTCCACAAACCAGTAAGCGATAGTATCAAGAAATTAAATGCTTTTGCATGTCTGAAACTATCAATCTACCAAATAAATAAATAAAAAATTTGCGACAGCACACCTGGAGAAACTTGCTGTTTTGCCAATCGTTTTGTTTATCTTGGCTTCAAACCAGCGACAATAGTAAAACCAGTTCGTTTCTTTGTCCATGACTTCAAATTGCTTGAATGCAAACTTGATATTTAATATTTTCTGTATGATTTGTAACCTTATATATAATCTAAATAAATTACCATTGAATGCTCTTTTTAACATCTGTTACATGCTGATTTCTCGATTATTTACCAAAAACAGGCGTCCACCATTGACTTACCAAGGTTAAACCTGCATTTGGTGTCACATGTTAAGTAGAAAGATTATTTTTATTAGCGTCATGTGTGTGTGTTTATCACTTATGTCAGTTTGGCAATGGACAGTTTTATAGTCTAGAACTATTGCCTCATGACAGAGTTTCCAAGAAATCAAGAAATGACCGCAAGGGCGAATTGTCCATAGAGGTGATTTTATTTCAAGTATATATATATATATGTGTGTGTGTGTATATACATACTGCTCTTATATACTGTAGTTTTAGTCTGAGCAAGTTTCTAGGAGAATATGCTGATGTATGAGGTCAGTTTGGAATACCATTGATTTGACAAGTTAACTATTTTGATTGTATGATTTGCTTTGATAGATGTTCAGCCAGTTACATATCAAGAGCCAGAGTACTGGTGTTCTATTGCCTATTATGAACTGAACAATCGTGTTGGAGAGATATTTCATGCTTCTACACCCAGCATTGTTGTGGATGGCTACACTGATCCTTCAAACAATGCAGAGCGTTTCTGCCTGGGTCTGTTGTCGAATGTCAATAGGAATTCAACTATAGAGAACACCAGGCGTCACATCGGTAAAGGTGAGACAATTAGATGTTCATGTTCTGGAGTCTGTCCAAGAAGTGACAGAAAGGTGTCTGTGCAAAGTTAGCTTATAATTATGGGTGAACATCGAAGATTTATTATGATTATGAACATTTACTGCACATGTAAAGTTCAGCAACAGTGAGAATCAAAGGTCTAAGCTAGTCATCTGCAAAGTCTTACAACTTACAGGTAAGTATTTGACTGCTTGTAAAGGCATTTTTTGCACACAATACCTGATGGAGAAAGGAAACTTGGATAGTTTGACATGTGAAATTACCTCTCGAGGTAATGACTTGGAATGCTCAAGAACCCTGACTTATGTGCTGTGAGACTGCCAGCAGCAGGTACTAATGAAGGACAAGTTGCAGGCATGGGGCTGTGTAGCCAGGGATTTCTGGAAAACTGTTAATTTGGTATAACTGGTTACAGTGGTCATGTTGTATGTGTAGGTAAAGGGTTTTTTAATGTTATGTACTTTGCAAGTTTATAAACGTCTGCTTTTATGCATTGATGCATGAGAGCCTGTTTGTATTGTGAAGGCTGGTGGTCAATGCGAACACGTATCTATTTGGACTTCGTTTGACCTCATCAGATGTTTGATTATATATAGCCAGTTTATTACATTACTGAAACAGGTTATGCAGTAGAACTGTGGATTCTTGTTTGTTTCATATGTCAGGCACTGTTGTAGATTTGTTTTGAATCTGTGTAGTAGACAATTTCAATCATCATTAGTAACGTTTTATTTATGACTCATGAGGACATATGTTCCTAAGTGCATTGGTCTAACGTAATTTGAGTTATTAGTGTTGACAAGTTCGCTGCTCTTACTTTAACTGAGCAATGTTAATGGTAACTGATGAATGTTCTCTTTGTAAATGAAATTGTTGAAGTTAACATTGCTTTCTTTTGTGACAGCACTATATTTACTCATTTACAACAACAAAAACTAATCTATTGAAGATTTCTGCAGCTCAATCTGTTCTCTTGTGCAATTGATTCAGGAGTATTTTAGCATTTGATAGGTTTAGAATGCTTTAAAAGAGTTCATGATGTAGAATTTCAATATTACTAATTTTAATGTGAATGAATTATTATTTTTTATATGGTTTAATTTCTAAGTTTGATTTTATATTGCCTTGCAGGTAAAAAATATTCTGGTGCTTGAATATCTCTGTTTTGTTTGCACATATCTGATGTATATGCTCATATTGCAACAGCTGCCTGCTCTATACAGAGACTTTTTCTTGTAGGATTGCATCTCTACTATGTTGGTGGCGAAGTGTTTGCTGAATGTCTTAGCGAGAGTAGCGTATTTGTTCAGAGCCGTAACTGCAACTGTCACCATGGATTTCATCCAACAACCGTCTGCAAGATCCCACCCGGATGCAGTCTGAAGATCTTCAACAACCAGGAATTTGCACAGCTGCTCAGCCAGTCAGTGAGTCATGGATATGAGGCTGTCTTTGAACTGACCAAGATGTGCACGATTCGTCTCAGCTTCGTGAAAGGCTGGGGTGCTGAATATCACCGCCAGGACGTCACCAGTACGCCATGCTGGATTGAAATCCACCTAAATGGTCCGCTGCAATGGTTGGATAAGGTACTGATTCAGATGGGCTGTCCCCACAACCCAATTTCATCCGTCTCCTAGACGCTTTGCTGCCAGTTGAGTGGATGACTTTCCTATTTTGTATTATAACAACTTTGCACTCATCATCTACCCACTGTATTTACAGATTATCTGACAGGTTAGGCTTTAGACAAAGCTTATTCACACGTGACTCTAATCACATGGATGAGGAAATGTTTGACGAACAAGTTACGTGTATGGTACTTTGTTTGCAACTTTGGATGAATGATCTGAAATGGTTTTACATTTCACAATTTGCCGACCATACCAGTCAGTAAGTTAATGCTGTGGTGCCATCACAATTGTGGAAAAATGGAGTGGAAAAAGCATGAGGACTGTAATATTTGTGATGGTCTATGTAATAAAAAAATTCATCTCAAATGAAGATGTGGTTACTATCGCCACTTTGCTGTCAGTGTAGAACTTTGTTTCTTGGAGTTGTCATTGCATTGAAAATATTAAAAAAATTTTAATTGTTAAATAAGTACTTTAATGTAGCTTTCAGCTTTTGAAGACCTTCAGGTCGTTATGTAATGAAATTGAGTTGAAGAGGTTGACCTCAGAAGAGTGAAGTATTTTGTCATTAATATATTTCATATTATCATATTTATGACCAATACTGAGGATTGCTGTTACACTTGTTGTGTTGGTTATTGAACTACATTGGCATTATTTGATGCTGACTTTTGAATACTGACTGTTGAATACTGACTGACATGACGAATCAGTAGTTGCATTTCTCTGCAGTTGTAATACTCATTTCTGAACTTTCTTTGAAGCGACCATAGGTAGCTCGCTCCGTGTATCTTTGTTTTACTGAAGTTGCCTTAACTGTGTTGCAGTTTCTCTTCCACAACTCTGCGTTTTCAGGGTCTGGCATGTCCATCTTGATGGTCATATTCTGTGTGCGTTTGGTTTATTCAAAGAATTTAAGTTGTGGAATTAGTTTTTTTTAGCAAGATGCCTTCCTAATGCTGACTGCATATGTAATAAATTACAACATGGAGCAAAGATAATATGTCCTTTGTGCACAGGGTTTTATGTTTATTCATGTTTACTTGTATGTACAAATGCATGCACAAATGTATACATGTTATATGTACATCTATTATGCACTTGGGCAAACTGTTAATGATGTTGTTTGGTGTCTTTTCTTTTGCTTCTCTAGTGGTATCTGACATCTAGAGAAAGGACTCATTTGCAGTGCTTAGCCCACACTAGTTATTATACAATAAACATATTATGTTAAGATTTGAGTTTACATTGCTGTCCTCTCTTTGATATTTTGAACACTTGAGAGTGCATAATGCCAGGAGACAATACAATGGTTTACTAAAATGTTTTCTAAATGTACATAGTTTTTTTATGTGTGTATACTGTATAATTGTATATGTATTATGTATGCATGAATGTGTTGTATGTATACCCAAGTATCTGCTTCTGTAGTATTAATAGTGTGAGTATATTACCTTGTATAAGTAAGTTTGATTGCCAAGCAGTTAAAAGACATTGAGTGTCATGGCTAGATTGGAAGTCATTAAAGATACTTCTGTTTATCTCAACTATGACTTGTCCTGGCTGGCCAAATGGGTTATAAATTCACTTACTGTAAATATTCATAAGGCTAACGATTGCCAGTGCATGCTGTATTACTACTTTGTCAGTTTTTTTTATTCATGAGTCCATAATGTGGAGGATGGGATTCTAGCAGCAATAACAAACTCCTTCCTGTTCATGTTTGAGAGTCTGGCACGTGGTATGCCATCAGGCAGTTTGTACATAAGTTGTGAACATAACCAGGTTGTTGTCATCCATTATTAGGTATTATTTGTGTCTTATGTGCTTTTCAAATGAATGTGTTTATGACCTTCCTTCTTCACCGTTAACTACACTTCTGTCTGTGCTCTTAATTCCGGTTCTTTTCCAGTTTTAGCTATTCGTTTTTGTAAGGGCTGAACTAGAACAATAGACTGCTATCCTTTGATGACCATTTAAATCTTATCTTACAAAGTTCAAGGTCTTTGTTACAGTGACTTCTTTTAAATAAAGCAGCACGTTTGTGTGGTAAAACAACACATTTGTATTGGAAAGAGATTTGTGCTGTGTGTTGGCAAAGTGGTAACTATGTTAGAACTTGGATCTATAATCTTGGGAATTGGTGAGACCAGCATTTTGGTAAGAAACTATTCTGAGATAGAGTAGCTGGAATTGTATCTGATTATTTTTTTACCTGTTTATAGTAGACTTTTATGATAGATGCAGAGAGATTAATAATGTTATTGAACTTTTTA
The DNA here is from genome assembly GCA_959347315.1 of Bimastos eiseni. Lineage (NCBI taxonomy): Eukaryota > Metazoa > Annelida > Clitellata > Crassiclitellata > Lumbricidae > Bimastos > Bimastos eiseni. The sequence continues at coordinate 16,650,631 of OY365808.1, read as the reverse complement.
AGCATCATTTCAAGATATACTCCCAGCAGAGAGTGCACTAGCCAATGTAATGTAATCGAGCATTTACATAGAGCCCCTTCAAAATATCTACTTAGAGGTATTCTCTGCACTGGCCTATGTGATGTTACATGTCATTAGGATTGAATTAGAGCTGTACCGATATCACTTTTTGCCGATTATGCCGATACCGATTATTGCCTATTGTTTCATTGTGTTTCCCAAGCTGTACGGTTCTAAAAGATAGACCTACTGTTACTGCCTATTGCTGTGATACAAGCAAAACACTTGCTCTGTAGTCCCCAACATGTAGTCCTAGGCATTCTAGGCAGACTAATCCTAGGCAGCCAATACAGATTAGGCACACCCCACACTGTCGACCTTGTATGACGGAGGAGAGAAAAGAGATAGGCCTATCTATGTTAATGTTGAAATGGCCCCTTTTACGACCTGCACGATTATAGAGATATCGGCCAGCAGAGATGACAACTGTGCCCAGGGTAATTAAGCAGACTCACTCTGCACACAGCTTCCCCACGTTTTACACAATGCCTACTTGGTGGTCTGAAGCCACATGCCATGGGAATGGAATGTTGTCTCCTTCACAGATCCAAGGATGTTGGTGTTGTAATTTTGCTCTGAAAATAATATAAAATTTAAAAAAAATTAAATATCGGCACCGATTATTTTACCGATATCCGATACCGCCGATATCTCTATAATCGGCGCCAATTATGAGTGCTGCCGATGTATCAGTACAGCTCTAGATTGAGTAAAATACATCAGTTAGCAAAAATCTGCACAGTAATTTCGCCAGAGGTGCACAAGCGTGGAACCAACCAACCGATTCCCATCAACAGATGACATGGCTGCTTAGAGTCTCTGGGCCAAGTTGTATCGATGGGGTAGAGCGACGACTGTCGACAGTGGTCGCTGTCATGGTGACATGTTAAATGTTGTTATGAAAGAATGATATGCACCAGTTAGCAAAGCAATGCATTGTGAGTTGATAAGAGTCGCCAGTGGTGGGCTCATGCACACACGTTTAACCAACCACATATTCCCACCGACAAATGGTTTATATTTTCAGTCTCTGAACCAAGTTGCATTGATAGGGTAGAGAGATGACAGGTGGTGGCAGTCATGCACGAGTCTGCAAACAGTAATTTCATCTGAGCCGAAGTATTATACACCAGACAATGTTGCATTGTCTCTGAATAAACTTTGGTTGTACTTGACAGTTCATTGTAGGTCCAGCGCATTCATATCCAGATTGACTTTCTTAATCATGATGTAATGAAATAGGTTTTTTTACTGTTGTTGATAGATATTACTGACTTACAATTGTAACTGTCATCATTCAATATCATTGTTCAAGGTAGTACTTGTTTTCTTTTTCAATTTGTTTGCAAATAATCATTTGTATTTTGAGATTTCTAAAATTGTAGGACGCTGATTATTATCTTGACACGACATAATATTGTTTACTGGTTTATATATAAATATGTGTAATGAGACTGTCTTGATACATGTCTTCAAGTCTGGGTATGTGATTGTCCTCCAGTTTATCTTCTCTACTAGTGTACATTGTCCAAAGGTGTCACACTGGACAGCTCTCACCTTCTCTGAGTGTATCACTAGCCTCACGCGCTCATCTTACTTACACTCGGTGTTTCAGGACCATTCTCTAATCCGTCTCCTCATCCACCTTGATTTTGATAGTTCATGCATTGACTTGCAGTTCTCTTTCTATAGGCCGTACTAATGTCTGTCGGTCCCCCTATTCAGCCAGTTCTCAATTATGCTGCTGTCAGATTGATTGCTGACCATCCTAAATTTTCCAGAATCTCCTTGTTTATGGCCAGTCAATGGCTCTGACTTATTGAATAAGCTCACAATCAGTTCTAAGTTTTGTCCAGGTCATGAAGTCCAAACTAGGTATAACCTCGGAATATCTCAGTATCACATTCGCTCCTTTCTTTCTGCAGCTTCCCTTACTAATCGCATGCTCTATTTGTTCCACAAGTTAGGACCACTATGTAGGTCTTTGGTCCAAACTTAATCTCTTGCCTTCATTTGGCCTTCCCTATGGAATTTCCATGTGTTACCATTCTATCTGAGTTTCTTCCTACATTCTTCTCCCTCCTCAAAACGTTTTTCTACCCTTTGGGTTCTCACATTGGGAGCACTACTGAATGACCACTGCTATGAGTGGTGCTATATAAATTAATAAATACATTATCAGTCATTGCTAATTAACCATAATTTGAAGTCTTTAAATAAACTTTCAAGTTGTTTGAATATTTACAAACTTTCAAGATTTTCTTTTGCTTCAGATGTAAAAGTATGCTAAAATGGTTTGGATCTTTTGAAGTAATTTATTCATTTGCATGTCACAGCATATCAGTGATTTGTGTTTTTTATTTTATTCATGTTGCACATTTTTAGCTCATGATCACTAATTGATTCTGGGTTTTTTATTTCACGAATGTGCGTGAATTTTAAAGCAGTTATATGTGGATTTGTCTGTATCTAAAAATTCAGATTATACAAATCAACAGTAATAGATATGGTTGCAAAAAGTAATTTTTTAAAATTTTCATGATGGAAGGGCCCTGTTTAGGTCTTTGAATGCTAGTGTGGATTTGTATAGTAACTATCTGAAAATAAACTATAGCAAGATAAAATTCACGTCTTACCTTTTAGCTTTAATTTTACTTTGTAATGTGGTTAATGAAGTTGACAAGTATAATGCATTGCTGGTGCTTTCTTCTTGAACCAATCGTTTGTGTGTTATAGAGGGAGATTCACAGTACTAAGTTATGCACATATTTTGAGAGAAATACAGAATTCACCATTGTTTAAATGGGTATAAATCAATTAGCTAAAGTGTTGCAGCTATCATGTATATGCAATATGCTGTTCTAGGAAAGAGACATTTTTCCTTGGTTGGACAGTCGTTAAAGCTGTGTACCCTTCTGTACCGTATGCATCTTTGTGTAGTTGTGAAATAAATGTGATCAGTGTGCTTATTGTTGAGTCTAAATTTCTTTCTACATTACTTACTAACCAGCATACTGAGAACTAATGCATTGATAGAGCCAGAGATAGAAACAGTTTCTTTGCTAATTCTCACTGTGTCAAGTGTTATTTCTGAGTCATGTTGAAATCAGGAACTGCTTCCAGAAGAGCTCTATGACTTATTCATCGATTTCAGGTGAATGCAAGGGGTCATTCATAAAGTACGTCTGCAACGAGGGGCAGGGTGGGTTATGGAAAAAGTGGACAAACGCTGACAAGGGGAGGGGGTCATGGACTATGTGGACGTCCGCATGTGACCATGCTAAACTATTGCAAAAATCACGTCTAATGGTAGTAACGTCATATTCTTGGTTGTTTATTAGCAGCTTTAGGTTATACTTCACATTTGAGAGAATGATATACCAAGGTTACTTGCTAATAATTGTTTATTAAATTTGAGTTTTTTACATAGCCTTTATTCAATCTCATTCTTTGTCAATAAAGGTCTATTAAAAAATGATGCAGAAAAATAATTATCAGCAGTTGCAATGGTGCATGATACATGATGCAGACATCTGCAAAGGGTCAGTGGAATGTGGACAAAGGGGAGGGGTGAAAAAGTTGGCTTTTTTGCGGACGTCCTTTATGAATGACCCCAAAGATTGATTGAGTGCATTTAATTGAAATCAACTTGCAATAACAACCTTAGCTTTGTGTTCCTGTGCAGATGCTAGGTAGGATAGGATTTCTTGGGCAGATCAAGACATGCTGGAGTGTGTTTTGGGGGTAAAGGCGGATTTCCTAAATCTAATGCAAGGCTGAACCACACCGGAAAATTAACATCTAGATCTTAGAATCTTCCTGAAAAGTTGTCCAGTTATTTCTTATTTTTACTGGTGAGTTTAGCACTTTTGTATACTTTATAAGCTTCTTGTTTGCAAAATTGAGATGATCAAATGTTAAGGTTGAGCAAAAGAAAATTGCAGTAATCGAGTATCGAGTGGATAATTGAGGTCGGAATGGTGGATGCAGTTTTGGGCTGAATACAATGGAGGTCATGAATGTGCAGGATCACAAAAGGTTAGAGATGTGGTTAGTGAAAGAAATGGGTTTTGGGAGCGCCTCTGAGAAGTCACCTTGAAAAGGCGCTATACATAAATAATTCTCGTAATGAATGACTAAATTGCCTCTGGTAAGTAGGTCACTGGAGAGTTCCCGTGGCAGCTTAGTTTGGCAGTCTAGTCCAGTGAAAACAACGCGCCGTTACCATGCACTGTATAATTAGGCCCTGTAATGTAGAGCGGAATAGGGCCACATATCCTGGATAATGTTTCAGTGCATACACGGGATAAACCGTTCGTCTGTGTCTAGTTTAGCAGGTTAGCAGGCCTGTCATTTTTACCAGCGGCTCGCTACTCTTTGCACTCTTAACAGTAACATTTCCAAGCCTGGATAAAGGAGTAGGGCGACGCTAATCATCTTATTCGTTATGGCACATTGTCATTAGCCTGCAACAACCAAGCTGTCAAGCAGATGTTAACTCGTTCGTAAATACTCATTGCTCACGTCCGTAAAGTTATAATTTATCCGTTGAATTTGGAGACGCGACTCTTGGGCGATAATGTTTTATCCTATAACGACGAGCATGTAGGCTACTAAAAGTGCAATGGAAAACCTATGCGGCTCATCGTTAAAAGGTTTAAGTGAATGTAGTTGAGTGTCAGTAATATTATATTTTAAAAGACAGACATCATAAATAAATGTTCTATTACTGATTTATAATATTTCTCATGAATTGACTGCTGCCCAGATCCGAGCCAATATAAATCGCCGGGCCTCTCTCTCAGGCAATTGTCCCTTCTCCCCCACTCTCGACTGGCCTATATATTACTGCATAACCGGATAAAATATTCTTTTATTTGTACACTTGATGATTTAATTACTCGATCAAGTTCGCGTTAAAACTTGCCATCAACCTGGAACAATGTTTCAATATTCTCATGATACAGTCTATTTTATTTCCTTCTGTAACTTTTCATTGGAAATCTGCCTTGTTTTGCTCTATCTCCTACTGGCCTAGTACTGGGTTTGGAAGCTAGTCTTAGGTGAACAAGTAGTCAACATAAACCAATGCGAATAAGCGTATAGTGCTCACTTCTTCGTGGCTTGAAAATAATGCAGTAAATCATAGGAAGCATAAAATGCGTTGTTGACCTTGGAATCTACTACTCTTAACACTATGACTTTTGGTGTGCATTATTTATTCAAGCTGTCTATTATACTGAGCGTATAAGTTTTCTACTAACTTAAAGAAATGTGGAGTGCACGATTAAAATTAGTATCGACATTGGACTTATCATACCTTCATACAACATTTACATAGGCCCTACATACTGACTTCTGGACAGGTGCGCAGATATATGAGGTCGTTGGTGTGCAGCCTTCAGAGCATCTGCGTCGATTTTAAACTTCCGGTGAATAATAAATAACATATAATATAAAAAAATAGATATTGGTTGTATGATTAACGAACCCGATCGCCGTGATGTCATGTTTGTGAATTCTGTTGTCATATTGTTATTCCTGCTGATCTAAAATCTGGTTCATGTAGATAATTACTCAGAATCGCAGGCAGAATGAACGCGACAGTAAACGATCCTGGGAGTATAGGGGTCGATCCTGAGGGCGAAATTAAAAAACTGCAAGAGCTGGTAAAAAAGTTAGAATTTCAAAATCAGTTACTTCTGCGTCAAAATTCGCAGGACGAGAAAGTTGACGGATGTCTTCAACTTATGCCCGAAAAGTTTCCTGAAACAGGAAATAGTGGCTTTACACAGCTGGGTCATCAGCATCACCAGACGACCGGCAAGTTGGATCAGTCAAGTCAGGTCTTACGACAACTTAACGGCGTTAAGACAGCTCTCGCAAATAGCACCATTTGTACCACGCCAGAAAAACACAATATAGATAAATCCGAGCGAACGAAAGTCGACATAAGCAAACTTTCGTTAGAATCTGTTGGACTTGTTGACATTGAAAGATTATCACTTGATGTTGAGGACAGCTGGTGAGTTATGGTACCTTTATTGTATCATACTTGCATCTATAGTTAGTCTGTCAGATAGGTGTTCAATGCATTATAGCCCAATGCTGCAAATGAAGTGTGTTTGTTTTGTGCAAGGCTAATTGTCATAGAGCTTTTTGCAATGTCACATTTAATGTCATGCTGACTGCTGAGTCATTAAAAATGTTCCTGATTTAAGTTTTAAAAGGAATATTATGATTATACCCAGAATGGACATATATGTGGATGTTGCGGAGTGACCTGCCGGAAAGCCATATTGAAGTGGATATAGAACCTTGTTAATTATATTAAATATTATCCAAAATAAGAGCTATCTGTATCATTGCTTGCTCCTCTTCTGCCTTTCATCAGCCTATTTACTACTTATTCCAAGACTGGAACAAATTACTAGTCTACATTTAAATGAATTTATGTATCAATTCAAGAGAAAATTCTCAGTAAAATGTGCCATTCCATATACAATATACATGGAATGAAATTCCAGCTGATATACATGTTTCAAATAATGTTCATAGTTTTAATAAAAAAATAGAAAAGTCACCTGTAACAATTTTGTGTGAATAACACACATGCGCGTATCGTCTCCTATTTAACAAGTTCAGTTTACGGTTTTGAATATGAATTGTCGTGTTACACCTCTGCTACTGTATTCCATGAAAAGGGTAGGGTGACTAGTTGAACCACCTGTCCCTTTAGTTACTTTTGTTCTTCCTCATTGTTCTTTGGACTATGTTAGAATCAGCTCAATCTAAATTCTGTTGCTGTGGAATTCATTTGAACAACTTAGCCATTTGTCTTTTCAATTCAAAGCGATATGTGATAGCAACCAGTAATCTGCAGGTCATCTGCACTGATGACAAGTAATTCAGTAATTTACTCTGGTTGATTTGGGTTCTTCAGGCTGTACAAATCACCAAAGCAGACGCCGGGAACTGAAACTGCCAAAAGTCCATTCTTGTGGGTGAGAGAAGAATTTGATCAGCCCTCCGACGATCAAATTGCTTCATTTCATAAGTCACTCTATTACAAGCTCGACGAAGTCACAAAAAGTGAGTAAATATTAGATCGTTAGTCTGCACTGTTTACTAAAGTATTCTTGGATTTTGATGTGATTTCCTTATGGTTCGACAGTGCTATTCTGCCACATACTTCCTTTTGATCTGTGGTAAGGGGTGATCGGAAGGCACTAAGATCAATAGCTAGCTTCAGGGCTGTACATTCTCTGTTGTTGGTAAAAATTTTCACTTTCCCACATTCAATACAATTCAATTGTTTTACATTACATTCAATACAATCAGCACATCCTTGGAGTCATTTAAGTTCAGACTAGACACATATTGTTTCAAGTTAGCATATACTGATTAAGTGTTGATTATGTCAAAGCACCCATCTCATGGTAAGTGCTGCATTATGGTCATGTAGAAATTAGCGTGTTCATTGTCATCATTGGTGATTGTTCTAGTTATTTGAGCTTGCTGACCAGTGAATAATCTGTTTGTTGTGAAATGATTTTAACCTAGCACAGTATATTCCAGCCTAATACAATGCTAAACCATGTCACAAGGAACAGATTAGTTTCTCTTGAAATGACTTTAGATAAATTTCTAACTACTTTGCAATTACAATTGCTCACATACAACTGTTTGAGTCAAAAGTTGAGCTAAAAGTATGTACAATTTGAATTGTTAGCTGCTGAACCCGGAAGCCTCTGGCAGCAGAAGAAGCCAGATATCAAGACAAGTGGAAACACCGAGATTGAACATGACCCCGATTTCATTCCCGACAATGGCGATGTCACTGAAATTATTGGCGTTGCACCGCATGGCAAACCGGTCGAGTCCAGACCATTGGTGAGTCAAGCAGAGGCATCATGCGTGAAGAATGACGCTGCTGATTCTAACATCTCTGGAAATGGAACAGACACTCTTATGCGACCTAGTACACTCTTTGGCAAAGATCGACGGGTCTCTGAGAGTAGCATAGCTGACACTGGTTACCAGAAAGTGAGCAGTGCTAGTGAAGAGAATCTTCTAGGGGTTAAGTACAGACTCACTGATGTCACCGATGTCAAGGTGTTGGCTAGAATGCAAGAAGAAAGTAAGATATACTTCTTTTCAATAAATATTAGCCAGTGTGTGTGGGAAATGTTTTGCTTTATTTGAAATGATGGAAAGTCTTATTACAAGAGTGAGGTAATAAATATGCAGCATTAGGGAATAACCGGAAATCGCCTTGGCCTAATATCTCATTTTCAGCACTTTACTGTATTTACCCTATTTTAAATTTGGTAAATACCTTCAATCAATCAATCAGTGCTTTATTGTTCACCAACAAAAATACATAATGTTTAAAAAAAAATTACGCCTTCTCATTGGTTATCCCCTCGCTTTTGGACAGGCTCCCATTGGCATTGCACTTGTCTTCCAGGATCTACTCTGACTCTTTTTATACTTGCCTTAAATCTTTTCAGTCGTACTGGGGTTGGAAGCGCTCCTAGGTAGTAACCTGGAAAGGATACTAATGATATAAATCGTCATAATGAATGATTGAATATTCACGATAATAATAAAGTAACTAAGCATACAGTGAAGAATGGGAATCCCCTAAAGAATGAATCGTTCTGCTAAAAGAGGTCACTCTGTTTCATACATTGTGCAACCAGTGGAGTAATTCATGTGAGTACATCTAATACAAATGACCAAGCCACAAATGTAATAGCAATAAAAAGAGTGCATGTTGCTGTTTAGAGGTTAAGGATTATATCATTGATGTTTAACACCTTTTATCAATAAATGCATGGGTTTTAGACTTATTTTTAAACTGATAACTTAGCCATGGATTACTGTTACTGAGTTCAGTTCTTTCGTTTAAGTTTGTATTTCGTTCACTGTTAACAAAGTGCATCTTCAGGTAAATTAAGACTTCTGTTCTAATTGGTTTGCCTTAATAGAAATGCGTCTGTCCTCTGTGAAAATGTCTTTGCGAAATTGCTTACTTGTGATGTGGGAAGCTTTCTTCCTGTATGGAAATGTCCTTCCTTCTTGTTGGATGTCTTCTTCAGTGTCTTCCTTCTGTTTAGAAATTCATTCCTTCTGCGTTGACACATGTCCTCTTCATCTAATGAAATGGCTTTTTTCTTCGTTGAGACGGTGACAGGACAATAAGCCCCTGGACAATTACCCGGGGGTATTTGTATGGGGGTTATTGTCCTAAAATCGTGCAAACATGTATCTACTGTAATGAGCTAATCTTCATGTCCTTGTATGCATCTGATTTCTTGTCCTTTTCGGATTTCTACAGGCACCTGAGAGAGGTTTACTTTGTGAATGTATTGAGCATTAATATGATTGAATACTTTGCTTGCTGGCCGTAGGAACATCACTTCTTAGATTTTAACTCGAAGTTGCTTTTGCTACATTGTTGTTTTGGTATTCATAAAATTGTTGTGTCATGTATTTTTATTTTGAATTTTGAAAACTGTTTTTAGGTCTTAGAATGAGTTACAACTCGCCTCTCGGATCTAAGAAAGGTGAGGAGTTTTACCATTTTTCGCAGATAGTTTGCGTCTGAATGACTGAGTTACAGGAAAGCACGTATAGTGCAATAACAATTTCATTCATGTTAAAATTTATTTTGTTATATTGATGTTATATTAAGTCCGTTGTTGTTTGCCATAATCAGATATTGTGTTTAATTTGTTTTTTGACAGCACTTTCCAAAAGTTTGAATCGTTCATCTGGAAGATTGGTTGATTCGTGTGATTCATTATTGGATGATGGTGGTGGTGAGTTCTTATTTATTTGTCCACAGCTGTCAAGTACTAGAATTTCAGCAGTTTCATCTTTCATCGGACCTTTCAAGTATGTTACTGCAAGTGTCTGACCAGGTTCAGCTAGACATCAACTGAATCAAATTCTCGTATCCTTTCACAAGTGTGATTTTCCAAAAATACTTACAGAATTGTCTCCAGTAACTGGTTTTCTCTTGTCTTTGCACTTTCAATATGCCACATAATGCCCTACTTCTCGGTTGAACATCTACATTGAATGACTTTATTTTAGATTTTTAGCGTTAAAACAATTCTTTGGTAACATAATACTATAGGAATGCTGTGCTATGGTTCAGAATTTTATATGGGTTGTTTCCTGAAGTGTCATTTCGATTTTAGAACATTTTTGAGGTTTTCTCTGTAAATGCGATCACTGCTAAGGCTGTCAACGAGTGCCCGCCCCTGGCTGATTGCCTGGGCAATGCAATTGGTTCTCGGGTGCCCAACATTTCGTAAAATGCGGAATTCCCTAAATTTTCTAATAAGATGTTGGGTACAGGTTCCGTGGGTCAATGGGTACCCGGGCCGTGTTTTCAAATTTTTTTGACAGCCTTAATCACTGTACTGCTATAATTGATAGGATATTCAAAAGGATTAAACCAGTCGACTGGCGCTCTGATAGAAACTGTGGACTATTCAGCAGACAACAAAGCAAAAAGATCTATTCCACAGAAACTGCTAAGTAAGTTACATGTCAGGGATATCTCTTTTTAATAATGTATGATTAGACTTATTACTGAATGGCTGGTGGGTTATGATGAAGTGGTTGGGCAAGTGGTGTTGTACAACGGAGTCATCACAACATGGGACTTTATTTGATGATGCCAAAGTGATAAAGTCTTTAGCCTTCCTTATTGCTGTATAAAGGACCAAATTTTAGCATGTTAGGATCCTTCTTCGTAACTGTAGTCCAAGTGGTTCTAGATTGAGCTGTAACTTTCTCCAGTCCTTCGTGGGCATGCTCATCGTGGTCCACAGGGCTCTCTGCTGGTGTTGGCTTCTGGTGCCCATGCATTGTGTCCATAAAGCTATTGGAGGCTGGTACTTGTACCATTCCCCTTCCTTGCCATGTTGCTGATATTGTTCTTGTAAGAAATTTTCCAGGCTCATCCTTAGGCACCACAGGTGGAAACTGCCCAGCTGCTGTTTAGCCCTTTAACGACGAATGTGTACTAAAATGTATGGTAAACCAGCACAGCTCATCATTAAAGGGTTAAGGCCTCTGTGGATGTCTCACATCTGTAAGAGGATACTTACAACATATACAACTTATAGAGCTACAGCTTCATATTTCTCTCAATTGTGCAGTACCAGATGCTTTTATCTATGGAGACCCTGAAGGATCCAGCGATTCAGTTTTTGATTTCCTATTTGCTGGATCCCTTATCAAATAGAGTATACTAAAGCATCACTAAAGGATTAATCTAATCTTCTGACATTTATAGGTTTGTTTTCATAATGCACAAGGCAGTATGGTTGAAATCCACTTAGATCCACCTAGGCATTGGTTTGACTGTTGAGGCATGCGAATACATCCACTACCTTAGCATATCATTTGCAGCTGTTGAAAGAACCTGGCCAAAGAAACAGCCCATTGTGGTCTTGATCACTGTTTTGTCTTTAGACTTTGGCCTCCCTGCCAATGACTGGTGTTTTCAATGTTCAAATGCAACAACCTCATGTAAAATTGTATTCTACATATAACAAAATATAATAAATTGATGGTACTTTAATTCCCAAAACTCACTCTTATCAGTGTTTTTTGCAGATGAGAATCGAAGTGTAAGCAAATCGGCAACTAGTTTAGCTGTGCCAGCTTCACGTGCAGCTGCACGCTCGGGTTTACCTAAAGCCCAAATCGCATCAAACAGCTTACCGGGTACTCCTTATGGCAGTAACCAAGAACTAAGCAAGCCGACACTATGTAAGTCTAAGTTATCATTTTGTCACTATCTTGCATGTTTCTATGCATTTCCAAATATGTCAAAAAGCTGTATGGCAGATTTTATCATTTACCAGTGAATATGTTTCAGCAATTCGAAATATCAACTCACCAGCACATTTTAATAACTTATTTGATATATAATTTATTTTCTGACTGAGCGTGGTTTGTCTAATAATTTTGAATGCATTTCATTTTAGCAACGACATTAAATGTGGTACCCCACAGACAGAGCATGCCAAATCTCAATCGGAATTTGAAATTCAGCATCCTGAAGTCGCACCCCAGTGACTCGCGTTTGGCTGCGACAGGAAAAAAGCCACTTTCCCTGCTTAGACAGTCATCACCTTCCCCTGCTTCTCCGGCGACGCACAGTCGTGGCACGCGGTCCACAGCACCTCTCAAAGCTACCGCAAATGTCGTGCAGAGGCCTGGTACGAGAAGCACAAATGCCGTCAACAGCAGTGCTGTGGCACAAGTTTCTCTGTCCTTGAAGAAGCGACCAACGACTTTGTCAAGCACCGAAGTGAGAGCAACGCATGCGATGACATCTGGGAGTGGCAGAACAATGCCTGGTGCAACAACTCCAACATCGAAGGCAAAGCCTCTGGTCATGAGCGCAAAGAAGACAACTGTCACAACTCCTCCACGGAATAGTGGCATACCTAAACCTGGTTCTCTGACAAAATTGTCTATACCTCAGAAGTAGGTGTTTGCCATCATCTGCTCTCATGTTGATACATTACTGCTAGGGCATAACCGAGTAGACAATTTTCACCGGGTACCGAATCCGAGTATTTGGATGAACTATTTGCAGGATCCAGGTACGAACTGAATAGTAGCGGCAAATGTGGTCAGCAGATCTTTTATCTTTCTTTCGCTTCGCAATTGCACATTTTGCTTTCATGCTGCCACTACCAGCGAGTACCATCCGTAGGCAAAGCGTAGCTAACCTGCCATGAGCACGGCTACAGAGAACTATCTATAGTCAACGCAGAGTCTATAGCAATATCCTTCATATAGCGTATTGTTGCACTCTAAGCTATAACAATATATTTATTATTTAATAACTTTATATGTCAAAAAACTGTAAAACCTTGTTATAAAATTTGAAATATGAAGGTATTAACAATGTCTTTACGCTCTAATGTTTATCGGAAATTGGGTGGAGCCAATTCACGCGGGAAAATTACACCTCTGATTTAGTACTGATTTGGTTGCCACTTGAGGCATGCAACCAAAGGAAATTAAAATGTATAAATTAACATCATTATTCTAAAGAAAATTCAATTGAACGTTAAGTTCTTGTTTAATTAATCAATAACTTAGAAGTAAGTCCGTAAGTCCTAAATTTATTTGATGAAAAAATATTATTTTATCCAAAAAAATTATTTTAAAAAAAATTTATTTTTAGCTATTTGCGGGGATAATATTTGCCGAGGCAAATACTTCCGAATAGTCCAATATTCGGCCGAGGCGAATGTCCGAGGCGATTTCCGGTTATGCCCTAATTACTGCTTTTGTACATTAGCGATCTAATGAGTATAATGAAGCAATTGTTTGGCTCTTTTATGGGAATGAATGCACACATAAAATTTATGCTGAAAGAGTATATAAAAAAGGTCAATTGACAGCTATTGATCAATCTTCCAAGGCCAGATATGGCTTGTTCAGAAATAACCTTGGTTACCTCTTGCATATGAAAACTAATAATCTTTTCTGACGTATTTGCAATTGACCACATTCATGTCATCATGTACACTATCTGTTTATTAATTCAAAACTAACGAATACACACAGTGAGATTGCATGATGTGGCAGTAAAACAGGTGATAAAAGTTTAGCACGAGTCAATTTAGCTCTATGGCAGCCTGCAGGGCACTCATCTGTCCTGCTCTTATCACAGTTTCTTCCTAATGAGTGGAAGAATGAGTCAATCTCTTGGGGTAGTGGGTATTGAACCCGCATCCTTCTGATCTTTGTGCCAGCATGCCACCATTCAACCATCTGCGTCACATTAAAGCGATTAGATTTTCTAAGATTCCACGAGAGCTGTTGCCATATTTTGATTTCAAACCATCTGGTTTTCTGTTTTCAATATTGTATTGATATTGTACAGACCACAAGAAATTATCTTTAAGCTAATATTTTACATGTGCTTAGTTTATAGTGCTTAGTGAATATTCAACATTGCAAAGATATAGTAATGCATGATTAACCATTAAATCTAATTTATTTTTATATATTTTGCTATCTAAAACTGTGCCACTTTAGATAAGAATGGTCTTTCATTTTCTAGGACAAATGTGCAAGCAGGTCGGTCGACCGCGACCGCTACCAATGACGATGATGACTGGAAAGAAGGCTGCTTCTGAGTTTCTTGTGGGCAGGGATTTTCCACTGGTAATTTATAATAGAAGTCATAGCCTAAGGTACAAACATATAATAAATATTATAGTATTTCATGTTGCAAGCTGTATGACTCTGATTAAGGTGTTATGAAAAGATTAAAATCAAGATTAATGTTATTACTTTTATCAGTTATACTTAAAATATGAATGCCATTTTTCCACTGTGAGTACATGGTTCAGATGTTATACAGTCAGAGCATATAGCTCATTTTATATCATGTAAAAGATATTCTGTGCACAACATGACAATGCTATGATAATAATAGTTGAGTTTATGTTTGTAGTTGGCTTATCTGCAGCTTAGTGTGTCTTTTGCACTGCTGGGCACCATTGGTTTTAATTTAAATCTTTTAATATGGTTATTTCATATCATACTTTAATTTTGCCTGTTGTATATTTCTGTGAGCCATGCTATCTCAAAACTATTGGTAAAAACTGTGCAATTTTAAAGCTTGACTTTGTTATTCTCTGTCCCAGCATTCTATGGATTATTATTTTATTTCCATCTTTGTCGAACATGTTTTCCTCAAGATTAGACAACTATGATTTTTCACATACTTTTAAGTCTGTGCTCATCACTGTGGATACTGGCACCAGTGTCATATAATCCAAAACCAGTGCCTATCTCTGTGATCTGGGAGTGCTTATCGACTGTGAATTAAAATGTCCATGCCAAGCCATGTGAACTGATTGTGCAAGTCATGCCTCTATGAGCTTCATCATATTTGGTCAATATGGCATAACCTATAAATTATTAACTGTCCAACCTATTTGACGCCATAGGCCACAGAAGAAATTGTTTTTGAAGCTGATAGGTAGTGACTCTGATTTTCCATAATTTTTACACAAATTGCAAACAACTTTGCAAGCTCTTACGGGTCACTTAAAATCAACCAGTGTACCGCATGTTGGATGCTTTATGCTTAACCTATTGTTTATCAGAACAAAGACCCCACATTCTTTTATCCTGATGCTCCTGGATTGCTGCAATTATGTCCTGTCTGGTTTGCAAAAATTCCAAATTCATCAGCTCCTATTCGTTCTGAAGTATTCTGCAGATCTAGTGGCCAAATTACTCAAATTTTCTCATATCTCAGAATATATGAAAGCTGCTCTGCACTGATTACCTATTTAGGGACAAATCAAAATTTAAGATCCCGTTCTTAGGTCGGTTCATGTTGGTCGGATTTGTGCCGACATATATAAGAAATTTTTTTTCCAATCAGGTCGTCAGTCGCTTTGTTTGGCTGCTTGGGGAGATCTTCATATATCAAGACGATATATGGAAGCGCACTGTCCTGCACATGGGTCCCTTTTGGGAAGAGTGTCCTGTAAGCATTCACATTATTCCCGTTAACTCAGCCCAAGTAACAACCATATTTTTAAGACATGCCTGTTTACATCTCTTTGACATGCACATATCACATTTTTTCGATGCACTGTATAAAAGTTGTTACATTAACACATACACCAACTCTAACCCACTCTTGCCTTGCTCATGCTGTAGCGTTTGTATTGAAATTGCAAATTATCAAGTTGTACTGCTTAAGATATTTATGATATTAAATTTAATATTCTTGGTGCTGGTTAATTGTCAGCTTTATCCTTGGCGGTTTTAATAGGATTGTACTGTATTTTTTTATATTGCGAAAAGTGACAGGGTTATGGATATTAGATCGTTTGCTATAAATGCTTCCTTTTATGCTCTATACGCATTTCGGTATATAAATAATTATAGACTCAAGTTTGGCGATAGGAAAATAAAACTACAGTAATTTTAAGTCAAGTTTCAAACCTTGTGTCCACAGTTTTTTTAAATTGATGTCAACAACAATGATTGTAGAAAAGTAAATTAATGTATTATTTTTATTTACTCTTCTATTAAAATGTTAGTGTAAATAGAAATAATATTAAGGAGTTAGTGTGCAGTTGCCAACTTGCCAAATGAATCAGTTGATTGTGGCCAAAAGTTGTACATTAGCAGCCCCACAAGGTATTGTGCATTTGCAAGTAGTGTAATTAAACAGAACTGATGAACTTGAAACACTGTATATTCTGATGCAACAAGTGTGGTTTCATTCAAACTTATCATGCAAGAGTTTCTGGAGACTATTTTAAAGGATCTCTTACCAGTGCGCCTCTGCTCTTAAATGTAGACAATGAGAATTAGAAGTTTTGCTTATAAGGGATATAGAAAGACTTGTAAATGGTATGAAAAAATGTAACATTTACTGTACTACTTTGGAGATGGTTTGGAAATAATTACACAGGTGAATACAGTAGGTGGTTACAGACGATTGCATTTGTCTGGCAGTTGTACTGATGTTTTTTTTATACTGATGGTTATTTCTCCATAATTCTTTGATCAAAGCACATCAGACGTTGTACAGTCACAGGAAACCCAAATACGCTGTGAGTACGCAAAGGATCAATGAATGCAGATCAACAGAGGAAATGGAGAGATTTAATTACAGTTTGATATTTAGGTATGCAGGAGCAATTTCAATTTAAAATTTTTAAACAGTTTCCAGCGCATTAGCAACATGATATCATGCAGAATATGTTATTACTAGATATGCAAGGCTAAATGACATCTGTAGGCAGAAGATCTTTTCTGCTTTTAAAATGTATTCTATTGGAGTTTGCTGCATATTGACAGAGAATGTGTTCACACATATTTTGTCACAGCTTCAAATTTCTGCCTATGTTGTTTGAGAAGTTTACCATATTCAGCATAATTATTGTTTCACTGTTCTGTGGCCACATAAGTTATCACCATCATTTTTTATTATTAAAATGCAGCTGGTCAACCTTGCGTATTTGGCCTTCTGCATACAAAACTTACAATGACTTTCTTACTTTTCGATCTACGTTACTATTGTGGAACATTATTGGTATTTCGTAATTAAGTGTAAGCATGTAGGTACCTGTGTATGTATGAAAGCTAATTATGCAAACTCTGAGGAAAGATTTTCAGGTTAATGGAAAAAAACTGTTTCCTTAATTCCACATGAACAAGGCTTTCAACAGCATCTGTCACTCACAATACGCTTTACTAAGTGTCTGCATGCATACTAATAGCCTATTGTGACACAGAATGAAAGTGCTCAGTGACATAGTGAAGGTTTGTGGAAGTGTGGCCAAATCTAATATTACATATCTGTAAGCGCATATCCCGTTTGGCATGGGAAAATCGTTATCGAAAACCTCCTGCTGCTGCTTACTACCTTATGCCAGGTTGAAGCATTTACTTTGTTGTCTCGAAGCCTGTTATGCATGATAATTGAGCAATTACTTTACCTCATGTAATCTTGTTTGAAATGTTGTTGGTTAATTTGTATGCCAGTCTACAGACCACTTTACCAAATGGCAGTAATTTAATTTAATCGGTTCTTTAACTTCGCTGCCAGCATCCACAAAAACATTTGAGACATGTAGAGCTACAGGTCCCATGTGGGCATGTTGGTAGGATTGCCAGACATCTTAATTCTTACATTTATTATCTTTGACAATGTGGGCTTTCTGCACTATCTTGTTAAGCATTTCATTAGTGAAAAAATCTGTTGTTTTTAGATTTGTTGTTCAGTTAGATCTCCTTAGTTCGCTGAGGGCATTTGAAAAGGCACATCAGAAAATCATTTTTACAACCACAGAAACCCAGTCAAGTGGGATGCTATTTGAATTTCATCTGTGTAGGACACTGGCACGTGACTAGAATTTTAAGTCTGGTTGTGTTTTAAAACTCAAATGATGGCATTCTGTGACCTTGCTTTTAAACTTTTCGTGGTATTGAACATGATTCTGTTAGCTTTATGGGGAAAAGTACATTTGCATTTAAGTTATGAACATGTTTTTGCATGATGTGATGTCCTTAAATTTGTTGTGTATACATGTATATATGAAACACTTTGATCCTGTCTTGCTGTTTTGAAAGAACTTAATTCTGGGGTCAAGTTTTGTTTAATTGTTCTGACATTCCAGAGTGTAATATTGTGCTTGATTCAACTTAATGATGTTTCTATAGATAGGAGATGGCCAAGCTAAACTTATTCAGAAGAAAGTTTACTTTATAGACAGTTGTGGTCTTTATTGTGTATAATAAAACAGATGCACCGAGTGGCATTACCCAGTTGTAGTATTGTATGTCATCTAGTTTTACTATTGAAAAAATATATAATAAAAGTTGCTGAAGTAATTGTATAATTTTGAGCTTGCACTAAACATCAGTGCAACAAAGCTTATGTGTGGACTTTTGTTACTGTCTAAATTGCTCAGAGTTAAAAAACATTGTTACCTGGCTGGTTTTGATGCCTGGTCATATAACCTGAATCCATGCACTCAAAATTAGGTGTTGTATAAAAATTTTATATACATACTAGCCTTACTACCCAGCTTCACCTGGGATTTAGATTTCAGCAATTGGCCATACACAGACTAGAAATCTGCCAGTTTCTAATTAAAGTTCAACCAATAACACAACTGATTTCCATATTAAATTAACCCCCCACCTTCATATGAAATGAATGAAAGTGGTTGCCATTAGTTATATGAAATGTAAGGAATGTGGGCAATTAGACAGTTAAAATGTCCAAATATTGGAATCTAAAATAAATTGTGCACTGAAATAATAGCCTTGACCTAGAAATTCGCATAATAAAGTTCTGTAAAAATGTTCATATCGCCTGAGTGTTCGTCTGCGAGAGCCTTTGTTCTTGCGGACAAACACAATTTTGTGCTTTATATAGAAGATAAAAGCTACCCAATGTTGCAAAACAACAACAATGATATCCTGGATGTTATGAAATTGTTGAAACGAAATGAAGAAATGAAACTTTCTTGGCATATTCCATGTAGAGCTGTACCGATACGTCTACTCGTAATCGGGCAGATTATTATAATTTTGGCTATAATCGGTAACAATAATTGACAGCGATGTAAAAAATATTTTTGTATGGCTATTGGATCCAAAATGTTAGCCTTGCTGCATTGCACATAAATTTAACAATACCACGCACTGGCTTGTTTATTCCCATTGTGGCCAGCAAAAATGATGAAATAAATTTGTTTTGTTGCACAATCATCATTACAAGCAGAAAAGCAAAGATGTAAAATTTCAAAATAATCCACTCCATAATTGATATCAGCAATTTCAATAATCAGCTATACTCGATATTGGCATGATCAGCAAATGAGATATCTGTACAGCTTTACTTCCATGCTCTAAGAAATTGTAAGCACCCAGTTGGCAGACTTTTTCAATTGTAGGGCAGGAATGCACCTACAATTACACAAATTATGAACAATTTCAAGGCGTCTTTAAGATCCAAAGTAAGCAAGCAACATAAATTGAAATGGAAACTGCTAAGAATATATAGCCTGAAATTATGCAAACTGGTAATTTGTTATTTGGTTAAAGGAATCTATGATGTTGTGCATCTCTTAAGGTGCATATGTGGTGTAGGACTTTCAACTTTTTAGTATAAAGCCTTAAAGTTTGTTTATTCAGGCTCTTTTGTTAAACCTGGTTGGTAATAAAGGCTTTGCTTAAATTTATCCACTGTATGTAGTTGTTGAAGATATGAGTTTATAAAATGTCTACTGTGCTCAACAGTTCATGTTTTGCCATCTCTTCAAGATTCTTCTTTGGATCTTTGATTAACAGCAATTATTAATCATTGGGGAATAATTAGTCAATTGTTTATTAGTACCTATAATTGTCACTTGCACTCACATAATATCAGTGTGTTGCAACTCTTTCTTCTGGTTTGTTTGCAAAGACAATCCATGGAAACCAAGTCAAATTTTCAAAGGCTTTGCAGGTTGAAGAGAAATGGCCGTGGTGTAGTCAACGCATGAAAGTTGGACAGAATGTAACACTGTTTACAAGGATATGAAATACTTTAGGTTTAGCCCAGCTCTGAATGCCTTCCTTACCAAATGAAGTGTTCTTTTTTCTTGTCAGATGCTTTGCAATGATTTAATCCGATAATCCGATAAGCTATGTCATTGCGCCATTCTTTTACTAACTGCATTTTGAGGCATTTAATTTACAATGAAAGATTCTAAAAAGTCATGTGTTATCATAATTGACGACCAATGACCATTAAACCGTTCATGGTGAATTTTTGGTTCATTTCAAGGAACACAAGATTACAATAACATCACCTACTCATATAGCAATCACCCCACTTTAACAACCAGCATACACTAATGTATGGGAAATCTGGCTGGTCAATAAAGGGTTAAACATTTTAGGCCATGAACAAATCAGAGTGCTGCAAAAACATTTTCCTTTAGTCATCATAATGGGTTTAAGTACGGATATGGATATAAGCACACAATAAAAATGAATTTCAGACACATCACAATTTCAAGTTTGCTGAAAACCATGTCTTGCTACACCTCTTAATTTTCACTTAGAACCTAAACTGCTTCCACTTTTCGCTCAGCAGTTCTGCATTTCAGAATTATACTTAAGTTGGAATTTGCAACCTTTCCTTGCCCTCTGACTCTTGCTTTGAAGCAAGATGTAGTTACACAAGATGATCATCCCGTTTTTGCTAGGTTCTTTTTCACATCATGTTGTCAGAGGTACCTAGCAGTAAATAACAATAACAACAGTTCGGTATATTGTCTGCGCTCATGAAACTATTTAACAAAACTCAGAGCTCATTTTTATTACTTTCTACAGAACAGCCTTTACTGTCACATACAAATACCAAAACATCAGTCAGATGGTATCGAGTACTAGGGTCAGATCAAGACAAAACAGAATCAGAATTTACATTACCAAATTAGTTTGATTAAAATCATGCCTTGAATTGAGATGTTTAAATAATATTATCAGTTAACATACTATAATCATGCAGACACACAGTAGTTTCTTCAATTTATAATAATAAATCATTACATTAGCCACTATATCTTCACAATGCATTTCTTATTAAATGACACACTCATTTATCATGTCCTTAAAGAAAAGAAATGTCACCAGGTGGTCACATGGAAATTTTTTATGTGTGTCACATGACGTCAACATTATTGTTTCAATGAACCAAGACTGCAAAAATGTAAACAGTATTTTGGATGTTAAAATGCTATTTATCTTAAATGTGATTAAGCAGACAGCCCAGAATGTGACTAAAATGTTGAATGGAAACAAAAGAGGTTGTTGGTTAGTATTCCCACTTTTTGAACTCCATGCCATCTGGTGGTTTTACTTCAACTTGCTTTTCACCAATTTCCTTCCAGTTAGTACTCAAAACTGTGCCACCAGATTCCGACTGAAAACAGAAGAAAGCAAATGAACTTTTATTAAAACATTTTACCCTGTGAACATATGTAATGTTTTGATCATATTTATACAATACTTGAACAAGACAGTAATGTTGCAATTAATGAGAAAGGTCAACCTAGAAGAGTTAGTCAAGACTACAAAAAAACACCCCACAATTCATGGGTACTCAATACTCTTAAGACATCAAATTGTATGAATAATTTGATGATTTACTTTGGAAATGTTTGAACTCCTGGAAATTTAATGTTCTAAAATAAATATTTATTACATGTTCACAGTTACCTTCTCTGAACAATTTGTCAGATTAAGTTGAAATAGAAATTCTCTCAAAGCAATATAAAGAATAACTTATGTTCTGACTTTATCTAAATCTAAGTAACAAATACAGTTGGCAAACCAATCCTATTGGAGAATGTCACATGTTAGTTGTTTGTGAGACGTCCTTGTAGCGGTATGGCCGCGTTACAGTGCCATATAAATTGTCTTTATTATAATTAATGTTTAAAGAAACTATTACATATACTTACAAATGATTTGTTCATTGCTCGTCGAACTTCCTCCGAACCATCGGAATATATCTGCTGAAAGAGTTTATTCAGAGCAGCATCACCTTCCAACTTCTCGTCCTTCTCTTCTTCTTTGATCTCGGCAACCATCTTGTCCCAGTTTCGATTGTGATGACTTGATGAGGGATATTTGTGGGTATCTTTAGCATCTGAAACTAAATGAATTTACAGGAATGCAAAATCCATATTTCCCAGGCAGCAATTGAAACCCCGACCTCTCAGTGATGGTCCAGCAAGCATGACAAATCCTATGCAGTTCGTAATTAAAGGGCTAAGCTAGTCGCTAAAGGGTTAAGCTAGTCATTAAAGGGCTACAGCTATTCTTGAGGCAGCCATGAGTATGAAGTGCTAGCAACTTCATTTTTGTAGCTTTGTCATATGAAGGGGTGGCCCATTCTCTTTCTCATCTTTCCGACAGTGTACGGTCGGTGTACACGTCATAACTGAGTTGGCTAGATAAGTAGGAGAGTTGCAGATGAAGTAGAAATCTCAAGACAGAAATCTTCTGCCCTGGTCGAGTTTTGAACCCCTGTAGAGTCGAGCATGCTAACTATTAGACCACTGTGAACACAATATAAAAGGAACTGTAATTTCGATTACCTGGAGTGAAATGTTTAATGTTGGGTTGCTTTCCATCAGATTCCAATTTCTCCCAACGAATTCCTTCTGCTTTCTTAAGCTTTATTTCAACCTATCAACATTTTCACAGAATGACGAAATATGAATAAAATAAGATGCTATAAACAGTAACATTACATAAGTAGCAATAAAACCAAGATTCTAAAACAGTAATATTTCATCTGGCTGGACAACAGTCAATAACTGGCTAAGCTATAGATATGAGCTGCTGCTTTGCTGCTGATATCATCTAGTTCACATTTTCCTCTGCTGTTCATGGCCTTAGCAATTACTGCTTCTACCAATTTGACCAGCTCTGTACTACCACCTTCACCCTAATCCACGTCTTCATCACGGCTAGGTTCGACTACTGTTGCTCGCTCTACGCTGGCCTACCTGTCTAGGCAGAACCACACTTTATTGGCTGTTAACCAAATTTGGTCATGTCTCTAAATACATGTGCAACATTCTCCACCGGCTCCCCTCTGAATAGCAGAGCCCTGTTTACTTGCATATAGGATAGCTACCCTAGTCTGGCACTGATTACTCCATCTCACTCCTGCCTATCTTCCCAAGCCCTGCTGCTCAGTTCTTTGTGATAAGGGCTCTCAATACCTCCGTGCATCTCAACAGGTTCTCATTTTAAGACGGTTCTGATCAGCCGTTCCGAGTAGTTTTTTTAAGCTTTTTTCAAGGGCACTATATAAATGATATTAATGAATGAATGAAATGGATTGCCTTTAATAGCAATGATGAACAACATATCCTTTGGACTTCTTATTCAGTCCCTCTATTGAGGTTCTCATCGGTTCATAACTGCTTGTATATGCCTTGCAGAAACTAGCATAACTTGTAATCAGAAATCAATCGCATTTTCCTATAGCAAAAGATTAATAAATTATAAAACTATGATTGCGCCATGTTTATGAACGCCAATTGCACCATTCTTGAACTAGCCCTTAGTCATCAATCAACATGTAGCAGATGCAATGCACTTAAAAAGACAGCAATAGAATGTAAACTAAAAAAACTTAAGTTATTCTAACTTATCTAAAGCACTAACTAAGCCTCAATGACGCAGTTAAAACCAGAACTTACACGAGAAGAAAGGATTTTGATCTGACTTTGGGCAGGAGACACAGGATGTGCCAGTTCCAGCTCTAAGCTGTAGTCACCTCCATATGGTAGAACTACAGTACAACTCAGCTACAACAAAAAATTTTCATCAGAAAACTGAGCTTCAGTAAAATAAATTAAAGGTATACATAAATGCTCGATAGCATTACATTCACTTTTTTCAATAAGAAGTTTTGAGACACTGAAAAATAAATGGTGAATCCCAACACCTTAGAGAGCTCCTTCATTCATCTATTACGATATGGTATTTGTGCCCACATAGTTGCAGGCATTTTCAACATTGAGATGAACAGCCAAGAATAGTCTGCCACTGAAACAGATATCGAGAATGGGCGCCATAGTCTGCATTGTACCGTCGACTCTTTAGATGCTTTAATACAATATACACATTATGTCTATGCTGTCATTTCATTCTCAATTTAATACATAACAGTCACAAACCGTTTCTCCACCAAAGGCTGGTTCGTTTAGCGGACTGACCATATTGAAATGATGGCGCCTATATCTTGGCATGCCATGTGCATCATCACCGGAGCGACAGAAGGTTATAATAATTACAATTATGCTACAGAGTTTTCCTTTTGTGTGTTTCATTGATCTCTACATTCTCAAGTATTCACAACTAATCAAATTCATTTACTGCAGGTTTCACTCTTGGCTATCAATCTTTTAACAAGGAATCACGCCAATTATAAGCACCGCACCAACTTACTCCCACTCATCAACCAAATGTCAAACTGAAAACAAAGGTTAAATCTACTGGCTAAAATACAAAATATCCTGCGATGTACACCCATAAGCTAAGTTGGTACTTATGCTTGCTAAGACAAAGAAGTCTTAGCAGACATTATTCCCAAAAGTAAACATTATTTTTATTACTTTTTCCTGGACAAAAGATAGACAACAGTCACAGAATCCTTCTCGATAAGCACCACTACATAGTCATAGATTCAGTTATCTACTAATTATCAAAAAGGTTGTTATCCACACAATGCTGATTCCATATTGCAATAGGTTGCATAATCAGAATATACACTTGTTTCACACACTAACACATTTGTTTACATGTCTCTGTAGAAACAATGTACATACTGACTGCTCTTGAATGTCACAATTTAAATCTTCTTTTTTGACATTTTTCAAAAGCAGCGATACTACGACTTGTGACTCGGTCTGATACCATTCGTATCTGAAAAATAACAATACTACTGATGCACAACTACAGAAAAGAATAATTACACCTACAATACAAAAGAAATAGTTTATATGAGACATGAATAATGTTTTAATTATCCGATTCAACTTGAACATCCAGCTCTACATATTTACTGTGAACTGATATATAAATTATCCATTTACCACTCATTAAAAATAGTCTTTGAAGCCAGAAAATCATTTAAAAGAGAGCATATGTGTGTATCTACGTATGTATTTTCGTTTATTTTACAAACTGACACGCCGCAGAAGTTACATGAAGCGAGACATGGTTGCCTTTGGCATTGGGTCCAATTATAGTTCATTCAGCATTGCTGAGAGTAAAAGATTTATGAAGGAAATGATACAATATTAAATCAACTTGCCTTGTTTTAGGGCCAGAAGGCATTGGAATAGCATCTGCTTTTGGCAAATTTTCCTTACCATCTTCCTCGGAATTATTCAGCTAATAATTAGACACGACAAATTGTCCTTAATATTTTTACTCTGAATTCAGCTAACAGATTTATTCAATTTGTCAAACATCAGTTAACCAAGTACCAGTAATGCCCTGTTACAAAATAGTAATTACAAGCGCAGTCTGGTGCATAACCTAACTCACCAACCGCCATTTCCTCACATTTTTCTGCACAGTTCTGTTGTAATGAAGAGCTAAGTCATGCTGTACCATTTGTCACAATCTATCCATCTCTATACATCATCAAGTCTGTGCTGGTCGTTGGACCAACTAAACTTTCATTTTTAATGAGGGTCTTATAAGGGTTATTGCATAATAACGTAATGCTTGTAGGTGGGTGGGTGTTGTCCTAGAACACGTCATAAAACGTTTTGTGGGTGGGTAAGCTGAACGTTACATAACAACAATTGATTCAAAACTCATGAACTAAAAATATTTACGCATTCTTTGGATTCTTAGAAACATTTTCTGAATTATAGTAAAGATTAATTTATGAATGCATAATAAATTAATTTAATTTGCTATTGTACATTAAAGTGCACTTTTAAAACAAGTTTAATGACAAGAAAATAATTCACATGAAATATAATTGCACTTTTACATATCAAAATTACACTGACTTTTCTTAAATATTATACATAATGCTGGGTATGGGTTTATGGAACCTTTACAAAGCATGACAGGACAGGGTTAGGTCAAAACACAAACTTATGCAATGACCCCTAAGGTGCTTCTCCATCTTCCTGAATGAACCACACATGAGAATTTTAGCTATGAAGTTGCCATTTAGTAGATGCTTTGTGGATTATTACAGTAACCCTAGAGTTGTGTTCTTAGTTAAGATAATGTACCTCAGAGTTCTTGGTAGACTGGTGATCATTGACAGGCAAGTGACTCTCGCATTTATTGATCCATTCATCGAATGTTTTGTCCTCTGCTATAACCAGTTTGGAACAAAATGAATTACCATATAATCAAAAATTAACCAAGCTTGCTACTGTTGCTTGTTGCTAAATTACACAGGATAATTACTGTCACATATTTGTGCTCCATCTTCTGGTAAAAAAGAGACCATTCAGTGGGCACTGTTATATCATTCATTAATTACAAAAATTTATATAGCACCCCTTCAAGGCTACTACTCAGGAGCGCTTCCAACCCTGGCACGGCTAAAATGAACAGTTTCAAAGTGAGTATAACATGTAAGGCAAGTGTCATCATTTGTCAGTGCTCTATCATATTGAAGCAACTTGATCCAAGACCCTGAATATGATGCTATAAACTGCTGATGGGAATCCGTTGGTAGGCTCTACATGTGTGTGTGTGGCCCCCTCACTGTGCTGCACCTTCGCAGCATTGTTCTATCTACCAGATGTAATTACTGATAGTCTAGTTATTAGGGACGTATAATACCATATAGGCTTGCACAGGGAGCACCTGATTTGTTTAGCTCTTTGGGAAGTGAAATATAAATGTTCAATTATAATTACATTTATTTATGTAACAATATATTCAATCCCATTACAGTAAACCAACATCACATTACACAATGAAGACATCATAAGATTTTTACTGTTTATAAAAAAATGTTTCCTAAAACTGCTTTAAAAGCTACAGAGCCCCTAAAGGGACATGGAAGAATAATATTTTAACTCGTGCGCACGAAATACAAACTCGTTCCCACGACTTACTAACTCGTGCGCACAAGTTTACAACTCGTTCCCTCGACTTAATAAGTCGTGCGCATGACTTATTTGACCAATAGCAGGCCGACTTTCTGTGATGTAAGCAAACTTCTATTTCGGAGGATATAATGGCATCGCTGCAACAATTGGCAACGAAGTTGCTTGAAATGGGACAACAGCGATATGTCGTTTTAGCTTCCCAAATTCCACAACACAACTCATACAATAAATCGCGGGATAACTCTATCTGATATTGTCAATCTGAACATCATTTTCATTTTCGCTCTCATATTCGCCTGCAGAGTGATATGCCCAGTCTGGCAAACGCTCAGCATACAAACGGCATCACAAATAACCTTGTAGCTTGAAAATGCCTTCCTTATAGGCCAAAGCCTTTCGCACCACATATTATACACCCTTATAGTAGTAGTAATTGTAATCTTCAGACTTCAAAGCGTCACTTGAAAGCTATGTGCAGGGCACCAGCTTATTCACGAGCACTGCGTCAAATCGAAAGGGTTGTCCAAACGATAGTCCGTGGGAGGTCAGAGTTCGGTTTCCAGAAGGTCAGCCGGGAGGCACAGTAGCTGTTAAGGAGGGCATCGCTTTCGTCGAGGAGTGACAGATGTCAAGCAATGAGTCTGGGTGAGAGTTCTTGAAAAGGTGGGATTTAAGTTTAGAATGGTATGCCCGAATCACTCTGTCTTAGACATTGTTTCGTTTATAGAACTATGTGTTTCCCCATAAATACCAAAATAGAAGTGTGTTTGCGTCACAGAAAAGTCGGCCTGCTATTGGTCAAATAAGTTGTGCGCACAACTTATTAAGTCGAGGAAACAGGTTAATAACTCATGCGCATGACTTAGTAAGTCGAGGGAACGAGTTGTTATCTCGTGCGCACGAGATAAAATATTCTTCTTTCATGTCACTTTAGGGGCTCCGTAAAAAGCTAACACGAGTTGCTTCAAATATTTTCTGGAAAAATGTCTACAACACCTTTTCAATGGGCTTCTAAGGATTTTCGATGGCATACACACAAGCGAAGGGCGTAATAGTGTTTGGTTGTCAGCGGGAACAGACGGTTCAGAACTTGATTCCCCTCATTGGATTTCAAGAGGCAGTCCTCGGCTGTTGCGACTGTTCTACTACCTTGGAATAATTGAGTTGAACAATTCTCTGGATAAGAAGGCAGACTTAGTCCAATCTTGGAATTCTATGAGTGTAATGAAGGTTGGAAAGTGAATATAAATTTAAAATAATGAATCTAAATAAGTAACAAAAGTGATGAGAAGATTTAACAACTTACAGTTAAGATCTTTCCCACTTAGTAACATTTGTTTAGCAGTCACAAAGTCATTTAGTCGAAAACAGGCAACTCTGTAAACCAATATCAACATACAATTAACAAGAAACATAACAGAATTGTACAAAGCTACTAGCTAAACTATGTGAACCATCTTAGGCTAGGTGAAACTATGGTCTTATTGAGAAAACTAAGTTAAACTGAAATTACTCTAAAAACAATTAAGGTACACAAATGTTAGCAGCAATACACAATGCAATTGTCAGAAGCTTAGCCTTTTCATTTGTTCACTCAACATATTACTAAGTAAATTCCACCAGTGACTTCTTTTAACATTAACATTTAACATAACTGTAAAAAAAAACATATGAAAACCTGTTGTCCTGAGGTATTAGGACAATTCCTTTAAAGCACTTCTTTTTCTTCTCTATTACTGAAGACATGACAACTGAAAAGTATAATGTTGTAGCAAAGACAGGTTTACCCTTTCCGCAAATAAGCTTTTGCATTCTTTGGATTGATTTCTAAGGCTTTCTCAGCATCTGCAAGGGCCTCTGTTATAAGAGAGAACAATCATAATAAAAAAACAGCTGATGCGTAAATCGATTGCATTCAGTGCAGAAAAGAAAAATGAAGAGATTTGTTTTATCTGACCTAATTATATAATATCGCTTAAGTTAATGGAGAAGACGTAGTTGTTCCAAAACAATCCTAAACCTTTAAGCAGCAATGTTATAACAGTTGATTTCATACGCTATTAGCAAACTTTATTACTGAATCCCGGATTGTATTGCATTCTGGGTTGTTTCTTTGGTCTTACATCATTGTCTCTGTGAGGCTGCACCTGTTAACCTCCAGGAACCATGCTGCCCCACTGCTGCTATTGCCCACAGGACATTGCGCTCTGCTACAAAGGACCCTCTAGTTATTCCATTTGCACAAAATGCCTTGTTACAGCATTGTGCCCTCTTGGTTTCAGCTCTTATCACCTGCAATTGGCTCACTCTGGACATCTGGAACTCACCAAGGAACTCTTCAACATCTTCTAACTCCTCTCAAATCTGTCCTCTCTAGCCGTGGTTGGACTGATGGGAGCTCCTCTAAGCAGTTTCCTTGACGAGGCGCAATATCAAATTTTATTTAATCGATAGACAAGCACAAATTATTTTTGGCTCCCTCTCCATGCTTGCATACAACTAACAATCCTCATTCTAACTTCAAGACTCAGCATGGTCTTGCCTAAAAATATCAGGTTGATGTAATGCTGTGGCCTCATTCGACTACTTCCCACCGTACGCTTTGTTTGTCCAACAGACTTGACGTTTTGGCTCCTCGAAGTAGAACTGCTATGGCTCAATCTCGATCATTTGCTTCAATTGGTGCCCCTCTCTGGAACGTGCTTTCTCTGTTCGCTCTAAAATACAGTCTGGCAGACTCTCATCCTCTTTCACTCTTTGCCAAACCTGCTTTCTCCTGTAAGACCTTCTGCACTGGCAGTACTTCTGAACGGTTCACCCTACTAGAGGCACTTTACCAATGCCTAAATACAATACAATTAATACATGCACTGAAATTACTAAATTTAACAAATGTTGACCTGTGATTCGGTCGAGTTTCAGATTCGCTTGCGATCGGCCAACATAGTATTGATCTTTTGTAGCATCCACTGCAATAGCTTCAGTGTAAAGCTGTCATCAGAAATCATACTGTCATTCTATTAACAAATCTATAACACAGTAAAATAAAACTCAAACCTCTTACTCTGCACTACTTGTTGGGTCACCTATTGCATGGAATAGCTTTCTGGCATTACTTCTAAAAAACATGCAAAACAGCATATTTATTGCTCAACCCTTCTAACACTGACAAAAGACTTATGTGTGGCACAATGGCTGATCGATTAGAGCGGTCGGCCCGTAACACTCAGTGTGTGCTGAGTCGTAACACTCAGTGTGCGCTGAGTGAGCAGGTTTGACCCTCGTCCGAGGCATCAGTCACTGTGTAGGGATCTTGAGCAAGTCCTTCGTGCACAATAGCTCTGCATTACAACTGCAATTGCGCCGTCAAGGCGTGTGCACTCACGAGCAGATGTTGGAAGAAGGGCGATATCAAATTTCAAGAATTTCAATTTAAAAAAGATATGTAATGAAGCTTAGAAGTATCTTGCCACTTATGATGCAATATGACTACAATCAGCAAGGAAGACCATAGCTCTAAATTATCAAGGCTATTCAAACCCACTTAGTCAAGCAAGTTCTATTACCAAGGCAAAATACAATTTGTTCAGCAAACTCAGTCACTTTTACTATCACACGTGAATTGCTGAACAGCAACCATTGAGGAAAACAAGCAGTACAAATTCACACAGAATACTGTACAAACTCACAGTATAATTATTTCTTAAAGACTGCAGTAATTGCTTTAATAAACAACTCTGAAACCATGTCTGAAGCATATCTCAACATATAGTTTTCTATTAACATTGGGGCCATCTTTCTCATGCACCCCTTTTATGCTTACTAACCTTTAAAGATCCTTCAAAGTTTTCTTCAACAAATGCTTCATTTGCTTTTCTGTAAAAAATTGCAAATCAGATATCAATCATTAGGTTTCATAAACTTTGCAGTTGAATTATTTTGAGTACCCTTTAGTAACCAAAACAAGGCAGGCCACAATGATTTGCAGCAAATTTGTGCTTGATTTTCATTTAGGACTTTACAAGAATATTGCAAAAATTAAAAAAAATTCTAAAGCAGTTGACGATAATTATTCCTATTATTAGTGTTGCCTGTGTTTTCTTTTAAACACTGAGGGCATTAAGTACAGTGTTGAATGTGGATTCATTAGTGCAAAGTTGTCGATGACATGCCTTATATGTACAGAAAGTGCTCTAGGTCTCACATAAAAAGGATTATGCTGAACAAACCAATATTCTAGCGCTACACTGCAATTTTTGTATGGTGCATAAACTAGTATGGCATAATAAGTTATAAGCCTATTGTATAGTACTGAATTGTGTCTGACAATTATTTATAAAACACTTCTCACAGCATAGCCCTTCAAAAGCGCTCCCAGTGTGAGATACCTCCAAAGAAAATGATCGTTTTTGGGTGACAGAAAGAGGCATAGATGCAACCAGAGTAGATGGTAAAGCAAAGAGAAGAGGGCGGTTCATTCCATAGAGAGCAGGCAAAGGATCTGGATTAAGCTTAGAGGACAAAATGCCACTTCGCACTAAGCGGAATAATAGCACATAAACGGGCTGCACATTAGCGAGCCTAGCTGTAGTAATCCGAGCTCATAAGTGACTCAAAGAATCTTTGGGGCCTAGTTGTTTTCTTTATCAGGATTTTTAACTATTCGTTATAGCAAAGTTAATTCATACAGATATTGTTTAATCCAAAATTCCAAACCCATGGGATGGATCATATGTTTGACCTACTTACAACTTAGTCTAGCTGTTTTGATGATAAAGAACCTCTCCTTATGAAAGTAGGGCAAACGAGCAGTATTGGGGTGCACACCGCATAGATTTCTGATCATATGACATTGTTTTGCATGCTGTCATCGTTGTTAAGAAAACCCAGCCTAGCGTTGGCAAGTGTCAGTTGTCAATTACACATCAGCAGAATCATAAGCCTTGCGTCGATGTGTTCATAATACACAATTTACTGTAACTATGAGTTAACTCATAGGTGGCGCATGGAGACAACATTTTAACTACAAGATAACGCTTAGGTGGTGGTCAATGTGGTAACCCTTACCACACCCGACCATCATGGCAAATAACCTGACCCTAACATGGCGCCAAACCTGACCCTAACCGACCCTCACAGTGCCTAACCTGGCCCTAACCTACCCTCACGAGTTATGCCAGCAAACTTACCCCAATACTACATATCAGTCGAATTTTCTTCACAACAACGACAGCATGCCGAACAATGCCGTATATTATCGGAAACTTAATCACCCCGATACTGCATGTTTGTCGAAAGTCGTTGCTAGGACCCTGAGATCTCACCTTTCCTCCCACAACCTATACCTTCCTTTCTGATTCACCTACTGCAAATGCAACTCCACTAAAACTATACTAATTATCACAGCTCAATGGATCACGAAAACGAATTATAGCCGGTGGTGTAACTGCAGGACAGGAGTGATAAACATGTATGTCAGAAGCTCAATTGCGAAAATTTCGAAAGGCAAAATTACGAGACAACAGTTCTTTCCAGCTAACATAATGCTCTTTCAGCCTCTCTGTATAGAACCGAAAACATAATGATCCGTGCTTGCAAACATCGAAGTCGAGATGATAATGGTGTTTTCGGGTAAGATGGCATTGGCAACAACACGAGCATCGGTTTTAAAATTCTTGAAATCCAAATGTCATTTACGAAAACTCTCTACTGTGGAAGAAGTAATTATTTACCCGTATAAATCGGCACCATCCATTGTTTGATGCGAATAAATTTGCCAGTAACGAGTTTTCTACACTAGAAATAAAAAGGCTAGAAACTTCTAGATTCTGTGTCTAGTTCCTAACTGTTAATAAGGTCTGTGCGCCTCAGCCAAATACGCGCGAGCACATGTAAGCAAGCCTGTGCTCGCTCTCTACCAGGTCCTGCGGGATATCTGTTTCGGCGCTTGCGCCACTTATTATAATTATAATAGGCGCAGTGGTCAATAATTTGTAACTGTGGAGGTGGTGGAAAACCGAGGAACTGTAGGACGGGCGTCAAGTTTTTCGCAGCCTTCCCTGTAAAAAAAATGTTCGTGGCCTCTTCCCCTTCTCAGCATTACGATTTGCAGCTTCAAGGGCCTGTGAAAAAATTAAACATAACACATAACGACTCTTTATCTAACACTATAGCACTTGATTACACAGAAAACGAAACAGTCGCATATAAGTTTTAACACATATGGCCCTATCGAACATAAAACGAAAAAGACATATTATATATATATATATATACTACTATAATATTATATATATTATATATTATTATTATATGTATTTAATGTACCGTCTTAATTGGGCTAATATAAAATTTTGTAGGCTTGCACACTATAGTACAATAGAACGTGGATCAAATTGCACCAAAATCTGTTAGGTCACATTTAACCTGTGTATCGAACTTAAACTTAAGATAAATGAATTGCACACAATCCACGACAATCTTATTTCACATTCAATCACTAAACTAGATAAGTCATGATCAACACTTAAAGCAAACATCAAAAAAATTAATTTTAACAATCAATGCATCCAGTGACGCCGGTTGCGTTCTGAAATAAGAGGACACATAAAGGAAAATTGTGTAAAAACGCGTGATTTTGTAACCTCTTCTGTTTCCGAGTGGCCGTCCCCAAAGTTACAGAACACGTACCGTGTTCCCTTCGCAGGGGAACGTGTCTATTATGACCTATCTAGAATTGCTGTCAAAATTTGCATCATTGGGTCTGTAGATCTGTTTATTGGGCGACGCGCGCGTGGGTCTGTTGTTCGGTTTATTGGGCCGCGCGCGTAAGTCTGTTAATCGGTTTATTGGGCGGCGCGCGTGTGTCTGTTGATCGGTTGATTGGGCCGGGCGCGTAAGTCTGCTTATCGGTTTATTGGGCAGCACGCGCGTGTGTCTGTTGATCGGTTTATTGGGCTGTGTGCACGTGGGTCAGTTGATCGGTTTATTGGGCGGTGCACGCGTTTGTCTGCTGATCGGTTTATTGGTCGACCTGCGTGTGGGTCTGTTGATCAGTTTATTAGGCTGTGCACACGAGGGTCTGTTGATCGGTTTATTGAGCGACCGACCTGTGGGTGGGTCTGTTGACCAGGTTATTACGCTGTGCGCGCGTGGGTCTGTTGCAGTCCGCGCGTGGCGTACACGTCTGTTGATCAGTTTATTGGGTGCTCCCGAGGGCAGAGGCCTTGGGCTATAACGGCTTAGAAATCACGTCATTACTTTTTCGTTTACGTCAATATGAATGCGATGAAGTGCATCTAGAATTACAACTGGTGTCTATAAGCCATTTGATATCAGCTGACTAGCAAACCATAAAATAATTAAAATGCCCGTATAATTGCGTCGGTAATGAAAACATGTGTGCCCCTCGTGCCAATAAATTGTAGAAAGTGCAGGGAGTCGGCAAGATATAATTAAGGTGCCGGGGCCACTGAATACATCCCACAATTGCTCATAATAACTTTATAAGGGTCATCTTTCGTATGTGCAAATCGATCAATCATAAATACTTGATATAGCGTAAAAGTAAAATGCTAGATAGATCTAAAAACAAGCCTGATAATCTTCGGTTTACAATTTCTCTATCAAATGCATAATTTTTACGCATAGCTGTAATTTTGTGCCGGATGTACGCGGCCTAAAGTAACAATTATTGCATGAAGAAAATTAGCATTCCTTAGCTTATTGTCAAAGAATTGTGCCCATTGATATCAATTAAATAAAATACATATCAATGATTGCATCGATCTTGAGTGTCATTTTAGAAAAATAAAGCTTAAGTGCTGCGCGCCATCGTTAGTTATGATTAAACTATCCTAAACGTTTTAAGTCCGGCTCCGACGTTGATCAGTTGATCTTGTAGATGCCTAAGCCTATCTTTCGCAGTCGTCGGCAATCCATTTTAGTCACGTGATGAATGTATGTCTCATTGGCTTTTAATCCAGGACAAAGTCCTTTCGATCTATTAAACTGGACAAGATGTTTCCTAACCTATCTGTGGTCTCGACTACTCTTATCGACTCGATGTCTGCAGTGGACTATGTGACTTAACGCTCGCGCAAAAATACGCCCCTGAGCACGTGGACACATCGGATGCCCAGCTGAATATGTAGTTCTAGAATAATCGTCCCAACTTGTCAGATTCGTTTAAATCCTTCATGCCATTCATGGCGACGTGTAAAGAGTTCCCCGCAATAAAATCGGTGAAGGCCTACACCCAGAAGTCGTCCAGTGGTGAAGGTGCAAGCCATGGCGCAGACTGTCATAACGTGGAGGACCGGCACTGGATAAACGGATCTCATCCACGGCCAATTGCCAACCCCATGAGTGTGTATAGTCAGTATGCCAATAGCAGGAAGTCATGGGGAATCAATGCCCTGGGCACCATGATTGTCAAGGTTGAAGCTGAAGATGGCACCATCGGAGTTGGCACCAGTATCGGAGGAGAACCAGGTACGTTGGTCAGTCGATCATAGCTCAATTAAATTCACTAAAAGCAATTCTTAGTCAAATGTAGGCCTACATTTAGGCTACACTAGGCAATCAATCTATCAATCAATCAGTCAATCAAAAGACTTGATATAGCACCACTTCAAGATATTTACTCGGAGGCGCTCCCGGCCTAACC
Organism: Bimastos eiseni; assembly: GCA_959347315.1. Taxonomy (NCBI): domain Eukaryota; kingdom Metazoa; phylum Annelida; class Clitellata; order Crassiclitellata; family Lumbricidae; genus Bimastos; species Bimastos eiseni. The sequence continues at coordinate 16,614,703 of OY365808.1, read as the reverse complement.
GCGGCTGAAAAGGTAGTTTTCAGAGAATAGTAAAATGAAGATGGGAAGTTCCTGGATAGGAAAATGAGCTCTAAGGAAGCCCATTCCAGACTATAGGTCCCATGGCAGAGAAAGCCCGATGCTGCGTTAAAGCTGGTGTCCACACGCCTAAGAGCCACCTGGACCAATACATGCATTTTATATACATTACGTACATGCAAATTTATATACAATATATACATGCATTTTATATACATTATACACATGCATTTTATATACAATATATACACGCATTTTATATGCATGCAAGCAAACACATTCAAGCTTAAGACACCTTCTTCAATACTGTATGCCAGATGGATCCTAGTTCCAGAACTTAATTTTTAAGAATAATGATGTGTCATATCCAGGGCTTTTTTCATGGCGGAACGTGCTGGAATGGCATTCCAGGAATGGCATTCCAGCACCTTTTTGCAATTACTAAAATATAAAATAGTACTTGTTACAAAAAATTTGACATAAAACTAAACTTTACAATATCAATATATTACATTCTAAAATTTATGAATAAGTGTATAGATTGTGATCATTGCATCCTATAATTTAATTTAGCTGGTAGCTAATTTTTGCGTTGTTTCTTTCGACAGTAACGCCTAAAGATGCATTCCGGCACATCTTTTTCTAGAAAAAAGCACTGGTGATATCAAATTTGATTATTGTAGGGCCTACACATAAAATAAAAGTAACCTCTTGGAGAAAAGGTACCAAATATCGGGTTTCTGAATAATTATGCTCCAATGCTTCTTGGGGCTATTGGCACAAATATGACAAATTTTATCTCAATATGTATAAAATCAAACATCACCATTTAAAACATTTAAAAGAAACTCAAGAAGGATAGGCAAAATATGAAGATTATAAGCAGAGCTCCACTTCTGGCACATTTTATTATCTATCATTTTACCATAGAACTGCATAAATAAGCTTTAGTTACTCAATAAATGATATTTGTATTTCCCATTTTTTTTAAGTAAGATACAAGCAAAAATGTACTATTTTATGTGAAAAAATCATTCCAGACACATTACAATTACCAAAGCTCTCATGAAACACACACCTGACTTATAGCCACCTTTTCGTCAGTCACAGGCCACATATATAATTTGTGTACATAAAATATGTTATACTAGACATGGCATGTAAAGTATTTAAAAATAAACACATTTTATGCTGTTAAACTGTGTGCTTGTGGACTGCTATTTGTCCCCAGTTACAAATTGCTATATAAGGCATACTGTGCTATAATTTAGGACAAGCACATTAAAAATACACACACAGATCCACATTTATATATACTTAAAAACAAATAGTCATCTGTCGACAATTTTATGTTTAGGACCACAACTGGTAAGACGTTAGCATAAGAAATACCTTCTAAGGCAGTTGATAATATTTTGCAGGGTGTTTTATTGTTGAACGACACCTAAGTCGCTTCATTGAGGGCGAAGATCCACGCAATATCGAACTGATGTGGGACAAGATGTTTCGGTCCACGCTTAACTATGGACGTAAAGGATTGCCAATACAAGCGATAAGTGCAGTAGACCTCGCTCTCTGGGATCTCCTGGGCAAGCTTCGAAATGAACCAGTCTACGCTCTTCTAGGAGGCAAAACAAAACAACAGCTTCCAGTTTACTGCACCACAGCCAGACCAGACATAGCCAAGCAATATGGATTCACTGGAGCCAAAGTACCATGTCCCTATGGCCCATCGGATGGCGACAAAGGACTCATAAAAAACATAGAGTTCATCAATTATTGGAGGGACAGAGTGGGCGAAGACTACCCACTGATGTTGGATTGCTATATGGCACTAACTGTGCCGTATACTATACGACTTGCCAAAGAACTGGAACCCTTGAAAGTGAAATGGATAGAAGAATACCTTCCGCCAGACAACTACGATGGATACCAAGACGTCCGAAATGCCCTCAGAGGATCACCAATTCTTCTGACAACTGGAGAACATGAGTACACACGCTATGGCTTCCAGAGGCTGCTTAAAAGTCGCTGTGTAGATATTCTACAACCAGATGTCACTTGGATGGGTGGTATAACAGAAGCCAGGAAGGTCATTGCAATGGCAGCTGCAGATGATGTCATAGTCATACCACATGGATCCAGTATATATTCATACCATCTCCAATACGCCTTTGTCAACTGTCCATTGGCCGAGTATATAAATCTCAGCCCAGGTGCTGATAAAGTGGTTCCATACTTTGGTGACATATTCCTTGACGAGCCTCTTCCAAAAGATGGCTATTTACAGCTTCCAAACAGACCAGGGTTTGGAGTAACACTAAATGACAGCAAGCTGAATCGACCATACCAGAGATCAGAAGAAGAGTCACAAGAACAGGCCAACAGGAACAAAATGACAGAGCAGAAAACAACAGCAACTTTTCCATTCTAAAGTTTTTGAAAACAAGTTCCCACAATTATGATTATTACCACAACGAAACACATACAGAAGTGGGTCTGCACAGACTATTCTTGCACGACTGACAAAGCAATTCTGCATCAATTCCAGTCAATAAAATGCATACATTTTATTTATTGAGATGCTGTTTTAAAATGCCTGATTACTAATTGAAGGCTCTAACAAAGAATTTCCAAATGAAAGTGATAATGTGCAAGTGATTACCACCATCAGAATTACCTATGAGTCAGCCATTTATTGTCTTTCAACTACAATGCACCAATTGCCTTGGTCATAGTAGCTTTTCAAAACTTTTAAAGATGGCACATGGCTACACAGCTGTTCCAATTCACCATTTTGAAAAACATGGTAGTAACGATGGAAGGTTTCCATCTGTTCAGGTGTTTTCACTGATTTTCCGTTCATCTGACTCTCCAGTGGGGCGCTGTTGTCACCTACTTTCCGATGCGAGGACAATGTTGAAGGCTTGAAGCAATGCTCTTGGGAACTGCTGTAATTGGTTTCCACAGCGCCACCCAATGGTTTGTTTTGGTGCATTTTATGATTTTGTTTATCAGTTTTTGCATGCCAAGGCACCAGAAGGTCCTGAGATTTGAAGGCTGTTCTGTTTGTATGCACTGGCATCTCAGTCTCCATAGAGCTGCTCACACACTTTGATCCAACATTACCTTGATTATTTACAACTGTTCCTTGGTTTTCCATACAGTCACTCAAATTATTTGATGCAGCATTGCTCAAAACCGTTTGTTTCTCGTTTTCTTTCAAGTACTTAGATTTGACTCCATCTTTTTCCTGCTCCAGAGCCCAAACATAGATCAGTGCTTGACCATTCAAGCAGAGAATACGAGCTATTTCTACAAGCGCCTTAATTCTTCTCTCCTAAAACAGCAAGATGACAAGTGTAAACAATTATCATGTCAGTATACATTGTTGTATCATGCATTTATGTGAAGTGTTAGTAAAGAAATGGAGGTTGCACAAGGCTACAGTGTTAATTGTGGTGTATCGAGATGTTCTGGACATCAGAGATTTAGTCAATCATTTGGTTATGCATGATTAGTCTTTTGTGAAGTTGGTAATAGTTCTCAACTAAGAGAGACGGCAAATTTCTTAGGTGTAGACCAGCAATTACTTTAGTAGGAGCCAAAACAATTTTCACTGACCATCTTTAGTGTGATTGAGTCTCCCAAATAAATGTTACACTAGAAAGTATTTTCAGGGAAACAATTCTAAAGCTTTGACAAACTCTCCTAAAGCTTACTAATTTAGTGCCTTTTGAAAGATAGTCCACAATAGCCTTTCTGTAAAACAAAGAGTTGCAACAGTAGACTTGACAATGGAAATATTGCATCCTGATAATATGGAAGAAACATTTGCCTACCTGCAGAGAGAGATGATGTATGACAGCTATGCAGATGACAGCATCAAAGACACCGTCCCGAAATGGAAGTGACAGACCATCACATACAAGAACAGAGTGGCCCCTTTTACGACAGATGTCACACAAGCTCATGCTTCTGTCACAACCAATCTGGAAATGAAAATGTACTGAATTGTAAAAACATCAAGTAAATAACAAATTAAGCTATGAGCCTACTTTAATTAACCTATGAACCTACTTTAGAAATGTAATACATTATCGAAAAGCAAATTTTTTAAATAGACAAGTTTCATTAACAATATACTGTAAATATCTCTGTGAAAACACGCTTACAAGTTTCCAATAAAATAAATCTCTATATATAATGAATGAGTATGATACATAAGAGATAATAAAAGACTAGAAAAAGCACATGCAACACACAATGCCTACCTATTTAATTATTAATAAGGAGTTTACCGTAAATACTTTCGGCACTACACCTAGATATTTTCCATTTCCACATCCAACATCAGCCACAAGAGCATTGCTTGACAACTGTTCTAGAAACTTTACGACTTGAGGCCAAGGTGTGTGCCGTGTACTGCTGAAATGATGTGCTATTTCTTCATACACCTTTAAAGCCAAAACATGAGAACAACAAGATTATTCTTTCACATTAAATTTTCACGAAGTATATACTTTATCTTGTAGTCTAAAAATCAGGTCCTGTTTATCTCTGCAATTTACTGGTCAATATCCAAATCTTCTTCACTTGGCCAAATTTTCAGTCTGTTACTCAACTGAATACAATATATGTCATGCACACAAAATTCGACTTTAAATATATCTTTTACATTCTGCAACCACCCATTCAATTTTTATCAATCAAAATATTTTGGACTGTGCTCACATTCCAGTAAGCTTCCACAACAACTAAATCCCATGTAACTCAGAATCACATTTTTTTGTCAAAATTAGAATCATAACATTAGAACATTATTTACACTTAAACTGCAAAGAGCCTATGCCTAACCTGATGTACATGGCGAGATTCAAGTTTCAAGGCGTCTTCATCAGATATCGGCAAAGGAGGATCACTGTACTGCTTCAGATTCACATCTCTACATTCAACAGAATTGCAATTGTAATCAAACGTTTCTTTAACAAATCAGAGGCTCTTTATGCACTCGGCCACATATGCCATAAGAATTAAAGTTACATCAGCAAAACGATGCACAGTAATATTGTAAAAGAGAAGAGTTGCCAATAGCAGACAGCACACAAGTGAAGCCGAGTCAACGGATACCCGTCAACAGCGAAAAGATGGCATCATGTTCACAGTCTCTGGACAAAGTGACATCATTACTTTAGAACAATGACTGCCAAAAAAACTTAAATGCCTCTTGCAAGCAAGTCAACAATGGTGATTTAGATGCATTTATTAAACAATTAACGTCGAGAAAAAAGCTGTATGGAGGAAATTATTCATCTAAAATTTGTTCATCTATTATTGGAGTTGTTAATTAAAAACAGCTTGAATTATCTGGCAGATTAATTTTTAGAATACCATGAACTGTCAACAAACAAATTCAGTCTCTAGATTGTTTGCAGGACTACAAGCTTTGGTTATAACATGATCTTTGACAGCAGTGACATACATATGCAGAAATATAAAGAATGTTACAAATGTTATCTTCAGCAAAGATAGATTAAAAATACTAAATAAATCACTACTAACAACTGACATTGGAAACCCTTAATTTCAATTAAAAAAATATTTTATTTAAGTCTTTTCTGAGTCAAGTGCTTGGTAAAATGGCCATATATTTAAAGTTGTTATCGGCAGGGGAAAGGGCAATTGGAAAGCCCCTCTGACTGGAAATTTGCATAGGTGCACCATATTCATTCATTTTAAGTTTTATACAACACCCCTTCATGGCTACCACTCAGAAGTGCTCCTGACCCCAGCACAGCTGAAAAGGATAACAACGCATGCATTGAATTGTAAATAATTTTGCTTTTCTTGTGTCACTGCAATTTATAGTCAGAAGCAACAAATAGCCTAGAAAATACAGTGCTTAATGCAAATTGAAAATAGAAAGAAAAGACAGAACTCACTTTTTTCTTTGATTTTGCGATTGAGAGTCACATTGCTGGACATAACCTGAAAATTATTTCATAGCAGTATTTTAAACACCTATTGGCAAAATGGAGAACAAAGATGCATGCACAACATGTACATTAAAACTCTATTAAGCTACTGCCTGAAGCAAGCCAAAGAACACCTGCATATCTGTAATGAGAATAACACAAACCTGTGTATTTCAGTGTGACAGCAAGATATCTGCAGTAAGTCACTAAACCTTTCTCAATTTTAATCGGCATAATAGTTTTCAGCGCATTTAACTACCCTTAAAACTATAAAAAAAATCTGAAACAAACAGCACGATAAATCTACATGATATCATTTGACCGGTTTGAAAGGCTTCTCTGTCCAATTATTTATTTTTGTAAGACATAATATGGTATATAATAGGTTTCACAGAAACTTAAATTTAAGTCTTAATATAGTCAACTACCAAACTCTTACTGCAGTTGCAAGGTGTGTGACGAACAGCTCTGAAAGTGAACGATGTTCTGGTTCCACGTTTCAAAAGTGTAAGTCTCTGTTCTGCTTTCAAAGATCCTGAAGCAGCACCCACTACATCTGATTTACGAGGAGTTATGCCATGCGTCCACAAATAACGAGACTCTCCAGACAATACAGTGACAGAACGACGGGGCAGAAGAACAGGCACATGACAGTCAGCAGGATGTGTAAATTCCATGACAATCTACAGAATGCAAAAATACATCTAAATGATTTATTCTGAAATTTGATATCGGCCTTCTTCCAACATCTTTTGCTCAGAAGTGCACACACCTCAACAATGCATTTGTACTGCAGAGCCAATTGTGCACGAAGGACTTGCTCAAGGTCCCTACACAGTGAATGACGCTTCAGACAAGGGTCGAACCCGCTCACTCAGCACACCCTGAGTGTTATGGGCCTACCGCTCTAACCGATCAGCCACCGTCCCACAATATCTCCCATTTTCTGTAAGATGTCGTCATTAATATGTCAACCACTAAAATAAATCGATGAACATGTAAAGTATGTTCGAGCAGTTTCTTATAGTTCAAAATACTACGCAAATAATAAAGTAATTGAAATTTCATACAAAAAGTTTAAAGTCAGAACTTTAGATGCAAAAGTTCTAGTTTCCCCTAGAAGCTATGGCCACAGACCAGATAATTCCTAGATAATTCCATGCATGTAATAATATTTATTTACAAATAAGAAATTCCTTGTAATGTGACTTCTAAATTTGATTCTAAATTCACCAAGAAAACAATGAACCTGTGATTCCAAGCTTAGAATAACAATTTCGTCTTCAAATGCCGAGTGAGTGTCAACATGAGGTGGAATGCCTACAAGACAAATCCTCACAATTACAACAACCAACACACTTAACACTTTAATATTAATATTATTAATAAATATGGCACAGCAAATATAGAGATGTTTCAAAATTACTCAAAGCAGTTTATCAAACTTTGGGCTGATATATATGTAGCGCAACTGTTAAAAAAGCAAGAAATTCTTCAAATCTTAGCGCGTTTACCTTGTCCAGGGCTGTATTGGTTAACTGTGAGTTGGTCTGGCATTTTGCATATCAGATTCTTCTGAAGCAGATCATTGAGAAGAGCATGACATTCTTCTGGGATCTTTTCATCAAGTGGATGATTTCGGTCAACATTATTCGTTTCATACATGAATCTGAAGCCGAAGTGCTTCACTCGACGATGCTTCAGTGACTGTTCAGCGTCTAATGCAAAATATTACAAAAAATCAGAAAAAAATCAACAAATATCTTCTTCTTCCACATTTTCATATTAAGGTGTACAACTGCATAACTCAGACAATTGCATGATCCTGGCGACAGCAAATTTCTTACAAAACAGAAGAGCTGTGAAATTCTTAAACTAAAGAGAAAACTCTGACTAAGTAAAGTGACTCAAATCATTCATGACAATTCTGCTATGGTTTAACTGCTGTTACAATCCCTGTGAATTAGCCAAAAGAAATATTGTTGGTAATACAGAATATAAAAAGAAATGTATAGCAGTGTTCTCTCTAAGCCGTGCGCATGTGCACGCACGCACGGGCCATATATCCAACGCACACAAGAAATAGTGTGCGCACATCATCTGCTCTAAGACACATTATAGACAAGGAAATTTCTTAGGTTATCAGAACTTATCACCATAGACTTTAAGATAATTTTATGGTTTTGATTTAACAATCATCGCATTTAGCTCGGACCCGCACACAAAAGTATGAAGCATTTATAAAATATTGCACACACAAAATTTCTTGCACACACTGTCTCCAAAAACTTAGAGGGAACTCATAGATATTCTTTCGATTATTTATATGACAGAAAAGCACATCCATTGGACATTTATTCTTCACTCAATACTTAAGGAAAAATCTACAAATATGGTACCAAAAGCAAAGAAGCAAATCTAAGTCTGCCTTGTGTGATACTGTCTGTTATGGAAATTAAAGGTGAAGCATTACGTGACTTTCATTTATTCATTCACCTTTTCACTGCATCCATTAACTAATGAATCCCTTGTTTATCTTTTCTTGAAAAATCAAAGCAAAAGCCAATTAAAATTTTAAACATCTTTAATAATTGATTGGATGAGAAAAGCTGCCAACCTGACATCTGTTGCCAATCGATAATGTTGAGCAGGCGTTGCTCGTAGTCACCAGAAATGAAATCCTCAACAAGTCGAAGACCAGGTGGAGGATGGCTATCGGAAGGACAGGGAACATCAGAAACTGTACAAGGGTTATTGTCAATCATTATTACGTTCAGAAGAACATTATAAATTATACAAATATTAGTTTTTCCCACAATTTCATCAACAGTTTCAAAGTGCTGTGGCTGCAGGAAGATTTGAGTGTACATCAATTTCCTTCTAAAGCCATAATAGGTTAAAATTAGAATTAATTAGTAACTTCAATAGTTATGGTTTCTAATGCACACAACATCTACTGAAGACAGCAAGATATCTGCAGTAAGTCACTAAACCTTTCTCATTTTTAATCGCATAATAGTTTTATAGATCAGTACACACCAAGACAGTCAGTCTATCATGGATAAGCATCACACATGCCACTGAACAGAACAAACAGATCGAGCAAGAGCGTTCTAACATCTAGGTTTAGCAACCTAAGAATCTTTCAATATACAGTCATCTTTCCGCTGTTTCATGCAGTTCTCTCAATGTATATTCTAGACTATATCCAACATAATTTTTGCTTGACTTGTTATCCTAATTCAAAGATATATCAATGTCCACACTGCTTCTTTGCTGTCATAATTATAATCTGAACAACTAACTCACTCTTCTCCACAAAAGACAAATAAAATGTGACGTTTGGCCGGGACAGTTCCTCCGGATGTTGTAGAACTCTTCCATGGACTCCATTCACAGCATCACTAGCTTCCTTCTCAGAGGCAAAAGTGACGAAGGCAAAAGGTTTCCTTGGCTTCATGACAATATCAACTATGGCACCATGCTGACTGAAGATGACCCAGAGTTCTTCCCGCTCAATGTCATTGCCAAGTCCGCCATTTGCCACCAAAAGATGCTACAAGGGAACCCCAAACAGATGCATTTCATCGTTTACGAATCAGAACAATTTACGTAGCACCTCACTTTAACCTCTTGAGTGCAAAGTTGAAAAAAGTTAATGTCTGAGTCATATTGAGACATGGTGGCATGACAATTTCTCATATCGTCATCAGAAAAGCTTTCAAACACTATGATCAATTCAGAGCTTATGTCTCATCATTTAGTGTCGATTACCTCAGTGCAGCAGCAAAGGTATAAATTTTTTTACAAGTCTCTATGCAAACTCCTCAAAAGACTGTTTCCACGATTGCAGGATCCAGGATCAGCCATCCAATCACAGAAGACCTTTTCACTGTCCTAACTTGCTTTTGATATCTGTTTAACAACTTCGAAAATATCGGATTGCTAAGTGGCATGGTATTCCACAGATGATTACTAATTCCAGGCCGAGCAGCCTACCTCTAAGAAGCAAGTTTCTATGCAGCAGAGATATGAGCAAAAAGAACGAGGGAAAATCCTTAGAGAACAGAGCTCAGACTTGAAGGAGTCCACTGAGTTGGCCAATCTGATGGCAAGGGAAAGACTGTTCCAGCATCCATGACTGGCGGCTGAGAAAGCTCACCAAAGCGCGTCCTCATCCTCCATACGTGGAGGTGGGTCATCTGAAGTCATCCGAGCTACAACCCAGACACACAGGGAGTGCTCCTTGAGTAAAGATCCCAATCAGCAAAGGAGGTTCCAGACAGTAACGTAATGCCAAGTGGTCATCCAGCCTTGGTTATACCACACCAACAATTGAGTGCCATACAAACCACAGTTAGTTCTTAAGGCTGAAGTTTTATACAGATTTATATGCTCAGTTTAGTCTCATAACTTTGAGATAACTCTGAGATTGGTTCTGATTCAACACCTCTCATTATGTGAACCCATTATATTTCAATGAACTCTCATGACAAATGGATCCATTCTGGAAATAATGAACTCACTGCTCTTACCCAAAAGACCTTTGTAACTCCAACAACATGTTTCAAACATGTCACATGAGGCATGATAAATGTCAACACTTCCTCCTGAACATGCTACTTTCTTACCATAGAAAACTAGGGTCTACCCAAATGCATGAGATTTAATACTCAAAAAGTGATATGAACATGTCAAAACATTCCATATTTTCTGCCAAATGTTCGTAACTACTAAAAGTAGATCCTGTAATCTACAAAAAGGTTCAGAACAAAATTTAATGGCATAGCGGTTGATTACGGGATAACATTGAGGATTGTGTAAGTAGTGCTTGAAGATCGTGATGAAAAAGTAACCCAGCAGATGACCATAATATGGAGTGTAGTTTACGTAAACAACTTAAGCCTACATGTAATGTAAAGAAAATCTTCAAACATTTATCAGAAAAGCCACATCAGGGAGATCAGCTTATTCACCGACGCTATATCAAATCAATTCTGCATTAGCCAGGCTGTTCTGTTTGTTCCTGTGTCATGTCAAAATAAGGGAAGTCAAGCCGAGGAGAAAGCATGGTGCTAATCCGTGATGGTCGTGTAGTGGCGTGGAATTGCTTAAACATGACTTCATGTCAAACGCATCACCAGTAAAATTATATCTGGAATATATATTCTTATAACATGCTTATAGTGTAAAATAAATTAGCTCTCTACCAACATCTTTTATTCTCATAAAGGTTCTTCACCGTTGTTGATGAAAATTTCAGGGGAGATTTTCAAGTAACCTCTAGGTTCTGTATCAATAGTCCAAAGCTTCGATAGTCTGAAGCTTGTACGGTGACCGGTCGATAGATGATAAGATTGTGGTTTTAATGGTAGATGGACTGATGAGAAGAATTATGTTTTTTAGAAGCTGGATTGCATAATTCTTTTCATTCATCCAGCTTCCATTTAGGAATGATTCTTTTCATATCAATCCAGCCCCCAGTTTTACGCATGCTTTTCATCAAGTAATACAGATTCTAGTTAAATTAATGTCGGAGTATAGAATCTTCGGACTATCAAACCTTCAGACTATCGAACCTTCAGACTATCGAACCTTCGGACTATCGAGCGGACACCAACCTCTGCATTAGCCATCACTAAAAAAGCCAGGTTCATTTGTGATAGAATTCACATTAACCCATCAACAAAATAATTATTCTTGAAAGTGTTTTAGAATTAAGGATTAGGCTGCGTAACAATTTGGATGCAATGGACTCTTTTGGTATGATCGCTCAGTTTTCTGTAAGCCGCATCTAAACCATAAACTCACAACAGCCTACGAGATTCGTTAATAATTCCACGGGTAGCATTAAACACCGAAAAGATACCGAAAATGCATCGTAAAGATCCCGAAAAAGTACAAAAGAAATCAATTCTGCAGCCCTGTATCGAGAAACCACAATAACCATAGCCCTAACCGACTCTCACGATGCTTACCCTGACCCTAACCGACCCTCATGTACGACCTTTACGGTGCTTCATCGGTATCTTTTTGGCCTTTTTGGTATCTTTTCTGTGTATCTTTTAGTGCTACCGCAATTCCACGTTCCTTGAGGGATATTAGGCGGTACGAGGGGTACAACCCGAATCATCCAAACCCGAATGCTGAAACGGTCAGCCAAAAAGCCCGATTCCCCGACAACAGCAATGTACTATTTAAAAACGCCGAACTGTCTCAAAACAGCCCAATTCATTCATCAATCCAGCTTCTGCATGAACTCTTTTCATCGATCCAGCTTCCATTTAAGCAGAATCCTTTTCATCAATTCAGCTTCGTTTTTTGGGGATACGGCGGAAATCAGTTTCGGCGATTCAGGTTTCGACGATTCGTTAAGCACCCGGTACGAGAAGTAACTAAACCGTAGGTTTATAATGGTTAACTCAGAATCATACGAATAACGACACTAAAAAGTTTACTTTAGTTGGATTGGGGGAGCAGATAATATTTTCATGACGAAAGAGGGTTTTCTGTGACTTTAGCTGTTTTGCAAGAATACGTCGCTCCTGTTTCGATAATTTTACGCCTTCACGTGTCGCCATGATTGTATACTTCTGAAGCTCGCAATGTACAGTCGCTATCGATTAAGATTTTGTCGTAATACTTTGGCGCCAGCATCGAGTGGACCGAAATCCTAAAATAGTATGTAAGTGCACACGATTCTTTAAAGGCCGATCGACGTTTTCTGATCCACTTTAGAGAATTTAGACGGCGGTGTCTGCTAGCTGCCAATCATCTCGGCCCTGCGCAAAGTTAAATAAAGGTCCTTAGCGGCTGGGCCTGCGCTTGTCGAATGAATGGTCAGCTTTCAGTAGGCGTGCAATCCGCGGTGACACGTAGTCCTTTGCATTTCAATAATAATATGGGTCTCATAGAACAGATACACACATACAGAACCAAACATACGCACACATACATTGCCTATTGTCTATACAAGTGCTTGTCTAATCACCTGCTTTCGTGCCTGTGTTTCTTTAGCCAAGACAGTAAGATTGTTTCCCTTCCTCAGGGACTAGACTTGCACATTGCGCCTTAGCATTCAGGCTATGCAAAGGTATTGAAAACTATTGGTCGTATACTTTATGACGTATACTTGTGGTATACGCGCCCAGGAGCGCTAAAATAATGACGTATATATACGGCATACAGTGGTTCAAGTGGTTTGGATGAGCAGTGGGAACTCCAAAGTTCGAGTTAACTACATAGGAGACAGGACCATCTATGTCTACAGTCTACCCCTAACCAGGCCTTTTGCAAATTTAAGAATCGTATCTTTCGATGAAACCACATTCCACATATTAAAAATGTAAAAGAGAACACATTTAAAAAATTGAAATAATTTACATTGATTTTTTAACGTGTATCATCTTTCTTTCCCTAAAAATATATATGAATCCTGCAGATTTTTGAATAAATAGATATACGTGTATACAGCCTAATGTCTATGTGTTGAGTTCAAACTCAAAGAGCAAGGGTTCGGATGATTGGATCTCAAATATAGTTAGGCTTAGGCCTATATTGAGCTAGTCAAATAGCCAACTGTAGCTACATGGGCCTAACAAAAGAGAAAATATTTAAAAAATTCTATTCAGTCTATAATGTTGTCTACACATGAAAAACTAGAAAGACAGCTGTAACCTGAGTGATGTGCAGAATTAAAATATTCATTTCACAGAACCCCTTTCATACTTGCCGTGCTTAGCCTACTGGTTAAGGTGTTTATTCGATTCAGCAACTCTTGGAAATGATCAGAAACCTACTATCTTAATAATCTCGATAATCTTGCTCCACAGCAGTATACTGACATAAGAACTTGCCACGTAAATGGACAAGTTATTTGATCTCTCACTCCCTCAGGGTCGTAATCATTTAGCCAAGCATTGGGATCATGAGATCTGACACTATAACTACACAGATCCTTCTCCGAATCTGCCAACAGTTTCTTTGTCATGCCGTCTACCAATGCTTGGTAAAACTGGCCTCGATAAATTTCCCTCTCTTTCCCACTGCAAGTAGCAAATGATACGCCCTTGAAAGCTGTTGCATCTGTAGCCTGACCAGCTTCAGCATAGTACTGTCCACTCAGTCATCTCTAGCTGCAATAACTTCGATTCGTACGTCTTGTCAGAAATAGATGATCAACAGGAAGAGTAAACTATCTGCAATGCTAAGGACAAATCGGCCAACTTTTCCAGGGCATCATAAACGAGCTCAACATTGTGAAAACCGGGTTCGCCAGTTTCATGATCGTTCCCAACAATTTCTGCTGCTCTAAATCAGCTCTTCTACTACTCGCTGATCAATTTCTGAAATAATTGTGCAAACACACTGTGGGATTGCAGAACATTTCTAACCAAGACCAAGAGCTTACATTTGCACCTCACATTCACCGTTTCCTGTGCTAAAAGTTGCCTCCGCTCCGCGCTGTTACTCGCTCGATCGATAACTTCTAGGTTTCACTATCAGATTACTGTTGCTCACTCTATGTTACTATGTAGGCCTCCATACTGGGCGGTTGCGGTGCCTGGACCGGGTCCTGCGTTCTGCTGCACGTCTTGTCGGTCGCATTCTGAAATGTGGCTACGTCTTCGGCTAGATGCTGGATGCGCTCCACTAGCCACTCCTCCAGCAGCGATTCTCGTACCCCATCATCGCTCTGGTAGTCCTTGGCTCCTTGTCAAGTCTCACCTCTGCCGATCTTCGCAAAATCTGACACTCATCGTGTATCGGGTTGGGGGGTAAATACCGCCTTGCAAATTCTATCAATGACTTCGTTAGGCATAATAATTATTGAACTTCCCACTGATCTGCATTCCGAAGGACAGTAAATGACGGTAACCATATTAGCTACATTAACGACCCAATTAAACCAAAGTTTGAAGTAGACACTGCATGATTCGACCGAACGACGTATGATCGTTGACGATACAATGTGCTGTAAACGTTGGCTTTGCAAAATACGTAGATAAACAGCACAACTTACAAATAGTCCCTAATGTGTGAATTTACAGGATCATCTGCTTGACATAATGCTACAATTAAATAAGCAATAAAAAATGAATCCAGGAAACTGCAGGACAGGATCTATATAGATCTATATTGACCCCGCGTTGTTCTAACTACACAATTATTGTAGGCAAAATGCGCTGTGACTCATAATTATTTAATATTTAATTCTGCACTTCATTTGTCATTTTTGAAGCTTCCCACGAGCTCATATATAATCGAAGAAACAAGTATTGGGAAGAGCGACAGAGAATACCGCCAGGTGGCATCGTACATGTGTTTATTGAATTTACAATAAAAGTTATGATTGCTATTACTCCTGTAGCTTATTTACTATTTAACACTGCTATTTTGTGAGTAAATAAAACTACTTTCCTTTAGGTCCAATAATTGATTGTCAAAAATTAGGCGCAGCTGACAGTTGATTAAGGTAGTTATGCTTTTAGACACCTTTATTTGAGGAGTTATTGGTAGGATACCATATAAGTTGTGGAAGGTGTGTATAACACAGTTGGGAGTGGACGGGTTGATAGTACACATTCTTAGGATAGGCCCTATGGTCCAGTGAATGCAAAATTGCATTTGAGGAGGAATATGTAGCGGTTCCCCTGCTCCCAACTTTTGCAAAGCTTCCGTTTTGACGTTTCAATTTCTTGTTTTAAGAAAGCTTTACTTTTTCTGTTCAAAAGTGATCATTGAAAATTAATACTAGAAGAACTTTGTTCTGTAGAGGTATTGCATGGGTTACAATATAGTGAATGTTTTGTCCTTTCTCAAGACGAATTTCTTTTATCTGGAAGCGATTGGTGTGCGCTGAGAGAAGCGCTATATAAATAAAGAGATTTAAATACAATACAATGCAATATTTGATGGCTACCGTACCTGACTTCAAGGTGAGTAGGCCAACACTTCTGCCAATGCCCCTCAACTTCCACTTCCTTTCACCATCTATTATCCTCTGCCTCTTCCTCGTCCCCTTCTCTTTCTTTCTATTCTCATGGATCCTCTCCTTCCGCTGTCTATTACTATCCATTGTATTCTCATTCAATTCCCATGCTAATCCTCTCATCTTTCCCTCCTCCCTTTCACTACCCTCACAATTTTCCTCCACCTCCCTTTCATTCATTCCTCACCTGCCCATCCTCTCCGTAGGCCCCCGTAGATAATGCTCCTTGCTTATTACTCCCATCCTCATTAGCCCTTCCCTCCGTTCTAATCCTTACCCATCTTCCGTTCTCCACCACTCCTCATCATTCCCCGCCCTTCCATTGTTATAGTGATCCGTTAAGACACCCGGTTTAAGCCCTTAGGCCTATACATGTCGTTAGTGTTAAGCTGCGTACAAGCGGACAGCAAACACACTGTAATAAGTAATTCTAAATAAGTCATGACTTAGTTGTCGTTACCGAACGGAGGTGGTGGTTGTTGCAGTTTAAAGTCACTGTGTTGTATCAAAGACCATTAGCGTTGCTCTCCTCCTTTATCCAGGCTTCATTGGGACTGGCCGAATGCTATCAGTAGCGGAGTTTACCGAACTGTTCCGAAGAAGAGTTTTATTGGAACCCGCGCGTTCCGATGGTTCCATTGCATTGTGAGCAGTGGGAACGCCGTTCCCACCCACTTTAAACCCTGCCTAATACTGCTTTAGTAGTTAGTTACTTTTTATTTTCAGTACTACAACTAATAGTAAATTATGCGGTAGTCATAAATCTCATTTGGTTTGACCGTCGAAGCAGACTTGACGATGATAAAAACATATGAAAGCTCTCAATCTCGACTCTACTATCATCTGATGTGATTCGTGACCTTCCGCTTGTTCCGTTATATTGCAATCTAAACATGACAGCATATTTCTTCCGTTGCTAAAACATGCAACTGCCACCGTCGCCGGTTTTTACACTAAACTTGCCTAAACTCGCCCATGTCACTGTCAAAATCTCCATCGTTATAATTATACCACACCCACTTTGGAACCTCTTCTCAAACACGGCATTCATGGTTACGAAGCGCCGACCCTAGCTTCCTTGGCGATGGTGGGAGGGAATCCTTCATGAGCCTCTTTGGCGTCCTCAGGCAGAGTTCTTCAGTGCCCTCTTAAAAAATGGCCTAAACGTGTCACTTTTATAAAATAATTAATATAGCCAACTACATGGTGCTATATCTAGTCAAGTCCACAAGAGCCAGATTGTCGATTTCGGTGCCAAGTCAATGTTGTGGACCACCTTAACTCCGCAAGGCATTCATAATAATAAATAATTAATTAATAATATAATGGGAAAAAAATGACGTTAAATCGTTCGGTGAGTGTGTAATGTGCAGCGAACACGCTATACCCACAGCATCAAGACAAAGCAGAGAATGACACTTCAAAATTGTTTGTAACCGTTCAAGGATGGGCAAGCAGTATCATTATAATTAGCTTATTTGGGGTCGTCCAAAAAAGGAAGTCCACAAAAATCTACTTTCAGAGAGATATGAGAATGGAATTCAGGAAACTCCCATAACACCCTAGACAAACTATTGTTTGTTAGTAGCGGATGCTAGAGAGTAGACATAAGCAATAACACTGTTTACAAATATATCAAAATAAATCCTTTATCACTTAAAAAAAATCAATATATCGACTGCACATGAATCGCTTGGCAGAACTAAGGAATATAATTGTTTCTGCTGACTGCACTGGTCGCATTTGAAGAAACATCTAACAGTAAAATGTAATCAATGTTCAGCATTAAAAGTCATAGGAAGTTTATCTCCAGTCATACATTTCAACGTAATATCGATCTATCTGTTGCACCACACACACATACATGCCAACATCAATCCAGCAACCAACAGTCTTTGTACTTGGGTCACGTGAAAAGATGTTCTTAGAGCCACTACAAAAATACCCAGAGAACATGAATCAATAATAAAGGTTAATTCAGTACACACAACAATCAAACCCAAAACATACTGTTCAAAGGTCAAAACAGTATGAAAAATCAAACACCCTTAAGACTTATCCAACACTGCAGCAGAAACAAATTCCAGGACAATTTCAACTAAGGTTTAAATTAATAACAACAGATCGACTAGAATTTGTGCAAATTAGGAACTAAATATTGTAACTTATGCTGCAAAGTCTGATAGCGTTCAACAATTACAATGACGTATAAGCTGACAAAGAAAACAATACCAACGTCCAACAATGAAACCAAACCTGATCGCCAATGAAAACAATATCCAGGACATCTTCTACCCAACAACACAACTATTTGCAAACACTCCCAAAGCTTCATAAATTTGACATGTGTAAATGAATAATGAACTTGCATTGACTACCGATATCCTGGACATTAGGACAGCACAGAACATGCATAATCTATTACATTAACAAAGATGGAACTTGAACAGAAGAAAGCTTTGAAACAATACATGAACATCAATGGGTTTCTTAAGCCACAAGCCAGCAACATATGTAGCAAGGTGATAGCAGCTGATTTGCTTTTGAAAATGCACCATGGTGAATGGAAGGCAATCACAACAAGCCATATTAGTGTAGAACTACATAAAAAGGCTCAGACATTCCTTGTGTGGTCAGTGTAAAAGCAAAGTTGTCACTTCAGAAGATCACCTTTCAGCGATCTTAACGGGCTTCAATCGAAATTAATTCAGCTCATAACAACAGATTTCAGACAATCTCAATAATGACACCTCAATCTTACACAATCAAAATATTAACTCTTCAATCTTACACAATCATTTTGACTTCATTCGCAATGAACCACAAGCAACAGAACATTCGTCTGTTTTAAACCAAGGCAATTTTCCCTTCACAAAAAAACAGCTCAACAGTGTACACTGAATGTGGGAAGCGCATATACATAAACCTTATATAGAAAAATGATTACCAAAATGGCTGAGCCATAGACAACAGAAACACAGAAGGGACAGAGCATGGGAAAGAAGTTCAAGTACAGGGTTATATGGTAGATACAACTGTCAAATAGCCTTAACAAGCAAAACAATAGCACAAATCTTGCAACAATAAAGTCAATTCCATACTACAGACTGAAAAATGTCTTTGCAAAAACAAAAATTTACTAATCTAAACAAAGATGCATCAATTTATTGTCGATGAAAATCTACACCATTAAAAAAAGACAACACACCGATAATAATCTAACATAAAACTGCACACAAAAAATGTCTGAAACTTGAATAATAGGTCTGACTGTTTTGCACTAAACCCAGGATTGTCCCTTTGAAATGATTGACTCGGACAGACAGACAATACAGTTAAAATATTGTTACAAAGTAATGTTCACAGTTAAGAGATGAAATGAATTAGCACTTTCTTAAAAATGCATGCAAACCATTCCTGAGAAATTGCAGAACAGTCTATGCTTAATTGGCACACATAAAAAATCTTTTCACTTACAAAATCTTCCTTTTGTAAACTGTCTGGATCTGTTGCATCAAAAATTTTATATTTTCCAGCAGTTGAAGATAATTGATCTACTGATAGAATTCAATGCATAACTGATCATCGTAATATAGGACTCGCCAACAAACTTTCTACATTAAAGTAACATTGTTGGACCAGGGCTGAAACAACAGAGGAGCTAATAAATAGATGGGTTATAGGATGACAACAAAATAAAACCCACACTAACGAGCAATGGGAAGCAATGTCCATACACTGGTCATAAAATACGCAAAACACTGCCGGGAAGTCAATGAGATTTCAGGAGAAGAACCTGTGCTGCATAGATTTCACATATAATTTGCAGATAAAGGGCATCACAGACAACAGTCGTGTGAAACTGACAAAAGACTACCTAGGTGTAGTTAATCACATGTCGACACACCCAATGTTTCTTAAAATTTGATCGAAAGTGGACAGCTTCAGATAATGAAGCGTTGAAAAAAGCAGGACTCAATCCTTCAATGACAAAAATGTTTTTTCACTAGCTTTTCGTGGTTCATTGTCTGTGAATGGCTTTTTTAACCATAACATAACTAAGAAAATGAACAAACAATTACAGTTGGCATATTATGATACTTAACAACACACAAACAAATTAAAATAACTTCTTTGTACAAATTGCCTATTTACATTTAAAAACCATAATGGAATACTTAAAACAGACATGCTGTAAACAAACTATCAAAATTATTAATTACACAATAACAGAGACTTTCAACACAATAGCAGCACACAAGTACAGAACAACATTATTAACAGCAACAGAATCTCTTTAAAGGCAGTTTCAGTTATACACTTTCCTATTCAAGCAGTACTCGCCAGATGCAATCCCAGAGGTGTAGTCCATATCATCAAGCACAAGCAAACTGTGGTCCACTTTCTCTCTCTCTCTCAGACCACATACACTTCACTTCACCACCTGTTCAATGGAACAAACAACAAATGCCAAAACAAACCCGAAATCAGGTCAAATCCAAAAGGTCAGTTCGAAGAGACAGAATGACAGTCTAAGGAGGATAGGCAAGGGTAAATAAAAAGGTTTTAGGCTGAGATCGAAAAGAAGCTATACACTCAGCGGCCCGAACGGCGTGAGGTAATGAATTCCAGCAGTTTTTTACTGACCAGCATGTACTAAAGTGTAAGGCATAATCAATAACACTAGTTGTAAAGGGTTAAAGGATTAACCCATCTATCATTGGCATTAATTAGCAATCTGAATTTACAAATGCACAGTATCTGAACACAAGATCCTGAGAAACTGAACTACAGATAAGACCATTTGCTAGACACCTCTACAGGTTAAGTTTGTTTATATGGCCACTTAAAAATTGTCTTTCTTCAGTTTTCCATTTCCATTCAACATCATTGTCAATGCATAACTGATCAACTGTTTTGTTGACTCTGCTGCATCAGACCATATGGACCTATGCATAGCCTGGAGTTCACCTGGTAACTATCCACCCCTCTGTCCTGGACTCTGCGTGCCTTCCAGACCATGAAGCATTGATGACCAAGACTAAGAGCACTATGGCATGATCCTGTCTGCCATAGAACCAGGCGATGTATCCAAACATCGGAAGTCTTCTTTACTTATCACCTGAAAATTGGTGCAGGTTTTTGCCTAGCAGAATATTCCAACGCAAATTTCCTCTATTAAGGCTATACAGTCATCTGCTTCTGGATCCAGATCTAGTTCTTTCTTTGTGTGGACTTCGTTGGCTTTATGGCGTCAAGCAGAGTTTCGGGCGATTACAGTTTTATTCTGGAGTTTATTTTAAGCATGGAGTTTCTGCGGCCAAAACTTAGGCCTCTAAACTCAGGAAAAAATAACTTCCGTGGTAGAAAGTTCTTCATATATATGTGTAAAAACGACCCATAACCCTGACCCTAACCGACCCTCACGACACCTAACCTGACCATAACGATGCTTTACCTGACCCTTATCGACCCTCACAGTGCATATTAAAAATTTCAGGTGTTTTTAACAGCGCACATGTGCCAAAGGTTGCATATGCACAGAGGTCTTCACGCGCTAATTTTGTTATGGGTTTGGCCGTAGAAGTAACATCTTCTTCATTTGTATTGTGGCAGAACTTTTGGCCACAGAAGATTTATCCTTATTTTAACTTTACTTGTAATATGTAAGTGCCCTAATTCTCCATGCTATGTTGTGCAGCATGGATAGAGCATTTCATGCACACTGGGGTTCTTTCTGAGACCACAGGACCTAATATGATTAAGTAAATGTCGTAGTCACAGTAACGAAATTAACAAGTGCTTACCGACTGCTCACTGACCAGGTAAGGCCCTGGCCAACTGTACCTGATGTCGCAATTGACTGGACTCAAGTCACTGAGGTTATCACAACTGGGAAGGAAACGACTTATTAGGCAAGTTGCTTGCCTCCGCTAAAATTGAGAAAACACAGTAAAAGAGTTGGCATCCAACCTAAAATAAATTAATATATAATTTATCAAACACTGTGTCAAGTCTTAAAACCAATAACTTGCAAATCATTTGCAATTAATGACTAGTGTCTCATGAATGTCACGGTGTTGTGCAGTTGGGTGTTGCTAGCATTTATACTAAAACCAAACAAAAATGCCAATATTTTGGAAATGTCATAACCACATTTTGTCACAACAATAATGATACCTAAAATATTCTATATAATGTCATTTTGAAAAAGAAGCCTTAGAAA
Source organism: Bimastos eiseni (assembly GCA_959347315.1). Lineage (NCBI taxonomy): Eukaryota > Metazoa > Annelida > Clitellata > Crassiclitellata > Lumbricidae > Bimastos > Bimastos eiseni. The sequence goes on along the minus strand of OY365808.1, from coordinate 16,592,493 downwards.
TTGAAAACACATAGTCATCATGTTTGCATATTCATCGCAAATGACATCATTATCAAATCACCTGCTAATTTATAGTCAAAATATAAACCAGTCATTTAAGTTTTATAAACCAATCATTTAAGTTTTATAAACCAAAACAGACACAATATTCTATTAAGCAAACTTTATTACTAAATCCTGCAGCATACTGTATTCCTGGTTGCTGCCTTGTCTGTTGTCTCTGTGCCTGTTTACCTCCAGTAGCCATGACACCACCTGCTGCTGGTGCCCACAGGCCACTGCGCTTGGCTGCAAAGGGCCTTCTAGTCGTCTCATTTGCATGAAATAGTTCTGGACCAAACCACATGGAATGGACTCCTTCTGCGCACCTGAATCTCATCCAGGAATTCACCTTCCTACTCTTCTTCCAAATCTATATGCTTTGGCCGTGGTTGAACTGGGAGCGCCTCTGAGCAGTATCCTTAAAGAGGCACAATATCACATTTTATTGAGTGATTAAGTATTATAAAGGTGTCAATAAGTAAGTAACTTAGACAAACTGTAACTGTGGCAACAAACCAGCATCTGAAGATGAGATCATAAACGTGGGAGAGTATTTCGGTCGAAGCAGACGTCTGCCAACAATCATCTGTAGCAGTTCTGCCGTTTTCTTCGTTTCTTCTTCATGCCCTGCACAGATTTTAAACATAAGGCTACTACCAAGCACCCCAAAGATGCAATTCAAAACTTCAAAAGCCTTTAATGTCTATCAATCACTTACAACCATGTAGTATGAATTGAATGTTGACTCTGTGAATAAGTGCAGTGATCCCGAGCAGAGTGACGTTAGATTTAACCTGAAAGGCGAGCTAACTTCTTTCTTGCCTATCACCAACTGGAACAACACACATGTGCACAAGAAAACAAAGAACAAACATATGAAAGAAACACTTCACTCAAACAGAAGCCTGAAATCATCACAGCACTTAATGTGACAATTGTATGCCTGAGAATATTCAAACTCTCTATGGCATACATATATTAAGTTATGTTAATGAAACAGAAAATTTAAAAATCTCAATGAGAAAAGCCAAACGATGATCAGAAAGTAGAGCCAACCCCTTGTGGATATCATGTTGTTAAACTAGCGTTAAGGTAAGGTCAACAGCAATGGCCTGTCCATTCATAACACTGGAAACCAATACAATGAACAACTACAAGAGAGTACGTATACAAAACGCTGTGTCCTTTCAGATCACATCACATTCAGTTTTAGAACAAATAAAACAAGTAAATTAGGCAGAAAATTAAAGAAAAAACTGCAGTCTAACACTCCAGCCAACCAAAGTTGGTGCATATCACATCAACCAGGAATGAGAAGTAATGCTTTTCCTTAACCAAACACAATGTGCATAAAACTGAAAAAATAATAACTAAGGAGATATATAGATATATCACTTACATTTAATGCACCATTCATCTGCATTGCATGCATCTTGAATTTTCCTAACAAAGTAATAGGAAAAACATCATATGTCAAAATACTATTCAAACCTCCAGACAATGAATGTAATTTGGTAAAGAAGTAAGCAACCTCTATCAAAGCTCTTGATATGAATGAAGTAATTATTAATGCTGCAAAGCACTCAACTATGGAGTAAGTAAAAATCACTGTTTGAAATGTACATCATTAATGGAACTAATGAAATAAAATAAACAACTCGAGCACAGCACATAAAAACCTGGCATATCCAAATACTTGAAATAAATTTGTGATCAACATAAACTCTTGGTAACTCATATTTATAAAAATGCACATATTTAGCACTTTTACAACCACCTTTATTGTTTACAACCACCTGTATTGTTTTTCCATTTGCCTATCGTACGTGCTCATCGTAAAAGCGTCAAGAAAGTTCATACCAACCTTTAAGTGATCTCACTCCTCTTTCGTTGAACTTGGCCAATGTTTTGACGTTACTTAGAAGCTTCTTCTGCCCTAAAACAGAAATTCTGCTTCAAAATTGGTCAATGTCAGTTCTCTAGCTTCAGCTGAGATAATCATTTCAACAAGCTCATAGATTAATTATTGACACTGCATAATGACACATGTCTAAATCTTTCATAAGATGTATCACTAATCACGAGAAAGACCAGAAAAATAAATTATTTAAACATGCTGAATTAAGTGTCATGCAAACATCTTATTGGCCACGTCCAAAGGTTCGGCCATGTCTTTTGAGCGCAGCGGGGGCCCTGTATTGGCTCTCCGTCCCACTGCAGATCACTTACTGGGTCATGGATTGGTATGTCGTTGCATTGAGGGATCGCCATCCCCATACCTATGGGAACCTTGACGCTTCACTTTGGGCATCCAACACAGATGGCATTCATCTGTTTAGGCTGAGCAGTTTGTCACTAACCTACAGACCTTCATCATACAGCACCTAGCTATCCTGGCAGTTTCATCAGGTTCAATTTCAAACCCACAACTGTTTTATTTAGCCAAAGTTAGGTTGGGAGCACTTCTGAGTAGATGGTCTTGAAGGGGAGTTATAAAAAATCCTCTGAATGAGTAAGTGATAGTTGCAGCACAGCAGAAAATGGGTGCCTTCCATAAAAAGTGTACTACTAACAGACAAAAAGAGTTTTAACAGGAAATATACTTACTGAAAATATTACAATGCAACCTGGTATATTCAGCCTGTGATATGAATCTAGCAAACACTTTAAAGTGCTCATGGAATTGCCTACAATAAAAAAACAACTAGTCAGCAACATCTTCGACAGAATCAAACTCTTTACACTTAAGAAATGAATTTAAAGTTTAACATTTAGAACAATTAAGCACTCACAAAGAACATCAATGAAATATTTCTAGTATCGTTTTTAGGGCATAACCGGAAATCACCTCGGAAGTATTCGCCTCGGCAAATAATACACACGCACACAGTTTAAAAAAAATTTGTTTAGTTAAATAATATTTTATAAACATTCAAAAAACTAACAACAAAAACAAAAATTAAAGCCTTATTAGTAGTTATTGCAGGCAAGAAAAGTTATTTTGCTTATTTTTCGTTATGCGAAACAGCGAAAGTGACAAAAGTCGGAAATTTTAAGCTTTGCCTGTGGATAGTACTCGCCGGGCCAGAGCAACCACTACTATCCGGTTCGTACCCAGATCCGGCAAATAGCCAACCAAATACTCGGATTCGGTACTCAGTGGAATTGTCTACTCGATTATGCCCTAATCGTTTAGCAGTTTTTAGGAAATATGTACTTTCCTTAGTGCCAGCATTCGTCATTGCCTCATTGATTTCAATTACTGATACCAAAAACATAATTGTCATACATTACAGGTGTAAGTGGCACATTAGATATCTGTAGGGTCACCAGAAATTCATGAATGGCAAAAAAGTTCAAGTCACTGCTAATAAAACCAGACCTGTCTTCCCTGGACTGTTTCTTTTTTGCTGAGTAGTAAGTACGAAATCCTACAGATGTTGCATTGTGAAGAATGCTATACTCTTTGGCTAAATTCTTTCGCCACTGCCTCTCTTTCAACTTATGCCGATATGTATCGACTTGAAATAATTTGAATGCTAGAAAAAGCAGCAAAACAATGACATTAAAATCTTTAAGCCTCGAACTAAACACAGTTTTGTCTCGTTATATTGAACGTTTACTATAAAAATGCATCAAAGGATGATCACTCGAAAACTTGTCAAGATTTAAATAATTCAAATAAACAACGCTTTTGAAACATATAAAGTAACACCTGGTTTGCTACACACTAACACAGTAATATTTAGCAGTGACACAGCCCTACAGCTGAAGGATTTAAGCTGGAAAGTAATTACAAGAACAGCAAATGAACAAAAACGAGGAAATACAGCTTGACATGTTTTTACAAGGAACAGTAGGACTCCACAAAGAAGAGCCATCACATTATTAATTGACCAACATGCCTTACAAATCATAATTAAATCAGTAAGATCTAATTAACTATAGAATGGATAACTTACCGCTATCTATAGGTGTGTCGTCATAGTTTATTGCAACATCACAGAGAATTAATTCAGCCTCATTATTAAATTCCTGTAAGACATGAATTTCCCCAGTTGTAGAGATTTGCTTAAAATGATTCTTATTTAAAATTCTTATAACACGAAATCATGCAGCAAAAATTAACACCTTTGGAAATCTTCCTGCTTACTATCATTTTTTTAAAATGCTTGACAAAGTATATAACCATCATAAGTTTCATTTTCGAATACTAAAAAGTCCTAAAAGTATATAACCTAAATGCAAACTGCCAGTGTTACTAAGAAAAGTCTACATTGAGTCAAAATTTATTAAATCAATCTGTCCATGTCTCAATCTACGAAATCTGAACATACCAGATTTAAATAAAATATAATATGTAAATTTTCCAGCTGAAAAGGCTTAAAAATAATTTATTTTACAAAATTCATCTTTTAGTTCAAAAACCATCTTTGATCGCTTAACCCTTTCACAATGCGAGTGCACATCAACATGTTGGGAAACCAACACAGTTTGTTGTTAAAGAGTAGAAAATTACTCAATATTTTAAAAACAAAACTATAATGTTAGATACATATGCCTTTGGTCTGTGAATGGCTGAAGCATGAAATATATTGACCAACATACATAATAAAAAATAGTTCTTTTAAAATGTGACAATGCACTCCTGAAAAGATCACCAAAACTGAGAAAGAAGGATAGAAAAGCAAACCCTTTCAAAATCATCCCTCAGAGCCATATATCCCAGTTCCTGCTGTTCGATAACTGTGAGATTGACCGGAGCCAACAAATCAAAACACTCTGAAACACATAACAGAGTATTCCACCAGTGAGACTTCCATACCAGCAATATATGTAAAAAGGTTTACCATCAGTGAAATAAAGAAAGATGAACTAGACATTCTAAGAGACACGTCTTGCTACAGAAAAGTCCACAACTTATTTTTAACAATTTGTTGACCTTTTGATGTGCATTACATCTATCACTCTTGCTACACGAAATGGGTGAAAGCAGCTTACAAATGTCTTACATCAAACTGTAACTGCATCATTCAAACACTAAAAACCTTCAGCTTTAAATTCATGGACAACAATCAACATCATATGAACTTGACGCACATTGCTGTAACAATCTCCATTTCTAATAATCTCAATCCAACGATAAAATCTCTCCAAAATAAATGAATCAGCACATATCACTCAAATTTATTAAAATAATGCAAAAAAATTAAGAGTGTCTCTCAACCAATCAATCAATCAATCATAAAAACATGATACAGCTCTCCTTCAAGATATCTACTCAGAGTCTGTAGCAGAGCAGTACCAATTAACCGGCCGGCCAATTATAGAGATTTCGGTGATATCAGATACCGGCAACTTAATCTGCGCCGATATTAAACATATTTTTTTCATTTTATAATATTATTTTCAGTCTTTAAGCGCAAAATGACAACAGCAACATCATTGGGTCTGTGAAGGACAGCATCCCGTTCGTTTCCCATAGCATGGGGAACTCGGGCTTCTACTTCAGACCACCCAGTAACCATTGTGCTAGACTGCTAGTACTGTGGGAAAGTGTCTACAGCTGTAGCCTGTTGTGCAGATTGAGTCAAATTGCCTGCTTAATTACCCTGGGCAAAATCACGTCATTTTAGGCCAAATTGGCAAGTCGTAAAAGTGGCCTGTCTGGGGAGGGAATGGCATCATTGGCATGTTAGAAGGTGTCTAGTTACATAGATTATCGGTCCTCTCCTCCGTCATGCAAGGTCGACAGCAGGCGGTGTGCCTAATCTGTATTGGCTGCCTAGGATTAGTCCCCAACTACATGTATATGTCTCCCATGGAGCAAGTGTTTGCCTGTATCACAACAATAGGCAGTAGCAGGTCTATCTTTTAGAACCGGTCATCTTGGGAAACACAATGAAATAAACGGCTAAATAATCAGGTATCGGCAAACGAATAATCGGAAATAATCGGTATCGGCTTAATCAGCAAAAAGCGACATCGGTACAGCTCTAGTCTGTAGTACATACCAAGAAATAGAAACTTTTAATTTTCAACTTTCAAATTTTCATGCCCTAAACCAAGTCTCATGAAGCAGCCTCATTGTAGATGAGGTGGACAAAACATATTGACAGCATTTCTCATATAAGATTTTATTTCATCATATCATGCTTTGACAGAATAATGTACTTTGTAACTGGCAAATGAATAAACTGGTAAAGAATTCATCATACACTCAATTCTAAAACAATTTACCTTCAGTCTCATCGAAGCACTTCATGGGTTTCTCCAAATCTGCTGTTGCTAAAAAGTTATAAAAGTAAAATCAAATTCAAAACAGGTCTTTTAAAGCGCTAGATTCAAGCCCGCAATAATCATCAGGATTGCACAATCCTAAACATTCATAAGTAAATTAATTCATTTGACAACCAACATAATAAGCATCAACTGAAACTACTAACTAGACTGGACACCTGAAATATTACCAGTTATCTTATATTAAGGCAACACAATTTGTCAGTAGTAGTAAATAATGCTAAAAAATTTAAATGCATCAAACACTTATCAAGATCCTTATATGGAAATGGTCAATTGAAAAATTACACAGCACATCACATACCTAGACCAATATTTCCCTCTATATAGTAATCACAGTAATGCTTCTCACATTCTGAAACAAAGCAGAGAACCAAGAAACAATAAATAATATATCACAGAGTTGTTTGCTACTTCAGACTAAAACTTGGAGACAAACACCACAACTTAGCAAATTTATCAGTAAAGGCCTTTTACATAGACAGCAACCGATTGATATTGGATTCGCCTCTCACCTCAGTGTCTAGGATTCAATCCCAGTTCACATAAAACTGACAAGTCATTGTCTGTTCATGTAACCAATAAGCACCTAGTTTTTACAGAGGTATGTTCGAAATGAACAATTAAAATACCATTTTTACAATAGCATAAACTGAACAATTATAGGTCTCACTACCTTCCTTCTTGGCTGAGTCTAAGTTGTTCCTCTGGTTCTGAGAACACAACTAAGCACTCTATAAATGTCAAACTTGAGCAGTGGCGGTGAACAGAGCTCAACTCTAGGAAACACTCACAACTGAAAAATGGTCATACACTTACAAAACAAGATAGTTTCATAATTATGTGAATAACCCAACATACAAAAAGAGGGTTTTATCAGTCATAAATTCATCAGCTCCTCAAAGAATTAGAGCTGTACCGATTAATCGGGCTGATTATAGAGCAATATCGGATATCGGCAAGATAACCGGCGCCGATATTAAAAATTATTTTTCTTTATTCAATAATATTATTTTCAGCCTATAAGAGCAAAATGACAACAGCAACATCACTGGGTCTGTGAAGGACGGCATTTCGTTCCGTTCCCATATCGTGTCGTCGAGCCAATGGCTTATTCAGACCAGTGGTGAGACCACCCACTGTGCTAGTATAGACCGTGGAAATGTGTCAACATAGGTCTTGTGCAGAGTGAGTCATAGTGCCTGCTTATGGGCCAAAGAACGGCTGGTCAATTCAAGCCAAGGACCGACAGGCCAATTCAACAGAGAAACTGATGAATGCACATCGTGGAGGCATGCCTAATGAATACATGCTAGCTGCCAATCAGATCTACCCAACACTTGTCAAGGCTGAGACTAGATGGGTGGCTGTGAATAGGACAGCCATGGCTTTAATTACCCTGGGCACAGTTCGACAGCGGACAGAGTGTCTAATCTGTATTGTCTGCCTAGGATTAGTCACCAACTACATGCACACGTCTCTTACGGGGAAGTGTTTGCTTGTATCACAACAATAGGCAGTAGCAGTAGGTCTATCTTTTGGAACCAGACATCTTGGGAAACACACAGAAATAATCGGCAAATGAATAATTGGCAATAATCGGTAACGGCATAATCGGCAAAAAGTGATATCGGTACAGCTCTACAAAGAATGCACAACTACAGTCTTGAATGCTACTTGCGAGTAGTAAGTCAACAAGACAACAACAGTTGACTTACTACCCATAACTAATCAATGAGTATTGGCTCAGCACAGCATACCACTTGCAACTTTTGTCTTCACACAGTTGGCAACATCTACCCTACAACAGACAATCAGGTAACACATGAGCTTCTATATTGCTGAGCAACTACAGCATTGAATGCACAGAATTTTATTGAAAAATGTGCACAGTTCACTCAGAAGTCTTGCCTACTCATACAGAAAAGTACTCATACCATGAACACTACCACGTTTGTAATGTTTCCTAACACCTAGAGTGGCCAGAAACACAGTGTATGTCACAAACAGTCATTGTTTTGCAATGTGGAAGGCACAAAGAAGTAAGCAACATCATCTCAGACAGCACTTGGATGGCCAACAGAGAACACCAGGTCATCTGGGTCAATTCAATTCTACATCACTTTGGGTCAGCATGAGTAACAATACAATGTAAATGTTTTAAACTGCTTTGATTGCCCTCATTTTTACACATAACATGGTGACCAGATGCTGCATTCTATGACATATAGTACATTGACACATGAATGTTGGTTGGGGCTTCTCTTCTGTTTTAATAACTTTCTGAATGTTAGGAGAACTTAATTTTAAAGGATTTAATGCACTTATGGGAAGTATCTGTTTAACTAAAATAAACAAGAAAGATGGTCAATGTCAACCATATGCCAATGCTATTTTATTCCAATGCATATGGACTAGAGCTGTTCCAATGTCTACTACTAGTAAAATTGGCGGTAATCGTCATGGGCAAAAAACTCAGCATAGATTTTTTAAATAATTATTTATTTTGGACAGCTCGCCACTTGCCAGGCAGTTTAACAATGCCATCTATTGGCTCATCCACCCAGTGACGACTAAAAAAAAAAGCAAAATAATTGGCCACATAATCAGTATATGACTCAATACGCCATAATCGGCAAAACAATCCATCAGTACAGCTCAAACATGGACTGAAGGTCGAGATTTTAAATTGAATCATAAGTTAAAATAAGCCCGTTCAGAATTTTTTAAGCAAGTAAGTACAGACCAGCTGCCAAATCCATATTGTTCAACAGCTTCGATTAAAGTCTCGTCCTCCGATGCTGTCCACTTTTCATCAAAGATGTGCAGCTGCTCAGTAACCTCTGGAACCTTCAAGGAGAGCAATAAACTATACATCTCAAGTGCCTTTGCCTTAATCCAGAAACCTTATACAACAGCTCTACATAACAATCATGTTATTCTATATGCTACACACAACAAGCAACTCAAGCAGGTTATTCAGGCTTCTATTCTTACTACATATACAATACACAACAACAGGAGATCTCAGATCTATTTAATCCCTGTCTATCAGAATACAGCGCGATATTTACATTGTGGGGCACTTTTGTCCTTAATTGGGTCTTCGGTGCAAATGTAAATTATCTTTATTAGAAAGTTTTCCTGTAAATTCTTCTTAGATTGCCAAATAAACTTATATAGATTGATTGATTGATTGGTATAAGTTCAAACTTAAACTGCATACTCCGAGTTGCCTCAAATTAGGCCCAATAATGCATAGGACCCGCCAGAGTTAAAATTAACGGTGGCTTACTTCACAGAGTTAAATTTTGGTCTAGCATAGTCTGAACACTAGAACCATGAAAGGCATGGCACCCATTCTAAGGGGCAGCAGTGGTGAAATATCCATCAGATAATTTGTTGAAAAATTAGCAGAGTTGAGCCCCTATAGAAACATATGTAAATAAGAATTTAATATCAAAATATTAGGTATTTCAAAAAGTACATACCACCTGCACTCTGTAGTCATGGTCTCTTTCATGTGATCCAATTTCAACACCACATGAAAAACACTGCAAAATATCAACAAAATCAATTAACCCTGTAACTACACAAGTGTATAAAACTGTATTCATTCATTCATTACAGAGATTTATATAGTGCCCCTTCAAGGCTACTACTCAGGAGCGCTCCCGACTCCAGCATGTTTAAAAAGAACAGTTTTAAGGCACGTATAAAATGAGTCTGAGTGGACCATTGGCGACAACCGCAACGCCAATGAGAGCATGTTCCAGAGCAAGGGTCAACCACTGAGAAGGTACGATTCTGTTTGGTAGTTGTACGGGCAAATGGGACAATGAGCATGCCTCACTCAGTGTATATATAAGTTTTAAAAACATTAGGGCTTCAAGTTAAATCAATTTACAAATTCTTGCATCAATTCATCTTAAACTTAAGCAGAACATAATGTAATAATGACACTAACCCTAACTCTGACCCTCACAAGAGCTAACCTGACACCAAGCAACACTCACAATTTACCTAACCTGACCCTAAACGACCCTCACGACACTTAACCTAACCGTAACTTGAACTTATTTTATAATTATTTGTTATTTGATTATTAACAATATATTTTTATTACTAAATATAATACTTAAGTATTATTAAACGACAGTGTACGTCATAGCCCTGAGTAACCCCCAAACACACGTAGTCAGAGAAACCAATCGCACAACGCGAAAAAGTCAAAGAGAAGAACAAAACAATTGTAATAGTTTGCCCCGATACTGCCTGTTTGTCCAGTTCTTGTGTATGCACATTAAGTTAATTAACAATTGTTCTACAAATATGGATAACATCACTATTAACTTGCAACACAATCAACAATGCTGGGATTTTAAAACACCGCCAAAACTGACGTTTCCGGTTTCGTAAAACCGTCAAAATGGCGGCCTTGTTTATATAAAATGTATGTCGGTCGCATCAATTGCATCGTATCTCATTTTAGTGCACATGCGATAATCGTGTACAATGAGTCATGTCCTTACTTATTTACTAATAAATCACGTGACTTGCCTGTAAACAAAGGTTGACTCCGACGCACCGTACGCATTCAATAACAACGCCTTCGACCACGACTTCCTCACAGTAACTGCACCTTATGCCATTCAAGGCCGCCTCAGAATGGTCAGTGTGATCCATTGAATTGCGCTACCAGAAGTCTTGCAGCAATTTTGAAAAAGGACCAAACTATGAAGGGTTTAAGCGGATACAACTAAATAAACTAAGTAACAATCCGCCATTTTGCTACAGCTAGCATCCCATAATTCCACTTTATAATCAAACAAGCAAGTTGCACTTGATACGATACCGTGGCGAATGATAGTGATATAGTCGAACACAACGGGAGCCTACAATTCTACATTTCCAAGATCCCAATAACACTTACACCGAGATTACGATGACCTACGCACATTAAGCCTACTATAATTATTGTCAAAACTTAATGGATGGCTTAGCGTACTCTGAGTTGCACACTCTGGAAGTCAAATTAACCCACGATGTGCCGTTTATCTGTTACTTCTGTGGTGCTGGACTAAACAGAACCTCCACTTCTTGCGACTTTTCCCAAGATCTTGGGATTTTGGGATCGTCATTGTAATGTTAAATTTTTTAATGCAGCCACTGTAGAAAACTACCTCAGTAAAAAACCAGATTGCAACAAAAATCCCCAAAAACCACTTATGGTATTTGAAGATTTTTGCTGTAATCTGGGGTTTTCTTTAATGAGGTGGCTGCATTAACTAACAGCGCACCAAAGCAAATCCAAGGTCAAACCCAAGGTCAGTCCTAATTATGAGACAGAAAAAGACAGCCTAAGACGAATTTGCAAGGGTAAATAATAGCGTTTTAAGCCGAGATTGAAAAAAGGACTCAGCAGCCCGAACGGCGTGTGGATAACGAATGCCAGAACAATGGTCCGCCAATAAAGTAATTGAGCATGCATGTGACACATAACAAGGATGACCCTAATACGAGAGGTTTGGAAATAACTATTATCATCAAAATATTGGCCTTAAGACTAAGACACACTTTGAATCACATTAAGTCAATTACAACATTAATGCCTCAATTTTGTATAGGCCTAACACGCATATATACCTACTTTCATATTTTTAGCAGTGCCTTAATATCTAATCTAACCCAATGAAGTCCAATTCAAGTTGTCAAACAAATAAGCGAGATAATGTGACAGTAGTGCAGGCCTACACGTCAGCTTATTTTTATAAACGAATATTGATTCAGTGATTGCATATTTCACAATTTTCATCACAACTTTAGCTTTCTTAGGCTAACCTAGGTCTTAGGCATACCTTGGAATTTATAATTTACAATTGCTAATCTTGGGAATTTGTGATGAAATATTGGGATTTCCGATGATGGAGAATGGAAGCACACTTAACTGGAAAGATATTTGGATTATTGGTGTGCCGAGGTTAAGCAAACGTACCCAAAATTCGTTTAACGAAAATAATATATAAGTTGAAATGACTGATTCTGATCAGTCGAAGCAAGATAATCCTAAGCAGAGAGACTCCGAGGAAGACTATGGGTACTTTTTTTATCCTGAAAGACAGGGCTTCAAAAAGAAAGGATTTTTCGAAAAAATGCACGAAGGTCGAAAGGCCGGTCAAACGCTCAAATGCTTCAATAATGTATCTTGGTGTATTCAGAAAAGTAAGATTTGCTAAAAGTACATTTTGCTTGTATTATTATGACGTCAAATAAAGTCAGGACATTGTTTAACATATGCAAATAGACTATAGTTGTGGCACCTAGAAGTAAATGAGCTGTAGTGTGCTTTGTTTTGGGTGATAATACAGGTGCCTGACGATGCGTGTTTCTTGCACAGAGGCTCCACTGACGTCCAGAAAACGTTTCTAGCAATACAAAGCAATAAAGACGATGACTTATAAAATCATTAGAGTCTTCTGAATCGTTATTTGAATATTTTCATAAAAAGTGTGCTTTCTTCTCAAATCATATCAGAAGGATTTCCAGTTAGGGGATAATTTATATTTAAATTAATTTATGTTAGTTAATTTATGTAGGCCTACATTTTAAAGAAATAACGTTCTAAGTAAGTAAGTATATTCTTGATTGAATCAACTGCTTATCTGCACTTTGGACTATAAAACTGTCCTTTTCAGCCGAGGATTAGGCCGGGAGTGCCTCTGAGTAGATATCTAGAAGGAGCACTATATCAAGTATTTTTGATTGATTGATTGATTCTAATTAAACAATTGAAAAAGAATTTCCACTGTAGATGTCTGCAACATACATGCAGTTGTAGGAATTAGCAGATCTTCTTTTAAATAGCAATACATTAAATTTAATAATACAACATTCTCATTAAAAAGGATTTACGCTGTAGATTGTCTGCCTGTGGAATTACACGGTCATGTGGGCACGGACGTAGGGAGTGGAATGTCTCCTTTATAGGAGGAAGGAACCCGTGCAGCACTTGATCTGGGTTCTCCAGATATAATTATTCTGAAGAACAGTCATACATCTAATCATATTATTATGCTAAATGACAGAACTTCTACCAGGGTATTTATTGTGTCTGGAGGTTGATTACAAAATGATGATGAAAGACATACTGTTAAGGGAAGAAGAGACTGAAAGAGTTTTATTATGTTTTTTGTACCATGTATATTTGCATATATGTCAATTTATTAGGATAGTTTGAAAGTCCAAAGTTGAGGATTGCCTTATATCTTATAGACTTCTAATGTGACACAGTATTCATTCTTTTAGTTATCTCCATCTTTCAGTGTTGTTTTCTGACGATTGTGAACTGTGTTTGGAACTTCATTATTGAGATCTCTGCAAGACCATCCTCCACCTTGAAGCATTTCAAACACTGACTAGATATTATATTATCAGGCTCCATTAGAAAGGCAAAGAGAGTCCTTGGTTTGGTGCTGATTATCTTACTACACCGATGATCTATGGCCATTTGTTGGTTGCTAAAATGTCATCCTTCACAGACCCAGCTGTACGGGGATGCCCGGACGCACCCTCTGCTGCCTTCTGAAAGGGGATTTGGTTTTGGAATTTGTATGTTGTGGGGGTCTTGAACATTGCAAGTTGCTCTTCCTATTATTATGTTTTTGTTTTATAGACCCTATGGTGAAATTATTGATTGGTGCTTTGAAAAGCCAAGGATGGTAAATATTTAATTTTAGCCTGTTCAATTAATTTATCCTTAACAACAAAGACTTATAGGCTATCTCTTGTTATTCCAACTCTGCTGCTTACCATTTCTTTTCACTGTTACAAGATCAATTACTTAAGTTAATTAATTTTTTTGGTGATTTACTACTTGTTTATAATGAATTCTGATTGCTGAGTTCGGTTTGACTACTATTCAGTGTTGCTTACTAGTCTAGTGAGTGCTGTAACATTTGAAGTGAAATATTCCGAATATTGTTGATATTAAGATAATTTAAGAAAGGTTAAGAATTCACTTGCATCGACTGTTAATAAAATTTTAGAGATTCATCTGTGTTCTTTTATTTGAAAAGCTCTAAAAAGTTATTTACTGTTTATATTTTAGTGATTTTGACACAAGTCGACATGTATCTTGTGAGGAATGTGTCTCACGAGTAAATGGTGGCTACGATCCTACAAACAATCAAGTAAGGTTAATGTTTGTATTCTGTCTGAAAAATTATGATCATGAGTTACTATTATAATGATCATTTAATATGTTGTGGTAGGTGTGTAAAGTGCCAACCTGTTATTTTTAGATTCCAGTTTGATCGAATACCAGTTAGTATCCCAGCCACAATCAATGCAGATGATATTGGCCTCATTGTAGATTACAGATGCGTTTTTCCCCTATAGGATCGAGTTGGGAGACAAGACTGATTAATGTTACATCTGGTCACTGGGAGTGGGTCAGTCTATGGTTACATTAATTTCACTATTGCACTGTAGACTCATTATGCTGGCTTGGAAATTTAGGAAATTTACATTGCATGAGCCTAGCATGATAGAGCCTGAGGTCATATCTCGCTTATTGACCCCGGATATATCGTCCTGTTGAAAATGGTCTTTTGAGGTTTGATAATATATTTTTGCTGTATGGTGAAAAGCTTAGTCTGGTTATGGATAAAGTGATTGTGATTAATACCAGCAAATTAATCTTTCTGACTACATTAACATTTTCTGTTTCTGGACTGTATTTTAACATTTGAGGCTGTTGTCAACAGTGGTTGTTTTTAAGGACTGAAGTCGCTTGTTGACACAAGTCGATATCCAGTGACAGAAGTTAACGATAGAATACAATATGGTTTTATGTGCTACATGAAGGCAGTGGACATGTGTGTCATACTGTCACAGGTTTAAGCCACTGCAACTGCATTCAACTTATCAGGAACTAAGGCATAGGAGTGATTCATTTTATTGCTGGCGGATAATAAGGTGATAAACAGGAATTTTGCAAAAGTTCATGAACTGGGTGTTAAAAACCTGAAACATGTAATGCTGTTTAATTCATATACCTTTTTTAAATGTGCCTGTTTCACAGTCACGACTCTTGTTTTGTTTCTAGATTGTTGTATGCAAGAACAACTCAACGTCTCGTGATGTTTGTTGCAGTGTTTTAGCCCACGAGTTAATACACATGTTCGACTTCTGCCGTGCCAAAGCAGACTTCTCTAATCTTGAGCATTTGGCTTGCACTGAGGTGAGTCCTGAGTTTTGTTAATAATTTTTAATTCCTTTCTATTCAGAATATTTTTATCTACAGCCAGAGTTGTATAGTAAATAAAATGTGAATGATTCAATGACACAGGCTACCAAAACAAGCTGACATGTAAAATGGGTGTAGAAACCAGAAATGGAAATGCAGCGTTCCTGTGTGATTGTGAAAACCGAAGTTCCTCAAAAGATAACGAACTCTAAACTAGAAATAAATATTCTTTTGACCTCACACAGTGACATCTATATGCTGGTGAATAATAGCATATATTGTTGGATCGACTACCAAATGAGTTGAAAATAGTATCATTCAAACAGATACATTGGGAATACTGCTGGCAATTGTTATACAAAATTACTAGTCTTTATCTTTATCCTGTATCAATGTGATATTTCTATCACTTGAGCTAACCCGACTTGTGTATAAATTGTGCTGAACTAACTATGGCACTGCTTGAAGTTACCTGATACTTTCTGCACCTACTCGAACTACAATACACTGCAGACCAATTATAACGCAAAGTCACGAGTACAAACCATCGAACACAACACATCAGCTAGACCATGTGTAAACAGATTAAAGCTAAAAGTAACCTATTGTTGGTTCATCTGTCCATCTGACCGTTTGTCCAACCATCGGTCATCTATACATTCAACCTGTCAGTCCATATGTCTGGCAGTCCTTCTACCATCAGTTTGTTCGTCCAAACGTCCATCTGGTGCTTTAACCAAGGCGGTGTGTTAAGTTAATAGCTTTAGGGGTATAACACCCCTTCGCCTTAAGTAGAACGAAATATTGTCTAGGAACATGTTGATGAGTCCAAGCTGTACTGCTATATCAAATGATGTAATCTAACTTCTGTATCAAGTGATGACCTAATGCAACTTACCGGTAAGTAAAATGACCTAGTACAATATAGAACAGCCTGATGTAATTCCTTTTTCAAATGACCTTAAGAGATTTTCTGGTATGTAAATTGACCTATTGTAGCTACAATATCAAATGGCCTGATCTAACTCCTTTTTCAAATGACCTAAAGAGATTTTCTGGTAAGTAAAATGACTTAAAATCATCTGACCTAACTTCTATTCTACCTACTAAACGATCTGACCTTGACATACCTCCCACTGCATCAAAATGACCAAATTTTAGCTCATACGATAGTGCCTAATCCAATGCCTATGTCAGTTGGTGGTCTATAATTATAATAGCTGTGTATTATATGATATAATCTAACTCCTTTTGATATCAGATGTGACTCTGTGGCTTTTTTCTGTTTTTGCTCTAGATTCGTGCGGCATCGATTATGCACTGTTCGTTTATGTCAGCCATGAACGAGGGAGATGCATCGTATTTGAACTTCAAAGGCAAACATCAGGTTAAATAAAGAAATGGTGATATATGTGGCGTCACAGACTGAAATCAGTCGTATGTCGCAATATGAGTTATCACATAAAACATCATTCAAAATAATATGTGATTTTCACAAAAAGCAGTTAAAAAATACCTTTAGAAGAGTCTATAACTAGTGGATTTTTGTAACATTTTTTATTATATGATTTTCATGATTTTTATATAAGTATTACTTTAGTTTTGCATGATTTAATGGTACTTAATGGTACTAATAAAAAAATACATGTTAAAGCCATAGTTCTGGCATCATTTTTAAGCTGAAAGCATCCTCTTTCCAATGAAATATAAACACCTTAATGTGAAATTTTTGACATGAGACTGAAAACGGTCTGTGGTGCCACATAGATGATATTATAATTATGATGCGATATTATGTGTCGTGTCCTCGTGTTCCACTGTATCATAGATCGTACCATTGGTTGATTTTTCTTGATTCTCAAAGATCTGTTTCATGTCACAGCAATTCAGTTTGAGAATTTTTCTCAGGGTACTTGGTGTTTTGTTATCACAATCTTGTGGCGCAGTAATCTCACACCAACCAAGATTTGTTATTTTTGATGAATATTTCAGTTTATATGAGTTGCTTGTTTAGCAAACATGTAGGAATCAATGATGCTTTGGAAACAGTAGTTTCTTTTTGGCTGCAGTTTATTGAACATGATGGGCGCCTTGTATGACTGTCATTCAGTTAGATTCAGCTCCTGTTATAATTTGTGATCATCTATGACTTGTATTCATACTGAAATCATGTCAGTTTGAAATCATATAATTAAACGAAGATTGTTATTTGTTGTGCATTTAAATTTTTTTCATATGAAGTATCAATAAAATAAGAAAGTACAGTATGTTAGTCCGATATGAAGCTTTAAATTATAGGTGATGAATTGTTTAATTAAGAAAGTCGTTTGTTAATTGTTTTCCTGTTGTCTCTTAGGAATGTGTCAAGAAAAAGGCTACAATGTCTGTTATGCTTGTGAGAGACATTAAGCAGGGTGCTGCTAGATCCATTGTGGAGAAAGTTTTCCAGAAATGTTATAAGGACCTTGAGCCTTTTGGCCGAATACCACGGAGAGGCTCACATGATCCAGAAAAAATGTTCGCAGAAGGAGCTATGTATGGATACTGTAACTGAATTAAATGTTCTTAGTTTCTTTGCCATATAATAAACATTTATGACGCATTAGACCTGTACCGGTATTACTCTTTGTTGATTATTGAAATAGCCGATACCGATAATAAAGCCGATTGTTTCAGAATTTGATATTTTTGTTCCTTTTTTGTAACAATAATCGTGCAAAAAGCGACTAAATTTATTTTTTCATTTTTGCTCGCTGCTTCTGTTACTAAGTGGACGAGCCAGTACATGGCATTGTTAGGTTAAATTGTCGGCGAGTGTCGAACCGCCAAAACTAATGACAAATTGTTTTACATCGGTGCTGATTTTTTTGGCAAATGCTGATTATTCAAACATCTGCCAATTGCTAGAAAATGTGGCCCGATTTTGCATATGTGTATTGATGCAGCTCAAATTGAGTGCCTCCGAGTAGATATCTCGAAGGGGCGTTACATCAAGCATGATTGATTGAATGATTGAAATATGCATTCTTGTATTTAGAATACATACTATAACTATACTGTAGTCTGTTATAGAAACATGTATAATTGTATAGGCTGTTATATATATATTATATACATTTGTACATTAAATAATGTACAAGAAAAAATGTTATGCATGCAGAGTGTTGTACTTGGTTTTTGCTGAACTGATAAAAAAATTATTTTATGGCTACTAGTTTGTGAGGAGACAGACGTCTTATGATCAAAGCACATAATTTATTAGTACAAGCATTTACTACACATGAAATAAATGGATTGAACATCATTATATAATGACATCATACTATCATTATAATGGGGCCTATATAATGGAAATAAATGTTACTGGTTTATATAAACGAGTAGAAAAATGTCAAAAAGTATCGCATGTTGAATATCTGATTTTTGATGCAAAGAAAGGTAATTGAAGTGAAACACATTGGTCATGATGGAGGTAACCATGCTGAGTCGGCGCGCTTGGCTTATTACTTCTCTAATTCAGTTATACTGATTGCTGTTAGCATATAATTATATAGGATAGTACGGATTTGATGGTGATTAATATATTAATTTATCGTTAAAATTCGCAGCCATAATATATCACAATATATATATATATATTATATACATGTATGTATGTGTATACATATTTATATATATATATACATGTATATATATATATATATATATATATACATGTATGTATTTATATATATGGGGATGTGGTGTAGTAGTGTTATGTTCTGTGCCCTATAACGAGGGTTGCTGGTTTGCATCTACCTCAAGCCACTGGACAAGTTGTTCACCTATAATTGTCTGTGAGAAAGGTGATGGAAAACTACCTCACTCACTTTTCTCAGCATCGAGTGACATATTTATGAGCGAATGAACCTGCTTTCAGGCAGAGAACTCATTGTCCTCGGTATACAGTATAAATAATTATAGATATTTAATTATTAGTACTATACTTAGCTCCTCATTTCCTGCTATAAATCAGACCGGCTATATGTATACTCATTTATCTTAAAGTCTCATCATATTTAGTGAATACTTGGCATTTGTTATGCTGAAATATATATGTATATATATATATATATATCGATCTTCACGACTGTGTCCGATGGTAAGGAGTCGAGATGGGCCTCAAGGGTATCTGATGATATGTCAATCGTGAACAGGAAGTATCATCCACGCTTGATTCTAACGTTGGTACGCACGGCAGTGTCACACGAACCAGTGATCACTTCGCCTCAGGGATGCGCCCTCGTTTCAGCAAATCAATAGGTCAGCAATACTGGACTTAGAAGACTTGTGCAATGTGTCTGTCTGTTGTGTTTCTTGTTTGTCTGTCTGTTGTCTGCCAAACAGAAGATAGCAAGCTGAGTGGTTCGCTCTGTGTGTGTGTGTGTGTGTGTGTGTGTGTGTGTGTGTGTGTGTGTGTGTGTGTGTGTTTGCATGTTGTTGTGTAACTTGTGTATTGGTATATTCTTACCCGTGTACATGCGTTTGCCTTCCCGATATAATCTATATGTCCCCAGTCGAGCTTACAAAGTCTGTAAATCTATGTGAATGACAAATTCCAAAGGATACCATATGTATGCGGCTTTACTTGAGAGATGGAAGAGCGTTGTATCGTCTTGATGGATGGACTTTATACTGTAAGATTATGACGCTTTATCATTTCGAAATCCTATCGGTCGAGTGTGACGGACTAATGGACCGTCGCGCTTGACTTGTCACTTAATAAAACTCACTCTCCTGTGACGCCGTCTGGTCAATGAGCAAGATAGCGATCTGTGTAGAACTGTGGCTCGGGTAGGCTCTAATATTTACGAGGATCCTATGAGTTCCGCACTTCTGGTTGGCATGAGTTGGCTAATAGCAGCGTGGACGTAATTTTCGGGGGTGCAAGAGATACACCTAGGCCCAGGCGCGGCTATCCCTGAGGAGTCGAGGGGGATAAGTCCCTCACCTTTCACGGAGAGGGGACACGTTATACGTTTGTCCGCCCCATATTTCTTACCACTCTTATTGGGTGTTCCCCCACCTGTAAAACGAGATCGCCGCCTCTGCCTAGGCCTACCCGTATTCCCACTTTTTTGACTGGAGGCTACCGTACCCCCAATTTTCGTATCCGTAAGAAACGGTCTCCATTATTATTTTGTCGGAGGATCGAAGGTCTTCATTTTGATCTTCAAGACTTGCAACAGTTGCCCTGCTTTAATTAGCCTCATTATAATAGAGGCCATCGTTGTTATTATTATTATCTGCCTATTACAATTGGGGAATTTGGACAAATGTTGGCCATTTTTTAATCACAGTTTCGAGAATCAAAGTCACTGCCGGTTTTTCCTAGAAGTCACCTCAAATCCGAAGTTCGTTCCCGTCATTACCGCAATAATGGCTGCCCATAAAAAGTTTATAGAGAAGACAAAGAAAGAAGAGGTAGATAGACAGGCGGCAGAGAGAGTGGTGTATATGGAGATGCGCAGTGACGGCTCTAAACTTTTCCAACAGAAGGATCACGTACCGAGGGGCTGGGGAACCTGGCAAAAAGGCCAGTTGGATGTCTGGTTTCATCAAAACTGAATGTGAGCCATTGAATTAAATGTTTCGAGATTTGACCTTGGACATATTGCATCACACATTTTTAAGGAATCGCGAAGTAGGCCTATAATGAATTTGCTCTTGTTGGCACTCGCCAAAGTCTAGTACTTTCATCGGCGGACTAATTAATAGACTCTCTAAATACGTAGGCCCTATGTCAAGGACCCTTGGGTCTATATATATATATATATATATATATATATATATATATATATAGGGCCTATGCTAAATATTTAATGTTTTCCGATGCACTTGTTCCGCACGCGCATATAAACCTAGCCTACTCTTCGTCCCGCTTAATCACTCCTGAGAATACAACGCCTAATTAGTGTCTCAGCGCATATTTTACTGTTGTGCATTATTTAGTTTCTAATTTAAAAGTTAATTTTGGTTCGATTCCCGAACAGCGCAATATTTTAGCGGCTCCGGAACAGTAGGCCTATGATGACGACGGAATTCCTTCAGTCGTTGTTCGAGCGCTATAAGCCTATAGGTTCCCGAACAGCACCGACGACTCAATCACTGCGCCTTGAACTTGCTTTCACGGTATTCATCTAAGAATACATTTCGGTATATACCTTCAGAAGGCCTGTATACGATGTCTGTCGAGGCATGGCCTTCATAGGCTACAGCATTCATATGGTAATAAGTGACAATTCTGTAGGCCTAACTATGGTTCTTGAAATAGGCCTCTTAGGCCTATATAAACTATCTGATAATTATGACACTCGCATACAGGCTTGTAATTTATTCTGTGTGTAGGCCTAGCTAATTACTGTAACTATGTAACGTCACTCAGTTAGTCGAGGTCGTTAACCGTGTAAATCTTCCGGTGCCTTCATATGTTGCTGCCAGTTTCGTGAGAAGTCGGATGACAATGCGCTGAAATCGCCAGTTTCTTCTTACATTCTTTTTGTTTATGCTACATGACACAGACCCAAGCATTTAATACACACTGACTATTCCAACCTCAAAATGTATCCAACCCCATGCATATGACTCCAGATGTCTAACGACAAGGTTATCGTCAGATTCCGTTGATTTCTCTGCGGTTAATGATTACTAATTTCTATCCGAAAGACTACGTCATCTCTTACATCATACATGACGTCACTGTAGGTCTATGAATAATTATTCGTTTGTTGATAAACAAACTATAGATAACCATGATGGAAATGGGTTTCCCACCCCACCTCATTCAGCTATTGCGAAATTTCTACAAACAACGAGCTACTGTCAAGACAGACGGAATTATGTCGACATGGTTTAGTATCAAGAAAGGAGTCCGACAAGGATGTAATTTGTCACCAAGCCTGTTTAACATTCTGGCAGAGCAGATAATGCGAAATGCACTACTAGGCTACAACAAGGGATTCAGGATTGGAGGGAAGACTATTAATAACCTTAGATATGCTGATGACATCGTGTTACTGGCCACTTCACCAGAGGATTTACAGGAGTTGGTGTAACGTGTTGAGAAAGCAGCAAAAGAATACAGTATGCTGATTAACGTAGCAAAGACAAAAGTCATGACAAATAACAATGACGCACTTTTGATCAAAGTGGACGGATACAAACTGGAACAAGTGAACTCATTTACATACTTGGGGAACAGAGTAACGAGGGACGGGGACTGCGCGAGTGAGGTAAAATCAAGATTAGCCATGGGAATGTCAGTCATGTTTAAGTTGGTAAGCATCTGGAAAAATAAATCAGTCAGTACTAAAAGCAAACTGCGACTCATGAAGGCCTTGACGTGGCCAGTAGCAACATATGGTTGTGAGGCGTGGACAATAAAGAAAGAAGAAGAGAAACGCATACAAGCACTTGAGAACAAGTCCATGAGGAAACTGCTCAGAATTCCATGGACAGCAATGGTGACCACCGAACAAGCGTATCAAATGGCGAAAGTTGACTGCAAACTGTTGGGCCACATCAAATCCAGAAAACTGCGGTACTTCGGGCACATCGTGAGGCAGCCTAAAGACAGTATTGAGAACAGTGTAATGTTGGGTATAGTGGAAGGAAGCCGAAGTCGTGGAAGACCCAGAATCTGCTGGTTTGACAATGTCATGGCGTGGACTGGTTTAAGAGGCACAAGCTTAATGAACATCGTACGAGACAGAAAGCATTGGACATCACTTTCCCATTCATGTAGTCAACCGTCGCGAAGCGACGATGACGATGTGAAATGACATGACATGATAAACAGCAATCTGAAAAAACGCAACAATCCAAGAGGTCGTCAATAAATGACGTCATGCTATTTTTGCCTCTCGTCACACGTCATGATCCCCTCAAATATGACGTCACAAAGCTCTGAACAGATCGAAAACCAGATGTCCAGAATGCTATATGCGATTTTTCATGTAGTTATAAAATAATTAATTACAACTAAAAATACTGGTCCTCGGACGTTCGCTCACAGGACGATCGCTCATACGGACGATCGCTCATAGGCTGATTGATCATATGACACGAAAGGCAAGATATTTAGAAAGTAAATAACGTAAAGGACTGTTCCAGTGCATCCACCCTAGGATGTGGAAATTTCTAGCTGGACTCCGGACTGACTGTGTGAAACACAAATCCGCCTTCTTTTTATGTGTCACTAGAGTGGAACAACCGAGCACCCCGGAGTTGTCGCATCCAAGGGCGCCTGCATCATAGGTCAAGGGGGGGTTGCGTGACCCCCTCTGGAAAAACTCACTGACTTGCCAATTTTACTGCATTATGGTATAGGCAGCAGCACTCGACCGGGCAATAACGGCAACGCCCGGGTTGCATTCTGTTCTGGGATGGTTGTGTCTTTCTAGTTCCTCATTAATTGACTCAGCCAGATGCAGCCTGTGCGACCTATGGGATTTGTATGAGATGTTTCTGTGTTGGAGGGGTGGGAAACCCCATACTAAATCGGTGATAGATATGAGGTTCCAAGGGAAATATATCAAGCCAGATTGCAGACATATCATATAGAATTAGCCTTTATTAGGGCTATAGGCCTACCGAATAGGTGATTTTCAGTACTCTGCAAAATAGGAATAATTGGACCAACTATTCGGCCGACAACGAATGGTATATAAAACAGGTCTAACGATACATTTAAAAATTTCCAAGGGAGACAAAAGTTTCAATTCAGTAAATGTGATACATAAACTAAAAGTAGACGTCATCTACAGGTAATTTTTATATCATTCTACCAGTCTGCTTAAGCTATAGGAATGGAACTAATTTAACTATAAACTTAGAAACAATATGGCTGACACTGCGATATCGTAATATAGATATTACATATATATAATATATATGTATATATATATGTATACGCAATGATTGAATTGTTGGGGTTTTGGAGGGTTCAACCCCTCAGTCCTCTTCTCAACCCCACCAGTTAATTCTGAAAACTTACCTTGGTAGGGTCAACCAAATGCCAGATCAGCTCTCAGTGGCACCAACACCCACAGTAACCCTTTACAATTTAGCCCATTTAGCGGTCTTAGGCTCATAAAATTTTTATTCGGGACATCTCAGTAGTTGAAAGTGTAGCAGTCTGGCCCAAAATATGCACAAACCTAAGCTCTAGGTCAAATGCTAACCTATAGGTTACCATTTCATTTTTTAACCCACCCTAGGTTACAAAATGTCTAAAATATGCACAAACCTAGGTCCATGGTTCAAACACCGACCTATAGGTTACCACAATATTGCAAATCCGTCACAATTCATGCACAAACCTAAGCTCTAGGTTAAATCCCTAGGAATTTCCAAAAGTTTTCGATGAGTCAGCAGTTTCGTCGAAACCTATAACCTTAGTTAAAACCACCACCTATACTCCCTATAAGTCAAAAGCCAAGGGAATTTCCAAAGTTTTCGATGAGTCAGCAGTTCAACAACAACAAAAATCTTGTGTATATAAAATGAATAGACCAGAAAATATTTTCACAGTTCTACTTAAAGACATGTCACCCCAATATAAAATGGAATACTCGAAGAAAAACGTTATTGAATTACGAAAAATTGCTAAACAGAGCGGTTTGTTAGGTTATACGAGATTGCGTAAAGCGCATTTGATTAGTAAAATTACAGCGAACGAGGCCTCAACCGACGCTAGTTTGCTTGATGCACCCGTTCCTGACATTCGAATCCAAACACTCGAACCCGTACCAGCCACCACAGCGCGAGAAGTATACGAAAAAACTAAATCAGCGATTAATACATTCGCAAAGTGGATCGAAGGGCATATACCTGAAGAACCAAAGAGAAAGGTAAATGAAAAGTTAGAAGCACTAACAGAAAAAGTGAATTCTATATTCAGTAAAATTCATATGAGAACACTCAAAATAAGTGAGACGGCCTCAGCCATCAAGGGCCTCACGAAACAACACACGGTCGAAGGCGCAAGCGGAATTGACGCCACATCTTTTCTTAACACCATTGGAACACAGGCGGTAGACTTGTTGACAAAAAATCGTCAGACTAAGGTCAATTTTGTCTTTACCTGCACAATGGAGCGTGTAGATATGATAACCGGACAAGTAGATTCTACAGATTTTCCTTTCGTCTCTAGGACCGAAGTTGTTTTAAACTCTACCAACCCGAGCGAAATATTTAATAATACGAGGGATAAAATCTTAGAATCAATGGCCGCCTTCCAGATGTGAGGTAGTAACTGGAGACTTATTAGAGCGTTTACAAAATTAGATATCAATACGGTTGCATATAAACCGCTGAAAGGTAGTTCATACATTCCACTACCGAAATGTCTAGCTAGTAAAAAGGGTATTGTCAATATGAAGAACTAAGACGAAGAATGCTTCAAGTGGTGCGTAACGAGAGCCTTAAACCCGGCTGACAAGAATTCAGACAGAATCACAAATGAATTAAAAACACAATCTGAGGAACTTGATTGGTCTGGCATCGAATTCCCAGTAGCTGCAGAGGATAATGTTATAAATAAGTTTGAGAGAAATAATAATATTAGTATTAAAGTCTTTGGTTTCGAGAAAGATGTCCGTCTATTCCCGCTATATTTATCAAAGCATGAGAACGATAAGTGTGTAGATCTGCTACTCATTTCTGATGGAGAAAAGAAGCATTATTGTTGGATAAAGAACTTTAACAGATTGATGGTGGTACAAAGAGAAAACATCAGTACTTCAATGTACCATTGTAAAAGATGCTTAATCGGTTTTAGTAGAAAAGATTCGCTACACAAACACACCGAGTACTGTTCCCAACACGCCGCTCAAAAGATAGAACTTCCAGAACCAGGAACTATGTTGAGTTTTAAAAATTATTATAGAAAGATAAGAGTCCCCTTTGTCGTGTTTGCCGATTTTGAAAGCCTCATTAAACCTATAGACACTTGTCAACCAGACCCCAGCATGTCATACACCAACAAATATCAAAAACACATCCCAAGTTCTTTCTGCTATTATATAAAATGTTTTGACGATGATCTATATTCGCAAGCTCCCGTAACGTTCACAGCGGAGAGCGAAGATGATGATGTGACTCAGATATTTATAGACACTCTTCTAGATAATATAAAAGATATTTATAATCGAATTAAATTTCCAAAGAAAATGATATTCAGAAGGAAAGATCAGGCTTTGTACAACTCGGCTACAGTTTGTCACATGTGCGATGGCGAACTTGGTAAAGATCGAGTTAAGAACCATTGTCACCTCAACGGTAAATTTAGAGGCGCCGCTCATACTAACTGTAATCTAAAATATAAAGTCCCCAAGTTTTTTCCAGTATTGTTCCATAATCGATCCGGTTATGACAGCCATCTATTCGTAAAGAAATTACGAGTTGATGATAACGAAAAGATTAACTGCATCTCTAGCAACGAAGAAAAGTACATCTCATTTAGCAGAGAAGTTGTAGTTGATAAGTTTGCAAATAAAGAAAATAAGGAAGTACAGGTTAAACGAGAATTACGTGTCATCGATAGTTTTAAGGACCAACTTAAGGACCAGAGTCACCAATGATTTCGAGAAAGACTCTTTCAAACTAATGAATTATAGTATGTTTGGTAAGACATGTGAAAACATAGAGGCTCGCGTAGACATAAAGCTGGTTTCCAGCGAGAAGCAAGCCCTAAAACTAGCAGTAAGAACCAATTACGACACTCGAACTATTTTTGATGAAAACCTAATTGCCATCCATATGAAACGAACGAAGCAATGTTACAACAAGCCTATATATCTTGGTATGTGTATTTTAGACTTGAGTAAAACTATAATGTACGATTTTCATTATAATTGCATGAAGAATAAGTATAAAGATAGAGCAAAGTTACTTTTTACAGATACAGATTCTTTGGCCTATGAAATTAAGACCGAAGACTTCTACGCCGATATTGCTCTCGACATTAGAAGTAGGTTCGACACTAGCGACTATCCTAAAGACCACCCCTCTGGTATAGAAACTGGCATCAACAAAAAGGTCATTGGCATGTTCAAAGCTGAAGCAGCTGGTAAACAGATCGAAGAGTTTGTAGGTTTAAGATCAAAGTTGTATTCGTACAAGATGGCTGGTGCAGACCACATGAAATGTAAAGGTGTGACGAAGAATGTCGTCAAGAAATCTATCACTCACGAAGATTACAAAGACTGCTTGTTCACCAAGAGAGAACAATTGAGAAAGATGACTGTCATTCGATCGCATCTTCACGATGTCTACAACGAGGAAATAAACAAGGTAGCCCTCTCAGCGGAAGATGATAAACGAGTGATTCAGCAAGATGGAATCCACACTTTAGCATATGGACATTATTCTCTAATATAAAATCAGTGTTAAACAAATCGATGTCGAAGGCGTAACGCTACCTAATATTGCTTTGTCGAACGTTGCTCTAATCGAAGCGGCGAGGAAATTAAATATAAACAATTTCAGAGGAGTTTTTCTAAGAGACGAGTTGCCGAAGAGGCCGAGAGCGAACGAATGTGGAATCCTTAATCTCGATGATTCTGACGGTAAAGGAACGCATTGGACGTGTTGGATCAAGTACGCCAACGAACAAATTTATTTCGACAGCTATGGACTGCCTCCTCCTACTGAATTGATAAATTATCTACACAGACCGCTGTTTTACAACAGTGAGCGAATACAACCCAACGGTCAAGTGTATTGTGGTCATTTAAGTTTGTACGTACTGAAGAAGACGATCAACGATGGTTGTAAATTTCAAGAAGTCATAAACGAATTGCATTAAATAATATCACCTATTTAAAAACATGCCCGTCGATAAATTTGGACGAACTGATACTGGATCAACTCAAAGAATAGTGTCTGGAGGTGTTAGTCTATCACAAGCGAGTAATACCTTTCTAAAACGAGATGGAACGAACGATATGGATGGTGATTTAAATATGAATGGTAATATGATAAAAGATCTACCGACTGACATTCAGCCACCAGTCTTAGCTAGCCAGGCCGCGAGTTTTGGTCAAGTCGAAACTCTAGTCAGGCAAATGAAAACGAATAACACCGATAACGCGAGACTATACGTAACTGCAGCACCTACCATGACTTCTAATGTAACGACGATAATCGGTTTTACTTACGAAGCTAGTGCTAGCGAATATCGCATAGCGGCTGGGTATAACTTTGAACCGTGGAAAGCGCTTCAAAATGCTTGTCATGCCCCCGAATGTTGGATAGCCGATACAGTAACTGATGTTTGGTTGCAGATTAAATACTCCGTTCCTTTGTCTATGTCGGGTTTCTACATCATTGCTAGCACAGTATTAAACACACGTATTACTAGATGGAAAGTTCAAGCGAGTAATGATGGAATAATATTTACAGATATTCTAAGTCCTAAAACGGATGTCCCCGATGCAGGAGTTTTGAACAACTTTACATTTCCAGCATCGTCTAATTACGTTTACTGGCGATTTCATATTATATCCACGAGCGATGGGGCGGAATGGACGGGTATTGGGTTGTTACAGTGGATTCCTACTCTTACTGATATCACACACGGAAGAAAATGTCATGTGAGTTACGTTCCTAGATTAACTTCGAATACTAGTAATTATGGTTATGAAGCGAGCGCCACTTCTGAATTTCAAAATAACAAAGCCTTCAATGCGTTCAAAGACGAAGGTGAATGGGTGTCTAACGTCAACAGTCAATTCTTTTTAACTATCAAGTGTCCAACAGCTGTAAGAATCTGGAAGATTGGATTGAAAGGAAGGAATAAATCCTCCGAAAGGATTTATGATTGGAGGATACAAGGAGCCAACAACCGAAGAAGTTGTAATATTTTATACACTGCACCTAATCCTACTTACTTACGAAATGCTTATCAAGAATTTTTAATCGATTCCGAAGGAAAATACACATCTTACATGTTGTACTGTAAACTAGCTGAACCGGGCAAGCCTGGATTTAGCGTGATGCAGTTATTCGTGTACGATGACTAAGATTTTCAATGACTATTCTCATTGAAAATTTAAACTACAAGTTCAACAACTTCGTTATCTCCAGATACCACGATATACGGTATGATGTATTCTGGTTCCGTTTCTATCCTCGTTTTCACGAAAGTAAATGTCTTGTGTAGGATATTCTTTTCCAACTTGTCAAGCAATGGCCCCTCGAATACGTTCATGTAATACTCGGTCCCGTCCGGTGCCTCTACTGTAATTAGGAAGAAATAACCTACTGTGCCGTATAGATACTGCTTCGTTTTGACTGTGTAAACAACATCTTCTTCTAAAGTTTCGAAATCTAAAAATTTACGAGTTCCCATTTTAAATATTATTTATTATATTTAGATCGGATCTTAATCTCGTATTTTTTTCTCCATACTCTTCCATCAAAGTTCTTTATAATTTTACCGATTGTCTTAAGTGCTCTTGTCGCTTTGAACAATGAGGGATACTCTACAACTTCACCCGTTTCCAAGTCTAAGATATCAACAGCTGATGTCCCGGCAAGTGCATCTCACCTGGAAATTTAGCCCACGGTAATTTAATACCTCTAGTTACTGAATTTAGAGAATTTATTGGATTCCTTCCTATTTCTCTAAGATACATGAAGCTTGGATCGATCTCCTTTTGCTCTTTCTCTGGTTTCTTCATCTCTGGAATTATTTCTTTCTCGACGAGTACACTTATAATTTCAGCTGTTTTCATATAACTCGAGCCTACTAGCCCTTGTTCCTTCATTAGCGATTTCAGTTCTGGGAGTTTCATGTTCTTTTTATAATAGAAAATATTTTCTTTAATATACTACATTCATCTTCTGACCATCTGATTGGAAGTTTAACAATTTATCTGAAATGACGACTGCATAAGCTTCAGTTCCAGCGGGGATCGCAGCATTGAAAGTAGCCTTGATCTAGATATCGACAACTGATGACTTTAGCCGTTCAGATTGCTTACTCACATCGAAAACGAATAGCGGGTATAAGTCTTTGTAGTCAGCCGGAGTGATGTTGCTCTGAGATACCAACTGGTCCATTCCGTAGAATTTTTCGCTAAAGGTGGCCGCGTCTCTGTAAGCTCTAGAAAATTGCTGATTCGGGAATGAGAGGTTGTAGTCGCCCGCTGGATATCTGTCCTGGTTCATCATCACATACATGTTCTTGATATCGCAATGATCGAAAATTGATGGATTAACCTCTTGATTGCCGCTTCGATTCGTTTGAAATCCAACGATAATATACTTCGGTTTTTCTGGCG
The DNA here is from genome assembly GCA_959347315.1 of Bimastos eiseni. Classification (NCBI taxonomy): domain Eukaryota; kingdom Metazoa; phylum Annelida; class Clitellata; order Crassiclitellata; family Lumbricidae; genus Bimastos; species Bimastos eiseni. Next base: position 16,561,578 of record OY365808.1, on the reverse strand, counting down.
TTGTCTTTACACTAAGTCGCCAACTAAACGTGGTAGATACAGGAACCGTCATAGTATCGCAAAGATGGACTCGATAGGCTACTGGTAACGTTGCCTTTGCTTCGATCGTTTTATACAGCTACACTCTTTCCATGTCAGACGCATGAACGTGCGGCATAAACCATGAAACTTTACTGAGGTTGACTTTGCCGGCCGCTACCTCATTTGCCCTAAAAATAGCATCGCTGTCAGGTTTGCGAACGAGAGTTAAAATCTGCTTCATACCGTAGACTACCTTATCATAATCCTCACAGAATCCAAAAATGTGCTTCAGAGGCACGATGAAGCTAAATGTACCCTTTGCAGTTGGTTTCCTAATGAGATACGCCTGTCTGATCGCGAAACCCGTGTTCTCGTTTATAACAGCAGTTGCGGCTGTGTCTTCAGTCCATAATTGGTTAAGTCCTTGAGCAAGAGCAAAGTCGTTGGGATATTTCAGCAAGCCCAGCATCGTTGTGGCTTGTCCGGGATGAAACACGCTTTCAATTTCTTGATTCGATAAGGAATACGACATTTGCCTGAAGAGATGCATGAGGCCGTTGTTAGCTAAAGCTGCAGCGTCGGCATCAACGTAAAAGGTTCCATCCGCTTTAGTCAGTTTACCTTCAAATAGCAGATATGACTCGGAGGGATGGCTGAAGATATCTTGAAGTTCGATATTTATGCGAATTTCTGCAGTGTTAAGATTCGCCCCCGCCACTGGTTCATATTCCTGAAATTCATATCTTTCAATTCCCTCGTCTATAATAGTAATTTCAGTAAATATTAGAATATCTGACTGCATTTTTTAATATAACAAGATTTTAATTTAAGCAAACTTCATTCCAGATCCACGCACCACATCTCGGATCGATATGGCACCGCCGTTACCAGACAGTAAATTATTTATATTCGCCGAAGGGTGGGGATATATTAAATTCTGTAACGTTTCCTTACTCTTTTGACTAAGTGTCGTATTTCCATGGGAGTTATTAACCCCTTTAACAAATCCTCGCTCCGTTGGCTAAGTACAGGAGGTTGTGGTGTATATATTTTTGCCGCTGCTTTATCAACCAATCGCTTTCCAGCATTAATAGCAACGGTCTTTCCAACATCTATGGCCTTTTTCCCAATCTCAGTCGCAGCTTCTTTCCCGGCACTTAATGCAGTTGATGATACCTGTCTTGCAGCATTCGAGGATAACATTCTTTTGAAAAATCCTGATATCGTGTCAAATATTCCAGCGCCTCCTACGACGTATCTTTTAGCAAATCTTCTCTTAGTTATGACAATCATTTTATAATTGAATCATTAAATTTTTATAGCATAACACATTTATCACATTTTGCCTAAGTAACTCATCGCAGATACCGACTATCTCGTTTCTTAATCCTGTATGTCCCGCTTTGAAGCCAGCCATTCGTAGTTCCAACATATACATTAGCGCGTCGGGGTCTTGTGGAAGAACTACGACCCCTTCGCCCGTTGAGAATCTCCCTTTCCGCATCGAGAGCAGTGGCTTAATGATTTTATCATATTTAAGGCCTCTAGACGATTTGGGCCTATTCGGATTATTAGGTACATACAAGGCGCCCGTCGATTCAAGAATTTTCAAGTACATGTCCAGATGGTTTTGACTGTATATCGACTCGTTTGGTTTCTTCATCGTCACCAATTCCCATAGCCCCGGAATTCCCTTGTAGGTGTTATTACTAATATATATATCGTCTCCTTCGATTGAAATTGGATAGTTTCCGATGAAAAAACCCCCATCTCTAAAGTGTATTCCGAAAGTCGTGTCTGTCAACTTTTTATTCGCAGCGTATTCTTTTAAATATTTTGAGGCAATATCACCTAATTCCAAGGTTCTAATATCTGATACAGGATCGTCCGCAAACACGTCTATTGAGGGATATTGTGGGAATTGAATCGCTTTCAACGATGTCGATAGCGATGCCAGCAATGCTCGAAGAGCTGTAGAAGTCGCCGTAGTGCTTTCCTCAATCGCGCCTAATTTTCTAGATAGTCCAGCCTGCGAGTCCATTATGGGTTTGTACGCCTTTATCAATTCCCGCTGAAGTCCAATGTCCGCTAATTTCTCAGATAACGAGTCTTGTCTAATATTTTGCTTCATCTTGAGAAAATTCTCAACGATAAAGTCTCGTTTGGCTGGATCCTGAATTTTTAGAAACGACATTTTTAAGTTGGAAACATAGTATTTAAACGTAAAAACGTAAAACGTAAATAAACGTTCACTTTGTATTCAATTCGTTTTGCCTAAGCGTTTCTTGGCTTCATCTATGTTGATATTGGTTTTACTCCTAACCTCTTCCTTCATCTGATTAAATTTCTCGAATTCACTTAGAATAACAGAATATTCCAAGTCTGAGATATTATTATCATCTAAAGCTTTCGAAACAAGGTTCCTGATTGAATTGAGTTTCCCTTCGGCTATAGTCCTGATCTTTGCATGTTTTTCTTGCCTCAGCGATAATATTCGGCGGACTTGGGTGGATTTCAGAGATAGTGCTCCAGCTCCAGCGGATAAAGATACCACGATAGTAGCGGCGGGTGCGGCTACGACGGAACTTAGAAAAGTTACACCTAATACGCTGAGTCCCGAAGACGTAAGGGTTAACAAACCTCCCAACGCTTCAACAACTTTAACACCCTTTTGATAATTTTTACAGATTATTTCTCTCTTTTCACGTTCTCGTAAGATTTCCTGTTGAATTTCAGATATTTTCTGAAGGCGATAAGTGTCTGCTTAGTTCAGTTCTATTTTATAATATCAAAGAATATTTTTTAAATGGAATTCAATTTTATTCGTAATTCACATAACATAACGAGTCTCCTTCGTTTATGGTGACAGTCCCAAGATCTCTAAAATTCTTAATATCGAGTAAAATTTCTTCCGCGAATCCAGTAACGGTATCGCTTAGCAGGCGACACCCCGCTTCTATAAATTCCGGATGGAGCGAAATTTTACACGATCCTTTCGTCATTCGGACACCTAAGCCTAACGGTAAAACAACCGTCTCAGGAGAATGAATAGCTTCTTGAGCAAAAAATTCCCACCTTAGACCGCCCATTTGTCTTTGCGGTCTATACTTGACATCCCACATACCTTCACATTCCTGCCACGTGACGGATCTCGGTTGAGTTCTTACTTCTGGAATAATATTTGGTTTCGTCCACCCCATTATGAATTGGAAATAGAGACATTTTATATATACAATATTTTTAAAAGTAACAATCCGAGAAGCGGAATGCTTTTAAATGGTGAATCTGGTCCTAAGATAAGTCCTTCCCCATTTATAAACCCATTACCTCTTTTCAGATACAGACCTTCTCCTACGCCGTTTAATCCAGATCCTTGGTATGGCTTCACGTATAGATCCTGCCCTTGTTGCACTATCTTGTAGTTTTTATCTCGACTATTGACATATATTGCCCCACCCGTTCCGGTGACTTTATAAATGACTTTAGAACCAGCCGCCGCACCTATTCCAGTCAATGCACCCGTTGCTAAGCTCGGTAATACGCTAGATAGTAGGAATTTGCCAGCAGTTGCAAGAAAAGGTAAAATTGCGCCGATAAAGCCTCCTTCGACTTTAGCGTTATTTATCAATTGTGTTTTACTCATTTTTATAGTCACGCCTTTCCCATCCTGATACGCCTTAGCTAGTTTATTGAGTTGTGCTTGGGTTAAGAGCTAACACATGCTCTCCGTTTAAATCGCTGTGCTTTAATCCAATACTAACACCTGTCTTTTAATTTTATCTTTTTGTCCTTCTGAAATATTGACTTTGACGTTCGTGTATCGACTCATTTTATATAAAACCACAAAAACTTTTAAGCTTCTCTAATACGAAACCGTATGGATGATTCCTCATCTTGCAGATTAATTTGTTTACCATTCTGATCGGTGAGAGACGTTTCCATTATCGAAATCGTGGATAGAGTGATTGGAAGATATATCAAATTCCTAGGCGTTTCGATAATCTTATAGCCGGGCCCTACATTCGGGAAAAAGGAATAAATTATATTATCAGTCGTTCCGTTGCTATAGGAAGCCCCGATGATATCGCTCGTTACTCTCAGATTACGGACACTCATTATGTCCACTATATTCTCCGATTCTTGGTACCCTGCTGAATAACGCCGTCTATCGAAACCGAGAACTTTTCCGATAGAGTTCAACGCCCAAAAATCAACCATGTAATTCTCCGCTATATGTACAACAGTCTTTAACGTATGCTGTTTGCTTCTATCTTAATATCGTATTCTTCGTTAGCCATATCATAATGCTAGTTTTCTTTCATGATTCTCTGGTCGTATTCGAATACGAAAGGTTGTTGTTAGTCTCATCGATGTTTGGGAATGAAAAATATGTTTCCAGATTGACAAGAGCCATCTCATACTTTTTATCTTTATCGAACTAAATCAACGGATTGAATCGAGTCCTTATTCGCGAACTCTTATAACTTAATAATATGTAAAACGATGACTTTGGCTCTGTGTAACGAGCGATCCTTTAGGTGTTGTCTGCGATCTTTTGTAGAAGCGATTCCATTTTTAATATAAAAGATTTTTTTACAATGACATGTAGAATTCATCGAAACCGCACCTATACTTGCCGTTATTCTTATTACTAGAGTGATCTATCACTACAAAGCCGTGAGGTTGCTTCCAGGCTCTTTGACATAGTTATCATCTTAAACTCATCCTTAGACATGTCTGTGCTGACGTGGTCATTGTAGATGTGATCAATATTTTCCAAGTCTTGGGAAAACAAACAGATAAAGTTTGCATTCACTCTAATTGTCTGTCTCGGTAGTTTGACATAATTCTGTGCTAGATAGAAACAGTCGATGTTGCTATGCCTCCCTCGGATGTAATAAGTCTCGCATTTATTCTGCTTTTCTAACTGTAAATCGTCGAAAATCATCAGGTTGCTCTTGTCACGGTTCAAGTCACTCGGGTCTGGCACGTCTTCTGCTGATTCAAAGAACTGGGAAGAAATATAAGATTTTTTAACCAATTTTTTTGACATTTCCTCAACGACAAATGCTGGTGAAAGAATTTTTCTCATGATCTCGTCTTGAATATCAAATAACTAGACGATGGATTCTTTAGACATTTTTTCCTCGAATGCTTTTTTCAGAATTTTATACTCTGGTTGAAAGAGAGACCTTCCGAATACTTGCAGATTGTCGTAATCTAACCATCCGGGTTTTAGAAGCAGGTTCAACAATAAAGTCGTCTTACCACGTCCAGACTTTCCTACGATTAACCCTCTTATACTTCTAGGTAAAAGGGGGTTATTGAATTTCTTGAATAATATGTCGTTCCACGATAAATTTTTGTTTACTTCCATTTTAAATATATCTAATTGTATTTAAAATGTATTGCGTAAAGTGTAAAACTCATACTGAAACCAAAAATATTCAAAACGTTATAACTAAGAATGGAAGGTCAATGATTAGAGGCACGTGTGATGTTTGTGGAAAAACAAAGACTCAATTCGTGAAAGCTGGAGAAGGTGGGGATCTAGTTGGGTCTCTAAATTCAGTAACTAGCGGTATTAAATTACCGTGGGCTAAATTTCCAGGTGAGATGCACTTGTCGGGACATCAGTGTACAGGACCAGGCCCTATACTAGATTTGAGATTGAATCCTGATGGAACTCCTATAGATTGGTCGAAACCTGTTGATAGAGTCGATAGCGCTGCATATTATCATGATTTAGCTTACAACCAGCACGCGGATACGGCTTCTAGGAATATCGCCGACAGGGCAATGATTAATTAATTGAATAATATACCTAATCCTAGCGTACGGGAGAGAATAGAGAGGGCTATAGTCAAACCTAAATTATCTACTAAGGCTAGTCTCGGGTCAGGTTACCCTGAATCCTTTAATTCTTGGAATAATAATTAAGATTTAGTGGTCACGTGATGACTCGTCATCGAAACTGCTGACTCGTCGAAAACATTGGAAATTCCCTTGGCTTTTGCTTATAGGGAGTATAGGTGGTGGTTTTAACCAAGGTTATAGGTTTCGACGAAACTGCTGACTCATCGAAAACTTTTGGAAATTCCTAGGGATTTAACCTAGAGCTTAGGTTTGTGCATGAATTGTGACGGATTTGCAATATTGTGGTAACCTATAGGTCGGTGTTTGAACCATGGACCTAGGTTTGTGCGTGAATTATGTCGGATTTGCAATATTGTGGTAACCTATAGGTCGGTGTTTGAACCATGGACCTAGGTTTGTGCATATTTTAGACATTTTGTAACCTAGGGTGGGTTAAAAAATGAAATGGTAACCTATAGGTTAGCGTTTGACCTAGAGCCTGAGTTTGTGCATATTTTGGGCCAGACTGCTACACTTTCAACTACTCATCTCGACATGTGACAGATTTTCAACTCAACGCTCAAATTTGACAATTCAAATCCTGTATACGCGATGATTGTTGCCCAGTTATCGTAAATCACAGCTGGTCAACTGTCGCTGGCATTAATAACCTTGGAGCATAAGGCCTGTCAACGATTCCAATTATACGTGGCAAAACCTCGTTATGAAGATTGTAAGGTTTGGAGGTTGGAAGACCTTATTTAGGAACATTTAACTCAACCAAACTTCCCTGCATTTCGCTGTCTCGTCCTCCCTCTGTGCGGCTCCTATCTCCTTTCCTCGTGCATCCTTCTTTATCTCGTTAAATATACACATTATCTCCGGTGCTCCAGTACCTTCTTGATCGACAGCGTATAAAGATGCCTGGGCGTATATTTTGCCTATTTTCTCCCTCCTCTGCAATATTGAAAACACTTTAGCAGCTGCCCTTTGCGCTTGGATTACTGCATCAACGAAATTAAAATTGTAAGTCCATCTTGTCATTGGAACTGTTTCACTCGATGTATAAAGACTAATGTAAAAGTCTACTGTAAAGGTTATGTGGACAGAGCATTGTTTCCTTTTAAGGGCGTATTTTAATATATGTACATATATATATATATGTATATATATTCATTCAGTCATTGAAATATTTATATAGCGACCTTTAAATGTAGCTACTCAAAAGCGCTCCATCTCCAGCCCGGACTAAAAGTAACGTTTTCAACCAACCATAAGAAGTACCACTACACGATTTTGGGAACATACGTAACTCCAGAGAAAAGCCGTTCCAAACCCTTATATATATATATGTAAACATATAATATGAAATTTTTCTGTGTACATATTATATGTGCATATAAATATGAATTTTTGGCTGCAACGCAAATTTTCCCTGACGTGGCTGATCCCCTACAAAAATTCTGCGGGCGCACATGATCGCATCCTTCGAGATCGGGGTCCATTTGATAGTCCGAAGGTTCGGTAGTCCGAAGAAAATGTTCTAATCCGAAGGTTCGATATATATATATATATATATATATATATATATATTGTTACGACCCTCTAAATAAGCTCGTTGTCCAAAGGTTCATTCTTATATTGAAAGCCGCAACAAAATAAACAGAAACATACAAAATACTTAAAACTTTCCATTGTCCTCCAAAGTCCAAAATACGAAACATCAACGGACTCTCAAAACAGACGGCGAACGCCAGCAACGTCAATGACTCTCTCAACTTATGAGCGTAATAGCAAATACCATCTGAAAACTGTGAAACGCTTAACTAGTCGGCCTTACATAATACAAACGGAGATTTGTGAGAGCCCGACGTGGCGACACATCTGTCCGAGACTCAAACACAAACTCAACCGATAAGGGGCGTTTCAGACATCGGTATCTACAGCCCATCCTCTATATACATCTTCACCTGTTCCAGCTGGTGTACAAATAACCTATTTGCCCTCCTAGGCTATAGCCTAGAGAAGCCACTTCTAACCCAAATAGAGTTACCTCACAATATATATATATACATTATATATATGTATAATATATATATATTTTATATATATAATATATAAATATATATAGTCCGAAGATTCTATACTCTGACATCGATCGGGGGTATTCAATCCTTCAGTTGCTACTACGAGAATTTGTATGGCACCTCTCCAAGCACTATGAAAATGAAGCTTGTTGAAACAGAAGTTGGAGTAATGAATGTTAATTTTCCTACTTTGAGTGATGAATAAATACTTGCAGAAGTAGAAATTGGATTGATGAAAGGAATCATGGTAAAATGGAAGCTGGAACGATGAAAATATCGTGCTTAAGTAGAAGCTGGATTGACGAGAACCGTTGCGATGGAAGTGGAATCGATGAATAGAAATGCCGTGTACGAAAAAACTTGAATGATGAAAAGAAATATACCTAAATTGAAGCTGTAGGCATTTAGATGAAAGGAATCATATTCTTAAGTAGTAGCTGGATTCATTAAATAAGTCATGCAGTTTTGGGATGGTTCTGCGTTTTTCTTGAATACATTGCTTGCAGTAATGTTCATAATAATAAAATACGCTATTTGTTCTTTGTAAAATTTCACAAGACTAAAATGTTGTAAAATACACATTTATCCAGTTTAAATGGAAGCGGTAATGATGATAAGATTTTAACCAGCACCTTCGGACTATCGAACCTTTAGACTATCGATACAGAACCTCGAGATCGTGTCTGACGTTCGGCCGTTACATACGATAGAACTGACATTCTTACATAATAACGAGCTGTTGCTCACTTTATCTTACAAGTAGTGGACATTCTAAAGTTTTTTTAGGTGTTATTCTATTCTTCATATTTCAGTCTGGTTTTAAGTCTTTATGATAACAGAACGCTGGATAATGATGCGAACGTTTGACTAACTTTAAGGCTAATCTGATTTCGGAAAACGTTTTTTTAACAGTAAGCATCGCATTCGTAAGGCATGGCCTACCAGCCGGTTTTTATTATGTATTTTGTAGGTTTATGCGTCCTCTGGCTTTATTGTCCGCGGTAAATGTAAAAATATTTTGTGCTGTCCGTCCTTGTCATTATTTTTTAGTTTTAGGTTTCAACCAAGTCTCCTGTTGTTCTTCTTCTCTTCACTGTTGTCAATCCCCATCTACTGAATCGGTCTCGTATTTCAGATTTATGTAGGTCCCTTATCCTTTTTTATCAATTTCGTCGCTCTCCTCTGTATCCTTTCTAATATATCTATATCTTATTCAAGTATGGACTCCATGCCTGAGCAATGTACACGGTATTCAAGTTGTTTTGGTCTAACCAATGTATTTTGTTTTATACAACTCTGGAATTATTTCTTTTTTTGTGCTGACTATTGTTCTTTTAGTCATTCCTAATAACACCTAGCTTGTTGGCGATTTTGCTGCTTCTGAACATTGCCTTAATGGTTTTGCGCTGTTGTGTATACATACATAGGCTACTGCATACTGCGTTGACGCATTAAGGGGAATTGCTCTCGTTGGTGGATTTTAGTAAGCAAGTAGCTTTTATTGGCCTCTGACAGGCGTACAGTTCTGTCTGACCTCTGACTTCCAAAGTACGGCTCAACAATTTCGGTAACAAGTAGCATAACATAATTATTTGTATTGTACTGTCGGTATTCAAGCTGACATAGCGCAGTATGATTACAAGTCATAGTATGCACGAATGATCATAAGTTATTACAGGAGTCGAATTCAACTGTTTGGCAGCCTTGCAGGACGCCCGTCAGGTCATACTGCTGATTATACCAGCGTCACGTCGTTGCGAATTATTATAACGCAGTGTCGTTAAACTGTAACTACCGCGAATGATTGAATCGACCTTTGTCAGGGTGGTGGGACTCGATCCCAGGTTCATGATCTTTAGCTCTTCTTTTACCCCCCACCCCACCAAATGCGAACTTGCGTTTTAAAAAGGCTAAGCCACGACATGTCAAACCCAGAGGCTACACATCACGAATACACTTAGGTCTAATGATCATATTATATAGGCGTAATGATTTCTTCAGTTCAACCTTGTCCAGAATAGATTTCTGCTATATTTTTTACCGTGTTTTATTTCCTCCTGTTTACGCTGTCGCCTAAAATAAACCATTGCGCCTCGCTCTCTGCCGCAGGCTATGGACTGGCTATTATTGTGAACTCTGTACGACCGATTTATCGTATTCGTTGGCTTTTCGAACGCTATGAAGCCTCTTTAGATGCAAAGCCAACTTCCATAGCCTCATCAATTTGCACAAACTGTAGAGTGAACATCAATTCAGCTGAGCATTGGCTGTAACACATAAGTAACAGCAGATTACACCAGTGTTGGGCACGAGACCAAAACCTCGATACGAAGACCGAGACCAAGACCGAGAGATCCAAGACCAAGATCGAGTGGTCCGAGACCAAGACCGATGACCCGATACCAAGACCAAGACCAACACTCTTTTTTTAAATAAACAATTCAATTTATGAAGACGCTATAACGGAATAACAGACTAATAACATTAATTTAATTGCTGAAGAATACTAATCGTAATAGTGGTCCAGAAAACAGTTTTACCGGCCAGTCTGAACGTTTGCGGGTTCAGCCTTTGGCTTCGGCCTGAGAATATAACACTATAAATTACTTACAGTATACAATAGGTTATAAATAAGACATCTAAACAAGTAGATTAACGTTCCGTTTGAAAGGTGTAGTCCTATTATACTTGTACTCGAAATTGTAGATTAACTGCGACTACACGTGGCCGACCACAAGGTTATTAGATTACTCCAAAACCTTGAAATTTGTGAAAGCAAATTTTGAACTGGCTGGTTCCGCTGCAAATGCATTTTTTGCCCATAATAACGTGTATATATAGATTGTCAGCATGTTATAAATCGACAACAAGCGCGTAAGGCCTAAACATCCGGTATCTCTAATAATGAAAAATAACCGACAAGTACATGTATCAAAGAAACTGCTCTGATAACGTGATACGGCAAATGACCAAGAACGCTAACCTAAGACCGAGACCAATTCCAAGACCGTTCCTTTAAGACCAAGACCGACGCAGTCAAGACCGACGCAGTCGAGACCGAGACCAAGACCAAGACCGATGGTCCGAGACCAAGTCGAAGACCGATGCATTCGAGACCTAGACCAAGACCGCAGTTTTCCGGTCTCAAGACCGTTTCTAGACCAAGACCGAGGTCTCGAGAACACATCCCAGGATTACACACACGTATATGTTATGTTTGACGCATAATGTAAGCTTATGTCAGCGCTTCCCAATCCAGACCTGTCGTCCATGAACATTTACCGGTCCGCAAAGTGAATCAAAAACAGCTAGAAGCCTCTTTAGATGCGTAGCAAAAGCACTTACAGTTCTATCGTGTTAGATGGCAATAGAATCATTATATTGTATAAACGTGCATCTACATCAATTTTAATATATAATTAAGATGATTGAAGAAGAAGAAGAAATTATAAGTTGGGCACTGGTCCAACGGCAATGGAAAAAATCCTCCTGCCTGTCTGTCATACTGAAAGGACCAGGAAGCGCTGGTGCATGCCATAAGATACCACGTATCCAAATACGTGAATTCCAAATGGAGTTGGATAGAAAAGTTATCATTATTAAAGGACGCTGCATGAGGAGTGGTGACATTCAGACCTCAAAGGAAGAAACAACAGCATGAAAACCGGCTTCGGTCAACCCCACACGAAAGGAGGAGAATTGTTTTGTATAAAGGCGTCATAAGTCGATATTGTGCGAATCCCACCAGAGCGACAGACAGAGAGACATAAAGAGACCAAGACACAGACATCGAGACACAAACCTAAACAGAGACAAACACGGCTTCATGTAATGAAGAAATAGCCACAGGAGAAAAGTCTCATCGTGACGACTGCAGCAGGTCATCTGAGAATCGTTGTATATAAATTGGTTGGGGCGGTCAAAGCCATGCGTCCAAAACCCAGATCACTCGTCGCCATAAACTTTATTCCTCACCACTGAAGAAGGAAACGTAAAGACCGCAGACAGTGAAATGGAAAGGAACAGCTGGCACGATATAGGCCTATGTATACAAGTCATTTGCATGTATAATAGTATATGGGCCTATGTATACCGGTCATTTTCATATTTAATAGTATATAGGTCTATGTATACAGGTCATTTGCATATTTAATAGTAAATAGGTCTATGTATACAGGTCATTTGCATATTTAATAGTAAATAGGTCTATGTATACAAGTCATTTGCATGTATAATAGTATATGGGTCTATGTATACCGGTCATTTTCATATTTAATAGTATATAGGTCTATGTATACAGGTCATTTGCATATGTAATAGTAAATAGGTCTATGTATACAGGTCATTTGCATGTATAATAGTATATGGGCCTATGTATACCGGTCATTTTCATATTTAATAGTATATAGGTCTATGTATACAGGTCATTTGCATGTATAATAGTATATGGGCCTATGTATACCGGTCATTTTCATATTTAATAGTATATAGGTCTATGTATACAGGTCATTTGCATATTTAATAGTAAATAGGTCTATGTATACAGGTCATTTGCATATTTAATAGTAAATAGGTCTATGTATACAAGTCATTTGCATGTATAATAGTATATAGGTCTATGTATACAGGTCATTTGCATATTTAATAGTAAATAGGTCTATGTATACAGGTCATTTGCATGTATAATAGTATATGGGCCTATGTATACCGGTCATTTTCATATTTAATAGTATATAGATCTATGTATACAGGTCATTTGCATATTTAATAGTAAATAGGTCTATGTATACAGGTCATTTGCATGTATAATAGTATATGGGCCTATGTATACCGGTCATTTTCATATTTAATAGTATATAGGTCTATGTATACAGGTCATTTGCATATTTAATAGTAAATAGGTCTATGTATACAGGTCATTTGCATGTATAATAGTATATGGGCCTATGTATACCGGTCATTTTCATATTTAATAGTATATAGGTCTATGTATACAGGTCATTTGCATATTTAATAGTAAATAGGTCTATGTATACAGGTCATTTGCATGTATAATAGTATATGGGCCTATGTATACCGGTCATTTGCATATTTAATAGTAAATAGGTCTATGTATACAGGTCATTTGCATGTATAGTAGTATATAGGAATATGTATACAAGTCATTTGCATGTATAATAGTATATCGGCCTAGGCATACAGGTCATTTGCATGTATAATAGTATATAGGCCTATGCATACAGGTCATTTGCATGTATAATAGTATATAGGCCTATGCATACAGGTCATTTGCATGTATAATAGTATATAGGCCTATGCATACAGGTCATTTGCATGTATAATAGTATATAGGCCTCTGAATACAGGTCATTTGCATGTATAATAGTATATAGGCCTATGTATGCTTGCATCTTTGCTTTTATTAAATTTTACAACATCCAAGTTTCACTCCATGTATGCATAGTTGCATACAGTGCGCAACAGCTTAAGCCTAGCCATTGAACAATCTAAACTTGAAGCGCTTGTATCCATCAATTAGACTAAAGCTTGAAAAAAATATGGAAGATTAGGGTTTATCATGTCTGCAAACAACCAGCACATCTAAGCTAATAATTGTGACAGAGCAATGTCAAATTACGGTTGTATTATATTAGCAATATTGGCTCTTTTGGATTTGGTGAGAAGCATAGTAATGTTTGTTCCTGAAGTTGGTCACCAACTCAGATCCTCTTGAAAGGGATCAATGTGATGACTTGAAACATGAGATAAAATCACGCTCCTCAACAAGGCAGATGCGATAATGGAAGGAGAGTGTTCTCTGTCATCAGGGAAAGATTTGACGAGCTTAAAAATCACAGTCTGAGGCAGAACAAAAACTGGAAGAGAAGTCTCTTTCCTCGCCTCTAGTGATGTCTTCTTTCACCTTGAAAGATGTCGGCACATCTGAGCAACCTATAGACTAATAAATGACAAAGCCACAAATTTATACCAAGTTCATCCACCACGATCCATCAAAACTTCCCCTTTCGCCTCTGCATTCTCCACTACAGCTGCAGCTGCAGGAATATGAGCACTTGAGATTTGCATCTTAGAGAACGAATTGACGGAAGGAGTATACCGAGAAAAGCAATCTCCATTTTCGACATTTCTTTACCTCACCCTCATCCGACTGACAGAACTGTGCAGACGTTCCATGAGCTTCGTGGCTGACGATAACAGAATTCAAACTTTAAAAACGCAATTATTATATTTTCCTATAGGCAAACTCTGCATATAGATATACGCAAATATATATATATATATACATATATATATATATAATATAGCATATAATATGTATATGGATAATACGGAGTATAGCAAAGAAAATGAGTCAACCATTGCAAGATGACAAAGCTTGTCATTACTTCCGTCTCCTTACTTCTGCCTCCCAACCATTTAATTAAATTAACTATTCTGTCCACTCTCGTTAGGGGCCCTACGGCTGTTACGCCACTATGCGCACATATTACATCAAATACATATTGAGTACATATATAAACACATATATAATAACATATACCTGTGTATGCATATATTTATATATTATACGGATTTATGAGCGTATGAATCAAGACACTTAATAAAGTGGCTTTTTAGCGCTTCACAAACGCGAATATATTTCGTTGTAGGCTGCGCAGACGAATCAAAGGATTCTGAACTGCGTTATCCAGACAATAGATGGCGCTCAAAAAGTCTTTTGCGGCTGCAGCGTCAACGGCATCAAAGCAACGGATCAGGTTTAGAAGCCTCGAAGCATTTTGCTGATCGAATCTGAGGTGACCTCTTACTCTATACTAAGCCGAAGAAAAAGTAAATCCAGAGAAAGCCTCGTTATCGACCGCACGCTCTCTATAGATGTATTTTCATTGGACTGGTCTGCACTATATTCATCGTAGATTCTACTCACTCGACTTTGCTCTGAATTTATGGTTGCAACTATTGTTGCCGTTGCGCACCCTGTAAAGGACACAGAAGTAATGACAGACAGACAGACAGACAGACAGACAGACAGACAGACAGACAGACAGACATAAGAACAGACAGACAGACAGACAGACAGACAGACAGACATAAGAACAGACAGACAGACAGACAGACAGACATAAGAACAGATAGCCAAACACATGATATATGCGTTAGAACCAACACATATGCAAGCAGGCAGGCAGATAGGCAAGCAAACATAGGCAAGATACATATATATATACATATATGTATATAATAATATATGCATATGTGTGCATGTATATATATATTATACGGATGTATGAGCGTGTGTGTGCGTGCACGTGCGTGTGCGTGTGTGTTGTGTGTTGAGTCTCAGAGACCTGTAAATGTCTAAAACTTTTGTCCAATAACTGAGAAATCCAGTGAGGTTGTGCTGATACTGATGTGACTTGACTTACTAACATTTTTCAAGCTATGAAAATCTTTAATTTTCGTCTATGTAGGCCTCTTCCACTTTCCGGTTCATAACAAGCCTGGTTGAAAATCGGTAAATTGGCGCTGCACAAGAGGAACGGCCATTCAGCACACTAGCAATTGTAAAAAATGTGCTACGTGCAACAATGTGCCAAGAGCGAGTGACAGGTATAGGCAGACCTGCTGGAGAGTCCTCTGGCAAGAAAATTAGAATTCGGGGCCGTTTTTGAATTGTTCGCAAGCCGAAAAGCTCGCAAAGCACATTTCGGATCAAATTACATTTAGAGTTTTAGACTATGCAGTTATTTAAATGATCTACATTCATTTGGTATAATATTGCATTATATTGCATAGTATTTACTATATACATTTTCACCCATAAAACCTCCCCCAGTACAACCTAATCAGAGGTGCACTCATCCAAAAAGCCCAGTGGGAAAAGAAAAGTCTCAATTAAAAATACGGGCAGAAACAAAAGCACCCGGAATATTTTATTATAAATAAAAAGTAATAATGGCATCTGCCAAACGGTCAATTTCTCTTGTAACTTTTATTTAAATAATATTTAAAGTAGGCTTAATAATTAAAATCATTTATCACATTTCATGTTTCTGTTATTGTCCTCATAATTAGAGTCAGATATGAACCTGTGAGCCGTGCATTTTACTTTCAATATTAATTTAAGTATTATTATTATTAAAATTATAATTCATTAAATATAGTTATTGCTAATTAAATATAGTTTCATAGCCTTTTGATAGCCTGCGTCAGACTTGGAATTACTGACATAATTGAAAGACGAAGGGCCCTGAGAAGTGTCAGAAACAGGCACACATACCAGGGCAGACACATAGGCATACACAAATAGACAAACACAAATAGACAAACACAAATAGACAAACACAAATAGACAAACACAAATAGACAAACACAAATAGACAAACACAAATAGACAAACACAAATAGACAAACACAAATAGACAAACACAAATAGACAAACACAAATAGACAAACACAAATAGACAAACACAAATAGACAAACACAAATAGACAAACACACATAGACAAACACACATAGGTAAACCGCGTGTTAAATTGACAGCATCGAATCTGCGACGTGGTTAATTGGATCATTTAGTCAATGGACTAAGAATATGGGAGACTCCTGGAATTCCTAAAATAAACTCTGTTTCCAGGAATCCATCGAGAAAGAATCTACATGTGTTTGATAGGTTTGTTCAGTTACTGGGCTAAACTAAGAATAAATGCGTCTCCTGAATATCCTAAAAATAACCCCTTTGTAAAACACCAATCGAGAAAGAATCATAAAATACCTTTGCCAGAAATTCACGGAACAACAAGCCGGTTCGTCAGCAGGCATTTCCATCTGAAAGTGGAGTTGGTCAAATTAACTGTATACGGCGTGATTGGTGCCCGGTATACATGCTACATTCGACCAGAGACTGTAATAACTTGTGATCATCAGTTCACATTATGCTTGTAAACAGGGTTTTTTTTCTAAAGAAAAAGGTGTCAGAACCCATCCGTCTTGTTGAAAAAAATGACGCTAAAATTAGCTTCCAAATTAATAGTAGCGATGATAACGACAACAGGCCTATGTGACAAGTATTTGTGCTTCAAGTTTTGAAGAAACCAAGAAGGAGACATGTTGAGATTTCTGAGTGTGCAATACCAATCAAAATAGGAAAAGGTAACTTTGTTAGGCAATAGGCCTACGTTAGATAAGGAGTATTTGAAGCTTGGTTTCATTGTAGCCCCCGACAGTGAACGATGGCCACGCTCTTTGTGCTTGGTATTTTTTTTAATCTGCAGGTATTTATTTATGTCTTAGCCGTCAGCTGATCCGTGAAATATTTCTCATATTTTCGCCGGTCCGCACGTGTGAAAGGTTGAAGAACGCTGACCTAAGCCATTGAAATGGCTGGTCTATCAGGCCAAAGGAGGTGGAGAGACGCTGTAAAAGAATCGAGAGCTCCACCGAGTCGAAGGCATAGCTTAGATAAAAGAGAGCAAGGAGGGTCACCTCACCAAGGTCAATACCGCCACAGAAGTCCGATAGCAGCCGGAGTAAGAGAGTCTACGGGGAGTGATTTCTACGGAAACCCGACTGCTGCGACGGAATCAGTTCATGCAAATCAAGGTAACTTATCAATTGATTAGCAATAATGCGTTCTGGCATTTTAGAAATGAAAAAAACATTCGCGATGGGGCGATAGTTATTATCCACCATGTTTCAAAACCTAGTGACTAACAGTGTTTCTGGGAGACGAGTAGGCGCGCCTCACTGGTCGAAGAATTGCACAGAACTGTGAGGAAGGGGTGGAGGTCGTCCGCCAGTTCCTGGACGAGACATTGTCCAGGGCAAGTTTGAAATGCAGACAAAATCCAACAAACGTGTCGACATATGCCGCAAAAGCCGTAATAGACAAAGCGCCCAAGCATGTTCGCCACAAGCCGAGAGCAACGATTAGAGTCTACCCCTCAGCACTGGAATGCCAAATAAGTTGAATCACGTGTTTCTGGTCCGTTGCCGTTGCTAACCTTTCCGGTCCCAGCCGTTGGTTGCGATAAGCAGGCGACTGCGTGAAACTTATTTTTTTATCGCTGTCTGAATTTCGCTCAGTTGTCGTAGAATCTTGTTATGCACACAGTTTCGCTTTAATCACAACAAACGTCGAATGCTCAGCACAGTGAAAGAAACCGATTTAACATTTGTTAGGCTGCATTCTCCCTGTAGAGTAAGATTAGTTTACTATACAATAACGCGTGCTCACTGATAAAGAGTATGGTATAAAATACTAATGGAGACAGTTGCAATAAAGCCTATAAAATGTATACAACCATTGGCATTTACGCCAACATATATAATTTCTACGCCATTCCCAGAAGTCGTACTTATGACACCGACAAAGATTTCCTCTAAGCCTACGACAGACTGTTGTAGGGCCTAAGTGTTCAAGTAAAGGTCAGCTGATATCGTCTCCATCTCGGCCATAGTGACTCCTTACCTTCTCTCTTCTCTGCTATCAGTGGCCGTCCTTCAGTTTGTCTCCGTGGATAATCACTGCGCATTTATAGAACATGAAATCACGCTTTTATTTGCTAAGATCCGACCGAACAATAACTAAAGAAGCAACGAAGCGAACGTCATGGGTAAATGTAAGAGTGAAATGAGCGTTCTGCGTGCATAAAAAACACGTTTGTATTTACTAAGATCTAATCAATGTCATCATGTCCATAACATGTCGAGGCAGAGTAAGGTCACGCTGTGCTCTCGCGGTGTAAGGTCGCGCGCGCTTAGCTTCAGAGTCATTAGGCACAAAGTTTCTGCAATTATAGACTGTCATGAAATTTAGCGCCAAGTAATCGTCTGTAAAACTATGACTTTGAGGTGTAACAAATCAGTTCCGAACGTTGCATTGCATCAGTGTAAAAAGAATGCTAAAAAATTCACGACATTCGGAAAAATTCGTGGCATTCTCGGCAAATACCGAACATCACGGAATTCACGGCTTCCGTTATATCGTCAATTTCTACTATCCATACCGAGTTTGAGCGGCGCTATACAAATGTTTAATTACATTATATGAGGCGGTGAAGAGATGAAGAAAACGGGGAGAGTGGAAGAAAGAAAGGATACAGTTTTCCGATGGATTAAGCCAGTGTGTGATTTGTACGAAACGCGATTTGGATTATTCTTTGTCTCGATAATATTCGGAATGAAAATACTTCCCAAATACAATATTGTTTTATGGGCTCCTACACTGTTTTGACAGTGTAGTGATATTTTGTCGGGTCGGGAAGTTTTGAAAGTGGAGCCTTGGACGAATGAAGATGCTAAAGTGCTGACAACCCTTTCTTAGTAGACTATGTATCGATGTACCATCTAGACGGTAGCATTACAGTATAAGAAATTTCTAAAAGTACCGATTTTGAGTGTGGAGAGCATGGCGCCCCCCGTTTTCCGGACGCCTATCATTTCCTATCACTTTCACTGCTTGAAATTAATGATTGCTGTCCGAATTTTAAGACGCAATGTGATAGCCCTAATTGAGTCTCTGACAACGACGGAAATTTGACTGTTATTGTCCTTCGCATGGCATTTACTCATTTTGCTGTAGGCCTAATTGTATACGTTTGACTTGCTCCAGACATCACGCGGCTGCCATGTTTGCATTTATTTGTAGGACGAGCTTCAAGGCGTCTGCTCTGAATAATTACAACTAGTTGAGATAATTACACTTAATGATGCGAAGTCTTCATTGAAATCGTTTTAAAATTCAATTTAAAGTCTTTTTTTTTATCAGTGGACACACGCTCACGTTTTGTTCAAATATGCTAACGCGGATCGTTATGTGAAACTCAGTATGAGCTTATTATTCTGCCAGTATCCTACTTAACTTGTAGACTACCATTAGCAGCTCGGGTTCTTGTGTCATTACTTTTTGACTTCAAAATGTCAGAGGTGTAGTTGGTGTGATTAGAGCTTATTGCGCGAGTTCCTTCAGTTAAGCCTACGTAAGAATACACGCCAATAGAAAGATGATTGTCTATATAACCTAGAATCTTAGAAATGTAACAACAGAAGCATGCAGCTTAAAAGTCGCCTTATCCTAGGATAGATTTGAATAATTGGAAGCTTAAAAGAAGTGAAGCCAAAAAGATGTTAATCCATAGAGAAGCAACGCTAGGAATGATAACCTAAGGGGCCGTTCACATATTATATAACGCTCAAGGGTAGGTGGGTGGGTTCCGGTTTTGTTAGCGTTATATTGTGTAGGGTGGAGGGGTAGGTTGAAGGTTTTGTTATGTAACAAACTTTTTTTCAGCTGTTGCTATTTTGCCTGTTTGCCTGCCAATTAGAAATTCCATGTACCACGGACCTTCATTGTGTAATCGAAGTTCACAATACGTTGTGAACCAAAACTAGCACCATTAGCTGTCACCTGGCTAATTGATTTGACGTCCTTACTTATTATTTATAAATCCACTTTTTACAAAATTTCCTGTTTACAATTTTAACAATATCAT
The DNA here is from genome assembly GCA_959347315.1 of Bimastos eiseni. NCBI lineage: Eukaryota > Metazoa > Annelida > Clitellata > Crassiclitellata > Lumbricidae > Bimastos > Bimastos eiseni. The sequence continues at coordinate 16,541,098 of OY365808.1, read as the reverse complement.
GTGCATAGCTTTAAACGCTCTAAAATTCAATTCTGTATGCTTCGTTTTGATTCTGGTTTAAATTAAAATTAATTCGCTTGAAATAATTATTTTGATAGGTCTTATCATGATGTTTGATTTCATTTTCTTTAGTGTGTGTAAATAGTTTGTTTGCTTAAATACCCAATTGCAGTTGTAGTACGCACTCTGTATACATCAAACGCTATTAAATAGGTAGAGTTGTACCGCGAACGTATCGATAAATACCTGATAGTGCGATATTATTAAACTGTGTGATACTGTAATGCTCATTTCTAGTGCAAAACAGGAGGGAAACTAAAATGGTGCTTTTAAATAGAATGTACGTCACTACCATGTATTATCATGCTGTATTAGTAGGCTTACATGAACATACATTGTGACAATCGTCGACTACCCAATGAGTTACCATAAGTAATACAAGTGAATTTAGCGCCATTAAAAGTCCAATTATTAAGATGCAGGGGAGCTTCATACATCCGGTCTAATCATCATTGGCACGAGGGAGTACACAATTTTAAGGTAGCTTTTGTTACATTGCTAATTGGGAATATAATGATTTTTACTGCAGTTCTTGAAATGGATAAAGGCAATTATCAGCTGAATCACTACTATTAAAGTGCTAACTAACATTGTATTGTTATAAAAGTTTCAAATTGTGCAATACCATTATGTCGATTGTATGTCTTTTAATGTGCTTATAGACTGGGGTGGGATAGGGGGTAGGTAGCGTATCTGTTATATAATATAGGGGTGGGTCACAGTTGCTGTTATATAGCGTTATTAGGGGTAGGGGTAGGCCAAAAATTGGGATTTTATGCGTTATATAATATGTGAACCCCCTAAGGCTAAAACGAGTGTAGCATAAAATCACTGACCGTCAGTAGAAATAATGTTATAAGTGGTAAAGATGTGGTGTAGTGTGAAAGAGATTTGAAAGTTAGTAGTAATTAAACTTAGATGAAATAAAGCGTAATAGAAGTAAAACTTATAAGAAGTAAAACTTGGATGAAGTAAAGATTAAAAGAAGTAAAACTTAGATAAAATAAAACACGATAGAAATAAGATTTAAGGAAGTAAAACACAAAAGAAGTAAAACTGCGAAACATAAAACTTGGATGATGTAGAACTTAAACAAAGTAAAGGTAAGAAGTAGTCAAACTTAAAAAAAGTAAAAGTTGAAATATGTCAAACTCAATCAAAGTAACACTCAAGGGTAATCAAATTTAAAAGATATTTAATTTAGAAGACTAACACTAAGAAGAAGCAAAATTTGGCAGAAATAAAACTCACAACCGTAAAGCTCAGAAGTAAAATTCTGAAAAAAGTAAACCTAAAGGTAATTTTCAGTCGAGAATGATACTGAGATATATAACGCTGCTAGATTCAAAGCAGAAAATCTGACGGCAGTTGACGAGAGCTGATTTCTTTGGAGAATTTATTTTCTTGAAAAGAAATTGGCGAATGTGATGAGTCCCGATTGCATTTATTTGTAGACGCCTAGGTTCACAATTCGAATCTTCATCGAAATGAGAAACATAGACACAGCAATCAAACATCAGCAAAAGTAGCAGCAGCAGCAGCATCGTTAGAGGAATCGTGGTTGCAGATCAACGCATCAGAACTAACTCATCCATCATGATCCGTTATCTAACTGTCTGAATATAACGCCATGAGACGACTTCTCCATTTGCCGGCCAAATATCAGCAGCACCAGAAAACAGCATAAAGATAACTTCATTACAGAATTAGTAATTTTATGGATGGAATTTAAAAAGATGAAGTTTTCATCTTTCCACCACGGTTGTTGTTGTTACTATTATTATTATTGTTATTTCTATAACTATTATTATTATTGTTATTATCATTATTATCATTATTATCATTATTATCATTATTATCATATTATCATTATAATCATATTATCATTATAATCATATTATCATTATTATCATATTATCATTATTATCGTTATTATTGTTATTATTATATAATACGTTATTATTTATTATTATTATTTTATATTAGCATTATTATTATTATTATTATTATTATTATTATTATTATTAGGCATTTATTAAGCAAAACTACACCATAGCTACTATCTGACATATGCGTTGATACGGGGACCTACTACGGTGCCGCTGCAACCGATCGCGTCACCCTAGGCATTCGCACTGCGATTAGGGATTCGGCGTGGATACCAGCGCCTTTGGAAGCATTTGACACGATAGGAGACCTGTTGTTAGCGTTCTGGAATCCCGTTGTCAGCTAAATGATCTGAAGCTTATTTCAAAATGAAACAGCTACCGTCAATAATCAATAACGATCAAGGACTTATCTGAAAATTTAGCGTTTTTAGCATCGAAAATAGTGTAGTTATAATCCCAATTGCCATATGATTATTGACGTAAAATATGCGCAAACTCCATTGGGCAAATGATCCCTTCTGCTCCCTCAACGAACTCTGTGCAATATATATATATATATATATATATATATATTGTGAGTGAAGGAAGGACTTGCTAAAGATTCCTACTTAGTACCTGTCTCGAATACGTACTCTCCGTGTTACTATTATAGGCGTGTTCAGTAGTTTACATTGCGTGCAAATCACAGCCAACACATACACACATCAGCCTTACCTACCAACCAATCTATCTACCAACATCCAGCCATCCGTCCATCCATCCGTCCGTCGGTCCTTCCGTGCTTCCATCCATCCACCCATCCATCATACATTAAACATATATTTCTATTTGCATAGGCCTACATATATTTCTATATGCATACATAAATAAGATCGTCAAGGTCGTCTGGCAAAAGCAAGCGATCTAGATAAAAACTTGGATTGCAATGACATTAAAAATAATAGCAGACAATGAATGACGCGTAGACATGAAATACGATGCAGTATAGACTGGAAGACCGTCACGTCAGACCAAAGAACGAAGAAGGCCTTGAGCGCAGTGCATTTTTATATCGGAAACCAGCGTCGCACGCAGTGCAGCACCTCCCACATAAGCATGAACATATAAACCCAGATCTAGGAATATATATATAGGACTTATGTGTGTGTGTGTGTGTGTGTTCCCTACAACCGGTACACAGACTGCATTATTTTGTTCAATGCAGATAAAACGCTTTGGACCTGCATTGAAAGCACTGCCGCAATCAGCCCTAGCTTGTCAGAATCTGATTTATCAAAACTGGAGCAGAATTTCTGGTTATCTGTAAAATTCCGATGAATATCAACGCCTTTGTAACTGAACTAAAGCTGTTCTCCAATCCCTCTGCCCCCTTTCCGGCTAATCGGACAATTACCCTTGTGTACATAAAAGCGAGGGTATCCGGTTATTGGCCGCTTGATTTACAAGCGAGCGACGTTTGTGCAGATGGTTAAAATACGTTCGAAATGATATACTCAATAATAAAATCTTAGTGATAATGTCTTCGTTTAACTTTAATTTATTTGTTTAATACATTCGTTTAATTTCAGATTGACAAACCGGAGTATGATTACAAGTATTGTATGATCGAATGATGACATGGGTCTTAGGACTTTCACTCACAGGACGATCGCTCATAGGACGATAGCTCATAAGCTATCGCTCGCATCTCTTCCGTAAACCGGCTGATCGCAACACTGGACATTCATTTATCTGACAATTACCAAACCTACTGGGATGTCAAAATTCGTGTACGTTGGACAGGGTGGAAGCGCTGTCTCGACTTTACCAGACGTTTATACTTTCTATTGATGATGACAACGATGCACACGTTGTAACTCGGATTACGCCGCCAACACATGATCAGGCAGTTCGGCAAATACTGCTCTTTGGGTGGCACTAGACCCTGCTAACGTATCGTTCATCATCTTCTTCATATTGTCAACTGCTGCTTTCGCATGTGCTCTTGAGACGTTTCCCTCGTGATTGTGTTCAGCCTTGTTAACTAGGATCACTTTCGATCCACCACACTCTAAGTTTCCTGTGCATTTCAGACTATGCGCCATACTGAAACACCACGCTTTACATCCGTCTTTTGTTACTCGGTGCTGGCTATGTTCGAAACCATCCAGTGTGAGCGTTTGTTTCCCATACTTTAAAGTCTCAAATAAATGTTGAGTATCCATCTCCATAATCAGTTAAACTCATAAAAATTACCTCGACTTATGTTTCTCGAGCGAGAACCCTAATTAAGATGTTCAAATAGTTTCTGTGTTGATGTAACATCTTTGTTTGCATAATTACATAAAACTTAGTAGATTTCCAATTTAGCTAGTCTTTAATGTTATTTATATGCTAAAATTTAGCAAGTAAATTTATTATTTAGTACTGCCAGTCAAAATTGGAAAGGGTGAAGTTGCTCCAATGACTTATGGGGAATAATCTGTATTTAACATGCTGCCTTTCGTGTCATATGAGTGATCCTGTGAGCCTATGAGCGATCGTCCGTATGTGCGAAAGTCCTGTGAGCGATCGTCTCTGGACCAAGGGCAGAATTGTGCAGGCCACACACTCATTAACCGGTGTAAATGTAGCCTAAATGTAAATCTTCGATAATTTCTCAGTCCCACAAAAGCCACGTCAGAGAGACCAGCTTATTCAGCGGGGCCAACCCCAATCAAGAAAAAGCCACGTCAGAGAGACCAGCTTATTCAGCGGGGCCAACCCCAATCAAGTCCGCAATAGTCAAGCTGTCAATGACCATTGGATGGATTGCATTTGGATCGCTTGGAGATAAAGTAACTTGAGAAGTAAGAGATGGTGCACAGACTTATAGACAGAGATCCTGAATTATGCAGACATCTCTGTCGATGGACCTTGATCGGACGAGGAGCATCTCAAATCATGCGTTGACTGAGGTGTGATGATCCAATACAAACTTTTGGGTTTGGAAGTTGAGTTGACATCTGTGTGTGAAGAATCAGAATCCCCCAAGGTCGTTGCTAGGGTTGCCTGCTGTGACAGGACAACTGTTGTAGGTTCTGATGGCGTGTTTAGTAGACACAAATTTCGTTCATACATTTGCGAGTGCAGATAACTGTATGTCGAATTCTAAGATTCTGCTGTGGTTTAGTAATTAATTAATTAATTATATGCCACAATATCATCTGTCCAGTTAGCAATACGCCAAAATTGGAGAACAACAACAATTTGAAGCCTAACTGATTGACAATCAGAATTTTGTCGTTGATACTCAATTAACTGCTCAATAGGCCTCTACAGAATAATCAGCTGATGATGAAGTTTTGTCTAATTGATGAGGTGAAATTGTAAGCGATCGAAGATAACTAGTTTCGGCATATACCTAGTCGTTATAACAAATGCCTAGAGCGCCTGTCATCGATCATGATACACGTCAACTGTGCTGAAGATCACGAAAGACCCGAGGGTTATTCGAAACACTCATGACACGCGTCAATCACTCCCCTCTTTCCCTGCAGCGCTTTCAACTCCCTCCACACATTAGTTCAACTGATAGGTAAGTATGTTTTGTCTCCACTTGGCACCAATCGATGTCACTGGTCCAGAGTGTAAATCCATAATGCCACGACAGATGAAACACGGTTGGTCGAACACTAACAATAGGGCGACAGACAGACAGAGAACATACAGAGAGGCAGAGAGACAGACAGAGAGGCAGAGAGACAGACAGGGAGGCAGAGAGACAGACAGGGAGGCAGAGAGACAGACAGGGAGGCAGAGAGACAGACAGGCATGCAGATAGACAGACAGGGAGGCAGAGAGACAGACAGGCAGGCAGAGAGACAGACAGGCAGGCAGATAGACAGACAGGGAGGCAGAGAGACAGACAGAGAGGCAGAGAGACAGACAGGGAAGCAGAGAGACAGACAGGGAGGCAGAGAGACAGACAGGGAGGCAGAGAGACAGACAGGGAGGCAGAGAGACAGACAGGCATGCAGATAGACAGACAGGGAGGCAGAGAGACAGACAGGCAGGCAGAGAGACAGACAGGCAGGCAGATAGACAGACAGGGAGGCAGAGAGACAGACAGAGAGGCAGAGAGACAGACAGGGAGGCAGAGAGACAGACAGGCAGGCAGAGAGACAGACAGGCAGGCAGATAGACAGACAGGGAGGCAGAGAGACAGACAGGGAGGCAGAGAGACAGACAGGGAGGCAGAGAGACAGACAGGGAGGCAGAGAGGCAGACAGGGAGGCAGAGAGACAGACAGGGAGGCAGAGAGACAGACAGAGAGGCAGAGAGACAGACAGAGAGGCAGAGAGACAGACAGGGAGGCAGAGAGACAGACAGGGAGGCAGAGAGACAGACAGGGAGGCAGAGAGACAGACAGGGAGGCAGATAGACAGACAGGGAGGCAGAGAGACAGACAGGCAGGCAGAGAGACAGACAGGGAGGCAGAGAGACAGACAGGGAAGCAGAGAGACAGACAGGGAGGCAGAGAGACAGACAGGGAGGCAGAGAGACAGACAGGGAGGCAGAGAGACAGACAGGCAGGCAGATAGACAGACAGGGAGGCAGAGAGACAGACAGAGAGGCAGAGAGACAGACAGGGAAGCAGAGAGACAGACAGGGAGGCAGAGAGACAGACAGAGAGGCAGAGAGACAGACAGAGAGGCAGAGAGACAGACAGGGAGGCAGAGAGACAGACAGGGAGGCAGAGAGACAGACAGGGAGGCAGAGAGACAGACAGGCAGGCAGATAGACAGACAGGGAGGCAGAGAGACAGACAGGCAGGCAGAGAGACAGACAGGCAGGCAGATAGACAGACCTGCGTGACTGACGTTTGGAGAAGCACGCAAACAATAGACGATAGGCAGAAAAAGACGAACTGATGATTGTTTGGGCGGAATCATGAAAGGGTGGCGGCGGCGGAAAGAGTGGGTATAGAGAGATGTTGGGGTGAGAGAATTGCAAATACATCCGTAAAACCAGGCGATGGAAAGAAAGTGATAGATGAAGTAAATGAGAGAGGGAGAGAAACATTCTCTTCTATCCGCCGTCTGTCTCCGCACTATGTCTCTCTCCTTCTCCATGGGTTGATGACCCATTGTGCATTGGACACCAGGATAAAGGATGTATCTAATGAACAAGAAAGAGTGCATGACATGGCAACTGTTGAGGGTCAAAGAGCAACAAAGAGACAGAATTGGACCTCATTCAGACTCATTTCCTCGAATTCGTCGTCTGCTTCTTCGAAACGTGGAAACAATGCAGACATCAAGAGACGGTGGCGGCGGAGTGTGACAGCGGTGGCGGTAGCATCGGGAGCGGCGGTCGCGGTGGTGGCAGCGGTGGCCTCGATGCCTTCAACATCATCGTAGTTGAAGAGCGAACGTTTATCAAATAATTATAACTCAGTGGGAAAACAATTTCTACTAATCGCACACTAGTCTGCCGATTCTTTCCCCAACGCAGGTGAAATGTTTCTAGAGTCAGTACTGCGTCTCTGATTAATATTATAATGCTCCGCTTTGATTTCCAATGTTAATCTTGATGTGAATCTTGATATATGAAACATGTTGTCTTATAATCTGCACATGAATTAGTCTTCATTTTCTCACATTTTGCACAATTCTTATGAACTAATTTCTCAGTATTTCATGTTTTTGTCAAACCATCCTTCACGTTGATTGCTTTTCTTGTTGTCTTTCAGCTGCATAGATGTGCTTCAATTTGTTTTGATGTTGGATTGACTTCTGAAGTCATTATACATGCACGTCTAGTCTTAATAACCACGCATCATTCTGCGCACTTTTCTTCCCTTCCTTTGTTCTCTTTTGTCCTACTCTGTAATATCGACACATGTCATACTGGCTCAGTCGCTTTCCGTCCATCTCATCCTGTTTCTTTAATAAGAAACTTAAAACCTAGAGCTTTCGTGTTCATTTTTTAATTTTAAGAAAGTGCCATGACTCCAAGTGGCCAGATGCGATAAGATCCCAACCGCAATTCCAGATCCTTTGTATGCATGCATATATACATACATACATACATACATACATATATACATACAAACATACATACATACATGCATACATGCATGCATATATGCATACATGCATACATACATACATACATACATACATACATACATACATACATACATACATACATACATACATGCATACATACATGCATACATACATACATGCATACATGCATACATACATACATACATACATACATACATACATACATACATACATACATACATACATACATACATACATACATGTATACATGCATACATGCATACATACATGCTTACATGCATGCATACATGCATACATACATACATATATACATAATATCATAAGTACACATGTAAATAAATTCTGAGCTTAGTTAATCACGCTCATGCGTCAGGCAGATCCGTCTCGATCTAGAAAGAAAATTATAGGGTGTAGGCGCGCGAATTTTCAATGGAATATTTTCACAAGAGATAAGTCGCTTCTTTTGTCGCCTTCTGGTCAAAACAGCAAGTTCAAGGAGCCGGAACAAGTCTTTGTCATTCTGGTTTATCTTCTGATATGATCAAATGCATTGAAATGCTGAACTTGTTATTGAACTGCCTTTATGTATAGGCCTTTATGGGCCTACGTTCTAACACCAATTTTTAACAGTATTTCATCGTTGAATAAAGTGTAGGTTAAAAATCGTAGGCAATCCGTTTTAATGAAACTCCCAATAATTACTCAGAGCTCCTCATTTGTGTATAGCTTTTTGCTAGAATACATTAATCACTCGCTACAACTGTTCAGGTTTTCCTCCTCGAAAAGAAAAGTCCGCCTAGGAACTCATTGTTGTTGCAAATGTGCAATTGATAAATGCATTTCCCAGCAGATTCGCTAATAAAATGCATTAAAAACCTATCCGTAGATTGCTCTGAGTTGCACTTACAAAATAAGTCCCGTTATCTTCTAAATCCATCAAATTGTGCTCCGAGCCTATACACCGACAGCATGGATTATGTATATGTATGTATATACATATATGTTATATATTTGTTTTATATGTGTTAAATATATTATATATATGTTATACATACACATATTGAATATACACTAACTATATGTATATATATATATTTATATGTTATTAATATACAAAAGATCTGTCATTATTTTCTGTCCCAGTCTGTGGTGGCCTGTACCAGACAGTGTTGTCAAACTTCCGTTAGCGACGTCCAGCGGCGTCAAAGCTGTGAAAATTCTGTGTCCGCATCTGACTGCTTGCACTGACGTTGGTCATGCGCATCGCTGCCACTGCCTGCCAACGATTGCTGATGCGCTCAAAGGACTCCCCTTGAATAATAAAGACGCATAGAGAAAAAGACGAATGGGAGGAAAGAGGACAGAACCGGATGACAAAGAGGAGGAGAAGTATAAGGAGGAAGTCATAGAGGAGGAGTTGGATGAGACCGCGGATGATAAGGAATAAGCCTATGAGGATGAAATAAGTCAGACGAGGACAGGATCGTTAGGAAAGAGAAGAGAGAAGGGAGGAGAAGGAGGAGAACGATGAGGTTGATAAAAGATGACATTGCGCATTGAGTGTTGCACATGTGGAATTAGCCGACGAATAAGAAAAAGTCACATAGGGCGTCGCAGTACAGCTCGAAAACCCGATGGGACCGATCTGCTTGCGTCGATTCTGTGTAACTGTTATAGATGCGTGGTGACGAATGTCTCGAGGCGTTTTCAGATGCTAGCATTGAATCTGAGTCGAGTGGGAGCATCTGTGAGTGCATGCAGAGCGGTCGAGGAGACAGCGCTCCCCCAATTGGACAACACTGTCTGATACAGCGATACAGCCTGGACAGCGGCGCTGTCTAATACAGCCGTTCTAAATCGAATTTGAAGGTCTGAGCAGCTATGTGAACGGCGGGCACTTCGTGTGTTGGTTACATTGGTAGGATCGACAGTTTTCTTTGGATGTGAGACAGATTGCCGCTCGTTATATAAAGAGGTCGTAATACGAAATCGCGTAACGATTTTCTTTAAAATGCAGCGTAACATGTTCTGAAAGGCAAGCGAAATTCATGCATCAAATAATTAGTTCGTCATACATTTGAGTAGGCTAAACCGAAGTGTTAAATGGAAAGAAATGCTCTTATTACCTCATACTATTTCAAGCTGGTTTTAAACTCAACAGTCGATTATGCATGGTGAATTGTAAATGATTTAGAAATTTGCCTATCTTGCAGGTTTTTAAATGTTCTGTTTGGTTTTAGGCACATAATTATGTCAATCAGAATCCATAAGTTACGTCAATCACATTAAAACCTATGCAAAGGCGTCCATCTAATTTCTTCAAACGCTTTACAATTTCGTTATTTGACTCAGTACCATCACTGGGAACAACATGCATCTGTGTCATTCGGCAGAGTGCCGGAGTGCTACGGAGTGAGCAGCTGCCTGGCTAGCACCATGGCGTAAGAGATAGACTAAGCGGCTGTATGATATATTCTCGGCTCAACGTTGTTGACCGGTCAGGCACAAGACACGACGCTGATGCTGTACTTTCCGTGCAATCGAAATCCTAGATTTGATGCATGCGCCGTCCTCTCATCTGCCTCATACATGACGAACACGAAACGGCTTTAGATGGGTACAGTAGTCAGTTGACTGCTAATTCACATACTGCAGACTATGAATGGCTTCGACGCCATAGAATATACAATCAGTGACGATTAGCTGTCGCAACTATTTCGTATGTGCGACGTCACCACCGAACTGTAGCGATGACTTCCGACAACGTAATGAATGACGTCAACGCAGACGATTTCTTTCTCTTCGATTTGGATTCCGGAAACTCATCGTTCGATGACGTGGCAGACGACCAGGACGCCGGGGCCGCGGCAGATGACGCGTATGACCTCGGTGACCTCCAGTCATCTCTTGCCAATCACCCTTCGTCGTCCGGTCTCCTCGACTCCTGCAACGACACGAACAGCTTCATCTACGAGGATTACACGCAGATGGAGTCCGTGCGAGGCGCCTTCGTCATCATGTACGTCATCATCATAGGATTCTCTCTGATCGGAAACTTCATGGTCATCTGGACGATCGCTCGTAACCGACACATGAGAACAGTCACCAACTACTACATACTCAATCTGGCCGTCGCTGACTTCCTCGTCTCGCTCGTCGTTATGCCGCTGAAGCTCGTCGAATACACGGCCCCGTGTCAGTGGGGCGTATTCGGTCACTCCGTCCTCTGCCCGCTCCTCTGTTACATTCTGCCCGTCTTCGTCTTCACGAGTGTGCTTACGCTGGCCGCCATTTCCATCGAAAGGCAAGTCACCAACAGTCTATATAGTTGACACGAACCGACTCTCACAGCAGTGCAATTGATCGTCTCATGACAGTGATGTGTCTGATGTAATGCAATTACAAATTTATATAGCGCCCTTTAAGAATACATCTGCGTCTGCTTGTTTAAAGCGACCGATGCATTTGCAGGCACAGAAGCATCACATAACACATGTGTGGCACGGTGGCCGATCGGTTATAGAGCGGTCAGCCCGTAACGTTCAGTGTGTGCTGAGCGCGCGGGTTCGACCCTCGTCCGGGGAATCAGTGACTGTGTAGGGACCTTGAGCAAGTCCTTCGCGCACCATTGCTCTGCAATACAACTGCAATTGCGCCGTCGAGGCGTGTGTGTACACTTCTGGGCAGAAAATGTAGGAAGAAGGGCGTAATAACTAGAAAACTGTCTGCAGCCTTCAGGAAGAAATCGTACGATAGCCTATAATAAGTAGCAAGGCGCTGCTGCAGTCGACAGACAGAGAGTAACTGTGGCTTCATCAGCAGACATAAGTTTCTTATTGAGACACAGAAAAAGGATTCATAATCCACCATCGTCTGATAGATCGTGCACCAGTTGATTAATACATACAAAGGGTGTATAATATTTTTCAGGTTGTAGCTCATATCACGAGTCCAGAAATTATGAAGTGCAGTAAGGATAGCATTATTGTATCGATAAAAGAAATGGCTGCTCTTAATTTATAATCTGGATATGGATGAAGCCATTTAAAACTATAGGGGTAGGGAAAGTAGTAGCAGTAAAGAAGGTAGTAGTAGTAGTAGTATTAGTAGTAGTAGGTGAAGTAGGAGAAGTAGTAGGTGGAGTAGGGGAAGCGTTAGTAGTATAGTAGTAGGTGGAGTAGGAGGAAGTAGTGGAAGTAAAAGGCTAGGAGATGCAGGGGAAGTAGTTGTCGTAGTTGTAGTTTTAGCAGTAATTTCAGTGCATTAGTGCAAGCTGTAGCGGAGTTAATAACGATGATCTTGAACACCTAATATAGTTTGTTGTCCATTATTAAAAGAGATGTCATAAGTTCAGCAACAAACCGAATATACTACGGTATCCTTAACGACATTTTCTTAGTACTGCGATATCCAATGACATTAACGTATTTTCTTTGCTTGCAGCTGGGACCTGTAGTTCAAACACAAATATACCTTATAAATGACGCTACCTGCCGATCTGGTCGCGAACTACTTACTGCGGCTTGTCAGTTTGTTTCTCATTAAACGAATATGATATATATATATATATATATATATATTTGAACATGATTTTGAGTCGACGGAAATTAATCAAACAACTAAATTTCGACCTTATATATTGATCGAAGAACATCTTTTAGAGGTGGCTTGTACAAGTGTGCAACAGTTTTGTTAATTTTAAGTTATTGTAACGGCTTTTGATTGTAAATAGAAAGAGATGATAAGCGCAAACAGACACATAAAAACCAACTAATTGCCAACCAAGAACCAGCCAACCAACGCTTTTGACTGATAAAATGACTCAACTCGTCATTAGATCAGAAGACACCTGTTTATTGTAATTAACAACGTATATATATGTATAATATTACATTGACATACTATTGAAAAGAGTTGCGGGATACACATGCAGAAGCTTTGAGACCAACATCTATCGAAAAGTAACAATTGTCTCTAAAACTGTGTCCTCGATTTATGTAGGCACGGAAGGGTAGGTTTTAGAGGTGTTCGATGCAGTCCAATTGTGCAATGGTTTGGTTAATTCAAAGTAATAGAAACAGCTGTTGGTTACGATGGTTCTTTGTTTGCCTTCTCCTTTGCCCACAGTTTAATGGCTTAGAACAGGACTAAAAGAGACGGATTTTTGGAAGCAGACGAAGATAAACCAACCGATATCTAACCATCAAACCTATGCAACGAACAATATAACTCAAACCTTTTTCTAAAATTCTCCTCACATTCTCATAGCCCAGAAGACGTCTGATTTTAATTGCATTGCGATTACTCATATATGATGTACCCGCAATGCGTTTGCAAGCGGTTTAATAGACTGAATAGAGTATAAACTTTGTGATTGGTCATTCTATGATTACAGAACCAATTTTAGGTTAGGGCGACAAACACTTAAATCAAGTAGCTCAGATGGAAAGAGGAATTTGAGAGATATCCAAAAAAGTCTGCACGAATGAAAACAATTGTCTCTGAACTATGATAATCATTGGTCCTGACAGGGTTTAATCATGTCCTTACAGTTCTTTATTTGCAAAATCTAAACAAGAAATCTGATAGTTTTCCTATGAGTTCTTTCACGGTGTCATTTCCCCAGTTTCTACGACCTGTGACGTCTGACATGACCTCTCTGGCTGTGAATCTACAACTATGACCTCTTATTGCTTGAATCGACGTCGCAACGGAATGAGGGAGAAGAGATGAAAGTCTGTACCCCGACGCCAGCGACACTCCATAGCTCAGCTTCTTCTGTCTGGAAACAAAACATTATTAGTTTTAATTTGTGTGCAGAAGGTTTGAACAGATGGTGCCCAAGTCAAACCAAGTCATGATCAGATGAATAGCCAGACGAGTATTCCATCAAGACTGATCCAGACTTAGAAAATAGTTAAAGATAGCTATTGCTTCCGTCTGTCTGTTTGTCTGTCTTGTATGTATGTCCGTCCGTCTGTCTTGTCTGTCTGTCTGTCCGTCTGTCTGCCTTGACTGCTTGTCCGTCTGTTTATCTGTTTGTCTGTCTTGTATGTATATTGCTTCCGTCTGTCTGTCTGTCTTGTCTTGACTGTCTGTCCGTCCATCTGTCTTGTCTGTCCGTCTGTCTGTCTGTCTTGTCTTTCTCCGTCCGTCTGTCTCTCTCTCGCTCGTAATTGTAAGCTCGCAATTTCTAAAGCGCTAGTCAAAAGCAAAGCGCAGGTCACCAACTTTTCACAAGCGCAATATCGAGACACTTCCGTCATTATACTGATCCTTAGTCAAGCTCTGCCCACTACGTTAATATTTAGCCACAAACGACAATACATCAGTAAACCACAATTAGCCTATTACAATAAATGCTTAATTACTGGTATATATACATCGTAACCCTAATCGATCAGATGATAACTGATAATGGTTTACTTTTGTTATGTTCAGAGGCAAAGGCAGCGATCTCGTTTAATAAGATACTGAGTAGATCCTTAGACACCTTTTACGCTGTACTTGCTCCTTATATTAAATGGTAGAAGGCAACAATTGAACCCGCTATACGTATGTCTAATTCCTCGTATCCAGAGCAAAGTGGTAATGGTCCAATTTTGCTATGTTCAGAGGCATGAGCGTCCACAGAGATCCCCTCCCTTAAGTCACTGTAGCAACTTCATCCAGTTTCCCTTCCTTCCCGTTTTAAACTCCCAAATTTTTAAAATTCCAATAACAATGGTAAACACCTTCCCATATTTCTTCTTGAATAGAGCATTTGCTCTAAGGTATACATGGCGTAGGCCTAGAATCTCGTGACAGGCCCAAACCACACGTCAAAGCAAAGACAAAGCAGAACCCACTCGTGAAATCTTCCCATTACCGACCTCTGCCCTGCCTTATCGTCCTCTCCACTTCCATACTCTAGCCTTCCATCCCTCGTTGTCCTTACCTTCCTCATTCCGCTCACACCTTATTCCCTGCCTGGATAGGCCTAATGGATAAAACATTGGGGCGCATAGCTGAGGAACCGAGTTCGAAACCCGTAACCTCGGCAAGGTTGACCAGACTTTCTTTTGCTAGGCGGCGAAGTTGGTTAAATTAGATGTAGGTCTGTAATATTATTATAGCGTTATTGTCGCCCTGTATTGTGACAGTTAACAACAACGTCGTTAGATGGCGGCACATAGTAACAATTGATTACATAGGCTCAAATGGAAATCAGAGCTATGTTGTATTCTATTATGCTATAATGACATGTGACCTTCTTATAAATTGCATTATATTATGTACTTTCATATTTCGAAGTAACTTTTCTGTGAATGACCGAATTAAATAGTTATTACCGTTAGTAAGATTTGTCACTGGAAACCTTTTTTAGATGCCCAGACACGCTATAAAAGACCTCAGGATAATACGTGGTTATCGCTTCTCGGCCTTTTGGCTAAGTTCAAAGCGTTTACTTGTCAGGTTAATACCTGATACGTACTCTAACTACGGTTGCATAGTGGTCCCACTGAGGGAGAAATTAGAAAACAAAAATAAAACAGCCTAGGCTTACTACGTTCCGGGCGTGCTAGTTCGTAACATTCCCTTCTGGGGAATCTCTGCAGAGATGTTTGCTAGGGTGCTCAAAGAGAGAAAGGCTAGAAGTAGAATAAAAACCTGCGATCAGCCAAAAACACAAGCTATTACAAAGCAGAAGCTTGACAGGTAGTGTTAGACCAAAAGGCAGTGTTGTCCAACACGCGGATCGCACGCGGCCCGTGGGTGGCTTTTAAGTGGCCCGCTCAGGCTCGCAGAGTTAGCAATTTTTGAAAATGAAGTAAGACATGTCACTTGCCTATTTTAATACTTGGCTTGATCGGGCTTCATAGTCCTTATAATTATATGCATCTACATTCACCGACACCTGCACTGCTAATTCTCATGTCCTCGACCTAGACATGACCTTTTACCAAAACCTTAGCTTCTCCGTACGTTTTATATGATTCATTCGGTGTTTTTTTCATCGGCACATTCACAAGGGTTTGACTTCAGGCTGATTTAAAAGTTACGTAATAACGCCAGATATGCGTGTAAGTCAGAAATAGACTGAAAAGAATACAAGATGAATTCTATCAAACGCCGCATATATATATACATATATATATATACAGAGTGAGAGAGCGAGAGAGATCGAGATCTGCTTAGCGTAGTCAGTGTGACCCCCAGGTATTAACATAAATGTTCAGGTCCGAGCATACAGGGAAACTCATCTATGCAGCCCTATTCAGAGAGCGCGGCTCTGAAAAGACACATCAACCGATTGACCAGTATATATATATATATATATATATATATAAACTGTGCTGTGCTATACATAGGGGATGAAACTATAATAATATTATATCTGTTAAACAACGAACACAGGCAGGCACGAAGGCATATGAGTGGCATATCAAATACAGGTGTGTAGATGCATATAATTATAATGACTATGAAGCACGATCATTGTTTCAATTGTTATTTCCAGTGCATTTCCCTCAGCTGTCTACTTGACCCATTTGAGCCTATTCAGATAGACTGACCACAACGGTCCATTTGGTTAAGATTGTACCCCAGGCGGATGAGATGCTTTGGGGAGCTCTGATTGGTAGCTAGCAGGCGGCAGGTATTCATTAGGCCACGCCTTAAAAACTTGGGCTTTGAAGTCCGCAGACTGTGTTTAGGCTTCACAGAAAGATGCATTTTTAACCAATTCCATTTCCCCACCGGCAGACCACGAACGTTTCAGAAGTTGCTATATCAATATACTCGTTTGTATTAAGTGATTGATCGATATTACTCGAAAATTGGAAATCGAATATCTCGAAATTGTATACATATAAGACCGTTAAACATCAAAGATAATAATCAACGACCTATTAAACGTACTGACTTCGTTAGTAGAATGATTTTCATTGGTAAGCTTTTGTCTTTATACATGTGGATACGCCGTATATACTGCGGTTGCATGTTCGGTCTCCATCGCTCCTGATGCGTCTCTCTATAGATTCATGTCCACTTTCTGTCTCTGTCTCTGTTTCTGTCTCTCTGTCTCTCTGTCTGCTTTCTCTATCTGTCTGTCTGTCTGTCTGTCTGTCTGTCTCTCTCACTCTCACTCTCACTCTCATTCTCTCTAAGCTGGACTTAATTACTGGTGTGGATGGGCTTATACCTATAACTTGATGTTTATTACTATGATTGAGGATCATGCTTGACCTCGTCCACATAGTTGTGGTGACCCATCCGGTGTCAACTACGACAAGATGAACGACGTCGTCAACTGATGCAACATAGAGTAATAAGTAAGTAAGCGTTAAGACATCGCTCATCCATGCGATAGCTAACTAAACCGAGCACGATAAGTATGCTACAGTCGAACTGACTCGATTCAAAAGATGTCAAGCCGCAAAAATAGTTCAGCAAACTGCAGAGTCAAAAACGGGTGGTTTTCAAAGCCACTTAAATAATGTTAGTAGGACAACGCCGTCTCAATAAAAGAGAACGCCTATTAACGTGGTATGGAGTTGACGAGGTAAATGTGATGGCAAAAAAATGGCGTTTAAACTTTAATATCATCGCTTCAAGCAACCTGCTAAATACGAACAAAACGATTAGAAAAGAAAATGAAATCTGTAGAAGAAACGCTTATAAAGTGAGCAGGTAAAAAAGCAATTATAATGACGTCAACGTCCACAGAAGTCATAAAACGTTGTTAACTTTTGGATTAATAATAAAACACTGCGCTATTGGAACATGAAAATCGCTGTATAAAGATGCGCATGATGCAGAATTGAGCGACGATTACTAGTGGTCAATCATCGGCGATAAGCCGTCGTCTATAGGGGACTTTATTTGTAATTTTGTATGGGCATAGAATCAATAGACCCAAATATCAAATTATGGTATAATTCACGATGACAATCAAGCCTTCTTTCTCTTGCTTTGTACAAACCAATTAAACGAGCTGCGAAATTCTCAGTAATTAATCTGATCCAATCGAATTAGATCTGAAACTGTTACATCGCTGTTATCTTTATGAACGCATCGCACTTTAAGACAAACCACAATCCACAATGGATTGTGGATTGTTGCAGAGGATCAGACTCAGAACACGACTAAGGCTGTCAACCGGTACCCATACAGGTACCCGCCCGAGGCTGACTTCCCGGGCAATGAAATCGGTTCTCGGGTACCCGACACTCCGAAAAAATGCCCAATTTTACCTGAACATACACCACAATATGTTCAGTTGATCACACTAGCTGACTGCCCGAGCAATGAAATCTGTTCTCAGGTGCCCGACATTCCATAAAATTGCGCAATTCCCTACATTTCCTAAAAATTGTTCGTGCGGTCGGGTACCCGAGCACCCGCTCCGTGGGTCGATGGGTGTCCGGGCCTTGATGTAAGAATTTGTTGACAGCCTTAAACACGACATACATGTGAATAGGGATAAGTGTCTGGCAGTCTGCTATTACATGGAAGACAATGTTAAGAAATCCACCAATTAACAGACAATC
The DNA here is from genome assembly GCA_959347315.1 of Bimastos eiseni. Classification (NCBI taxonomy): domain Eukaryota; kingdom Metazoa; phylum Annelida; class Clitellata; order Crassiclitellata; family Lumbricidae; genus Bimastos; species Bimastos eiseni. The sequence continues at coordinate 16,522,564 of OY365808.1, read as the reverse complement.
TAAGAATCCTCAACACTGATCTTCAGTGCATGTAATACGCGAGTTCAAACACGAAGTATCATAGAGACAGTTCTCAACGAATGTCTTAATGTTGCGCTATATAACTTATATATATATTATATTTATAGCTCTACATATATATAATTAATCAATGTAATCGGCTGATTGTTTAAAGAGTAAGATTTCGTATTCACTTATGCATTGATTTTAAAATATTTTTTGCGACATTTCGCATTGACACAGGCCTACAATAGTTGCTTTGTACAAACGAACCTCTGAGTAGTCTCCTTCAAGGGACGCTATACAAATTACCGGAATGATTGAATGCCAAACGGACCGTATTTCTGACACAGAGGGTGAATTTTCATCAACAATTTAATCTTACACATAAAAATACAAAATCCTTTAACCAGACAATGTTACAATATTACAACAGACAATTTAGTGCAATGGTTTTTTCTGTAATGAGATGCACAAAAAAGTGGAGCTAAGCCATCAATTATTTTATATACTTTTTCTGAAAACTCGACTGACAAATTGTCCAACTGCCCTGCATAGTAATGTCGGATTGAGACATTTATTACCGCTAGTTCAACCACTTCCGTGGTTAGCTTTGAACCGTTTCAGAATAGACCCACTCTGCTTATCAACACACAGAGAAATCTAATAATCCGCAATAGCATCCATGAACATATAGTATTGGATTAAATGTCCTTTTATGTGGTCTATACAAGTTCCACATAACGTACATCGCAACCGCACGTATTGCTCGTTAGATGTGACACAGATGATCACTCTCTCTCTCTCTCTCTGATCGGTCTATTATGCTCAAAAACAGTTTTATTTTGATAGGCTAACGACATTTTACGGCATCAAAGGCCGTTTATATCGTCTTGAAAAATATTTTTTCCAGACATCACCACTGTTATTGCTCTACTGCTCTGTAACTGGCAATAATATTCACGAGATGTATATGTATGATTGCATGTATGTATGTTTGTATGTACGTATGTATGTATGTATGTATGTATGTATGTATGCATGCATGTATATATGTATACATGTATGTATGTAAGAATGTAAGTATGTATATATGTATATATGTATGTATGTATGTGTGTGTGTGTATGTATGTATTATGTACGTATGTATGCTGAAGAGCAGATTAAAGGCTTTACCGCTGTCTCTATATCCTGTATTCATCTCATCAGAGGAACGTTCGAACTCGCAATCGACGTGTCATGGTCAAGAGTTCAACTAATCGACTCCAGGGTCAATCAAATCAATGCAATAATGACTCCTCCAATGCATTTAGAAATGCACGCATGTTCACCGAATTACAATAGACTTAGTTAACAGGCATGGAGTTTCTTTACATAATAGGAGACAACACTGCTACTTAATGACCGGCAATAGAACTTATTTCCGCATTATACGACCATGCCTTTCCGCACTGAGCCACGGATGATGGTTTTCCATTCCATGTGTCCATGCCATTTGCCGCCTTGCATCAACTCTGATAAGCGTTTATTGTCCATCTGTCTATCAATGGCTCTTCTGATAACTGCCTCTACTCTTAATGCGCTGAATCACGGACCATAAATGAAAGCATAAAAACGAACAAATGACCCAAACGATAGAGACTCTGAAGATGTTGACAGCCAGTTGTGAGCCTTCTGATTAACATGAGCTGATAAACCAACAAAACTGGTTTATCCTGTCTCCAATAGTTCATAAAGAGAGACCTGGAATGAGTTTTGTACATCAACGCAGTTCACATTCAACTAAGCCTCCGCCATAGAAGCATCTAATTCGTCTCATTGCCAGCGGGTGAGTGATACAACGAGAGAGCCGTATTAGGCATCAATGCATTCGATGCTTTCTGACCTCTGGCGACTGAGCCGGTCAATACATCGCCCGGCGCCAGCGGGAGCCTGAACGGCGATCAGGGAGAGTCCAAATGGACTGTGATACATTTGAATGGAGCCGCGTCTGTGTCTCAGCTCGATTCGCTGATGAATCCATTCAATCCCAAGCGCACACGGCAATCATGCATCTAGGTGAATGATTGAGTCAAAGGACCTTTTCGTGCAGAGCAACGTCTTTTATCTGTTTCAGATTGTAGCTTTCAGGTATTGCCAAGTGTTCGATCTCCCGCTTCATTCCTCCATGTTCTATTCCGATTGAGTTTCAACGCAAGACCGTTTTCAGGCACAGCGTTTGCGTTTGTACATACGGGACCAGCAGACTTAGGGACCAACAAATCATCATTGTCACGACTACGACAATATTTTTTACAGATTTTGATAGCAAAATAGCACGATATAGTTATTTAAAATAAACTACTAACGGATTTAAAGTCTGAAATTATTTTCAGCTTGTTATCTGAACAGACACTGCAAAGGGTTAAAAACATTAAATACAGCTCGGTTTGAAAGCCTAATCATATAATTTTATAGGACACGAGGGGGTGCCCTGTTAACAGAGGGCATTTCAGATTGTCCTAAATTAATATCAATTATCGTTATTCCAATGCATGAAATAACGCCACCTAACAAGTCATCCATCAACTTAGGATCTTGCGGTGTTTGCTGAAGGCAAGCACATTGTGGACGGATTGTACACTCATATTCATTTGCAGCAATTCTGTCACGTAGCCTGCTTAAGCGGCACTATATCAAGTGTCTATAGATAAGTATATATTATATATATATAGTGTAATATATACATATATATACATAGTGGAAATGGTCTGAAACTTGCCCATTGAATAATAAAAACTAGTGACTAAATGGACAGTAACTGTTTTCCAATGTTAGCTGTCAAATACATTGCTAATGCAGACTATTGTATGCACATTTGCCTTGCATGCAGGATAGACCATATTGTGTGTTTAGAGTGCAGTGTTGCTATCTTATATGGCTCAACCATTGAACTCTGAACACGCGATATGTACGATTGACAAACCACACAAATATATTTGATAGAAATATTGGGTGGCGCATTTACCATTATAGTTATATACCGGTTCGTCTAAACGGGTCCTTATAAAAGCGTTGTTCTTGTCATTTTCATGTCAGAGACCCTTGACGCGAACAAAGAACTCTGAAATACATGCATGTTGATTCGTTCATCTTCGTTCATCTGCTATTTATGTCATTAATAATGACCGAGACACAAAGTCAAGGTAGCACAAACATAATTCACAGCATTACTAGATGCAGATACTTATAATCATCAATTAGAACACCGCTCACTTCGGCGCATATAATATAGGGTGACACAAACGTTCGTTCACCGTTTTCTAACTTAAATATCTCAGTCAAAATTATTCGGATCTTTTAAATATTTTGCAAGCGTATACATGATTCACATATTACATAACCCTTAAAATTTTAAGTCGAACGCGCATTAAATGACGCGACAGTGTACAACGCGGCGCGAGCGGTGTGTTTCTGGTGCGTGCCAGGATGTGACATAACCATTATTCACTTTGCTCATTTAAGTAAAAATAAGAGCTGGACTTCGGAGACTGGTCTAATGTTTTGTTTGCCTATGAGTCGCCATTCAAGGTGTTTTATGTACCGAATGCACAAAACGCCACAGTAGGAGAGCCACGCCTCCAGTTCTCACAGGAGGAGAACGTTCCGTCTGCTCCACAGATGAGATTTAGTCCGTCAATGATGATGTTGCTGTAGGATGACGGCCAGGGGTCTCACACGCCTTCATTTTGTGCCAAATGGTATCAGACTGAATTTGCACTCCTATATTACAACATTCTTGAGCAAAACGCAAAGCCGACATTTGAGAGACAACTGGAGTGTTAAGTAAGGAAAGTTATCTGTTGACAATGGTCTTGGGAGTTTAGAAGGATGGCGCACGCATCATACGTCAGCTACGACGACGAAGTGGCTAGACTACAAATTCCCGTCGCGCATAAAGCAGCATTTTGTCTCTCAGCGTTTATAAAGATCCTGAGTCCAAAAAAGTTGATAAGCTGAAACGTTGCCTCCAATGACCGTGTAGATCGATTGAAGTTGGGACACATCAGTCGCTTACCCAATCTACGCCCTAAATAATCTGTGCCTTCATTAAGCAGCACGAGAATACCGCACGCTATTAGCCTACGTCTGTAAGACCGAGATAGCAATGTTGTGCTATGGTCTACTAGGCCAAATAATTTTTTTACAGTTGTATTTTAATGAACAAACTGTATCGCATGGCAATTGTTTTCGCGAAATTGGTCCTCTTCAATTGTTTTAATACATGTATATAATGGCAACCATGGACCGGATCAAAGCCAAATTTGTACCAGTATGCTTCATTTGGCTTGTCTATGCACTGACAAAATTATCAGAAAAAATATGAAGCCCTTCCTGAGAAAACGCATTTTCAAAACGGTGAACGAACTTTTGTGTCACCCTATAGTTTCTGGAACGAAATGCAATCCAAATACAAAATCATTTCGTTTCCCTCTTCTATATTTGCTTTGATGCCACATTTTGGACAAATTGAAATTGTTGAATGTTCATCTTCAGTTTTATTGATTTTTGCCCAACGATTCTCTTCAAATTAGATGTATTTCTATTAATTATTCTAATTTTCTTGTCATTTTAAGATTGAACAACGTGAACATTTCGTCCTCTGACATTTTTTTCATTTTATTTTCTACAGTTTTTTCGGGTCACAGCTACATCTATGGCTTCTCGTGTAATTTTATTAATTAATTATGTCCTTCAACAATCAGAAGCACATGTGCTCGCCTCTGAGTCGATATCATGTTTTTTGATTGATTGAATGATTGATTGATCGAATGATTGATTGAATAAATGAATGATTGATTGATTCATTCGTTGATTCTTAATTTTGATGCATCAGGTGCACGTAGATTTCTAAGCACGTGAGAAAGAGATCGCTCTGACTCTATACAGACAGAAACTGCTTTTTTTAAATATTGTGCCGCAGGCTTCTACAGTGACTTCCAGAAACACGAGTCTTGTCATAAACTGCAAAATTATACTGGCTGTTAAAAACTGTATGTCTGTCTGTTCCCACGTCGCTGTGTTCCTATTTGTCCTTGACTGTTCACACACACACACACACACACACACACACACACACACACATATATATATATATATATTATATATACACATAATTTCCTGTCAATACGTATGATTCATTCTTCCTAGAAGCTCAGTGCTATTTTAGGTTTTTCTGTCTCTTCTTAAATTGCTCCCATCATTCATTTCGGCATAGGGCTGCTACAAATCTGAACCATCTAATTTTTACCGCAACTCTCAATGGCCCTCCTCTATGTCTCAAATTAGTTAACATGCAATCATTTCCTCTAACTTCTATCGCGTCTTTTTCATGCGTCATACAAGGACGTCGGGATTATCCACACCGTGATAGATGTCGTTATTGTACGTCGACCACTTGCCGTTCATTGCTGATATCGCTGTCCTTGCTTTTGTCGTAATCGTCAATTCGATAGCCACCGTAAAGAGAAAAGGATCAGGATTGATGTAAGGCGCTGTTAGCAGCGCAAAGTGTCTCCTCCGATTAATTCATCAGTCGGTGGTCTCAATGAACGGCAGTCTATATTCCTTAACTTCCATTTGCGACAGTGGACATGATATTATATCAGTTTGTGTGACGTTCACAATCTGTCGTCGTCGTCGTCGTCGTCTGAGACTCATGCACTAATGAACTAATGAATCCACGGCGCACTACATGTATGCACGCATCCGTCTATATACCTGGGTGTTTATGTAGAGAGCATCACTTTAAAGGTCGCTGTAGCCGATAATTATATGTCCTCAATCGGCCGATCACACACGTAAGCATACGCACGCACAGGTACTGACAGACACGCATATACACAGACAAACACATGCATAGCATTGCACAAACACGCACACACATAGACACAAACAGACAAACGAAGACACACACACATAGACACAAACAGACAAACGAAGACACACACACATAGACACAAACAGACAAACGAAGATACACACACACATAGACACAAACAGACAAACGAAGACACACACACATAGACACAAACAGACAAACGAAGATACACACACACATAGACACAAACAGACAAACGAAGACACACACACACATAGACACAAACAGACAAACGAAGACACACACACACATAGACACAAACAGACAAACGAAGACACACACACACACATAGACACAAACAGACAAACGAAGATACACACACACATAGACACAAACAGACAAACGAAGACACACACACACATAGACACAAACAGACAAACGAAGACACACACACACATAGACACAAACAGACAAACGAAGACACACACACACATAGACACAAACAGACAAACGAAGACACACACACACATAGACACAAACAGACAAACGAAGACACACACACATAGACACATATCGTTTGGTTTAGACACAGAAATGTCACACAACGAACGAAATGTCTGATTGATCTGCAGTCAATTTATCCGTGAAGTGCTTCTATTAACTTGGACTTAATCTGCAGCTGCGAATTCATCTCAATCTCTGTCAAGAACTTGGCTTATTCTTTTAGGACGAAATATTCCAGCCATCTGCTTTTGATCGCAAGATGGGTTCTGCATTATATCATTCAAAGATTTCAATTCTATGGACAGCTTATAGTGCTACTTTAAACCTTTCATTACAACCTCTCATCGTGAGAACCCTCATCGGAGCTACCTTCCAATATCGTGCTATCATCAATCTTTATTAATAGGCACCTTTTCTCATCAGGCCTGTAGGCGGCACGGCGTGTTAGAGGAAATCACTGTTAGTTCGGTAGATGAGCCTAAGTAAAAGGAAACGAATGATATCCGTAGTAATTATGATGCGACGCGAAGTCATTCAACTGACAAGTGGAAACTTGAAGGGGTGTTAAGATCAGTTGAAGGCACTTAATTTTCTTCTTTGTGATAGTTCGGGGGAACAACTGCAGGTACCTTTTGGTAATACTCATGCAGCACATACCTGTACTTAATTATGTTTTCTGGTTTCCTTTATCTATGTACCTGCTGCTTCTACCTGTGCTGATATTTTTACTTGACTCACTGTGTTCATTGAAGACGTTTTGATCGATTGTGGCTTCGTTGTGTTAGGCTGGGTTCGCCTCTAATAATAATAATAATAATAATAATAATAATAATAATCATTGCAGTAGCAAAAATGATTTGAGTTTAATTTAAAACTAACAAACCGCAGTATGATTTTAAAAATAGCGTGAACGAATTACGACATGTTATTAGGGGAGTGGAATTCAGCTATCGGCATCCATTCAAGACACCCAACACGTAATACCTGAAATCTGACAAGCGCCACCGCCTAGCGAAAGAAGGACTAGTCAACCTTACGGGGGTTACGAGAATCGAACCCAGTGTGTTGTCTATTACTCTATGGCGCACATGACTAATTATTTAATATTCCATGTTTATTACTTGGTATCAAATTGTGTTATATAGGCCTTACATGTAGTGAGCATCACAATCATTGGTTAAACCGTAGTTGAGGTCAGTGCAGCCATTTTCGTGCACATATTATGCGCTTTCAATTTGAAATGTAAGTTGGATTGATGAAACTAATTATTTGCTTAAATAGAATTTTGAATTGATCAAACACATTCTTTGTCATGAAGCTAAATTAATGAAAATAATTCTTTGGTTAAGTAGAAGTTGGATTGATGACAGTCATCAAGGACATCGGTAGACTGCCTACGAGGAAATGTCCAGGGAATTGTTCTTTGAGGAAATTTCGAGGAAAATTCGGGAAAATAGCCACGAAGAATTGTCGGGGAAATGTCCGGGGAATGTCCAGGAAGAATTGTTGGAATGTGTTGAGGGAATGTCCAGGAAGAATTGTTGGAATGTGTTGAGGGAATGTCCAGGAAGAATTGTCGGGAAAAAGTTGAGGGAATATTCAGGGAGAATTGTCTGTGGGAATTGTCCGGACACCATATTAGCCTGGTTGTGATAAAAGCACTGCCATAGCTGTTGTAGGTATAAAAACGATGCAATTAAACGACGACGTGTTATTCATTCCTTCATTCAGAAAGCGGCATTGCGCCTCTCCCAAGAGTTTTACTTTGGAGGCGCACGGAAGATTATATAAGCGCCTAAAGGATATACGATACTACACGATTGTCCAGTTTCCATCATTTTTGTCCAGGTGGATGTTTTCGTGTTCATATAATGAGGTCGCTGTGCACATAAAAGGAACATCAACTAAGTCTTAATTACTTTCAACTAAAACTAAGACCAGAAATCGTTGACTAACTTTAGCCCATATCCCGTCTAGCATGCTATGTAGAACAACAGTTCTCTGACAGATTCAATATAGAACCCATTTAGGTAACATAAAATGTCTTTGTACATGTTGATAGAGATATTGCACCCATTTATGTCCAGACACAATCGGCTGTTGATTTGGAAAGACAGATTCAACAGAACTGTCTCAAATCCCGCTGCGTGCCAGCACAATTACGTTCTTCATATCAATGTGCCAACATTTTGATCTTAGTTAACTAGTTATGACCACATAATTTTGAAATTCCGAATAGTAAACCAGTTGCTATCTGTAATGTGTGTATGGGTATCCCTGTCAGCGGACCAATATTTCTGTCCCATTTCTACTACCGATGCTAAAAAATGTATGTAATATTGTGCAAACAGTAGGCAATAAAGTCTATGGTTATGGTTATATGCAATCGCTGGAAACACTTTACTCTCACTTAGCGAAGAACCTCATAGTCGGGTGTGTGTGTGGCTTCTAACGACATTTTCGTAACAGATGATAAGAGTCGCCATCTTCCATTATCCAGGTCTGTGATTAGCACGACTCGAGTACAGGCAGTTGCGCAGCTAAAGAGTCGCAATCGAGTGTTTTGCCATTAGCCCATTCAAGTATTCTGCTGGAGAAGCTTATTTCACAACGATATTCAGAAAATATTAACAGTACAATAGAGGTCTAACATAATAAAATGATAATGTGTATTCCCTACTCACATGTATTATAGAACCACATCACATAAGCGAGAAAGCTTAAAATTAGGTGAATGAACATTCAAATATTTATGGTCTACTATACTTTTGTTATAGCTCGACAATTTCTTAAAATATTTTCAAATTATGCTTGTTCTATCATTCTGTCGTCAATATTTTGTAGCTAGTTTCAAATGTTGCAATATTATTTTTGTAGGCGTTGGGAACATTTGCGCTATAAAATATTGAAGCCACATTTGCATTTTTACTGTTTGATCTCAAGTATCATTATTATTTACCAATCTGAACGCCTAAACGTTAGAGGACAAAATGTTAGACGAAGTGACATTAAAACGACTACGCCACAGTGCGCCTATAGTAGACTTGGACCGTGCATGGGCCCAAGAAGCTGTCAACTTTGTAAACTTCAGAAATGTGTATGTTGCTAAAATGCATTGAACGCCTCTGAGTAGATATCTTGAAGGAACGTTATACTAAGTTCAATGTGATTGTAATGTAATCAAACATTTATGTAATGATTGATTGATTGCAATGCAGCGCCGATCGCTATAATAATATATTCCTAGACAAAGATCTTGCTTACAAAATTACCCGTATCTTAAATTAAGCGAATTCAGGTCCCTTAGTTCAGCAGTTTTGAATATACATATGCCCTCATATTGCCATGTGTCAAAATTTACGAAGCTCTCAAAACGCGACCTATGAACCTCTTTGACTGGATTGTCTTGACTGCCAACAACAAGTGGACAATCAACACTCGCGCAGTTCAAATATTGTGTGGGTAAATGGAAAATGGCGTTCACTGATCTGTTCAACTCTGATCATCAGAATATGATACTGTCCACTGAAAGATGCGATTACTACATGCCCGTCGCATGGTACTGCTCACTAAACTTGGATTACCACATGCCTGAGGCATGGTGCTGCCACAGAACTTTGGATTGCCACATGCTCGTGGTATGGTACTGCCCACTAGAAGACTGGATTATCACATGCCTTGTGGTATGGTATTGCCACTAAAATCTTTGGATTACCAAATGCTCGTGGTATGGTTCTGTCCACTAGAAGACTGGATTACCACATGCCTTGTGGTATGGTATTGCCACTAAAATCTTTGGATTACCAAATGCTCGTGGTATGGTTCTGTCCACTAGAAGACTGGATTACCACATGCCCGTGGTATGGTACCGCCCACTAAATTTGGATTATCACATGCCCCTGGCATGGTACTGTCTACTAAAAGATTGGATAACCACATGCGTGAGGAAGTCGGTTTCCGTGTTTACGTATTGCGGGCGATCCATTAAACGTATCCTGTTGAAAGGCTCGCGATGTAAGTATTCGATCAACAAACCATGCCTCCTCTTCCAAACCCATCGTCATCTCTTCCATCAGCTTCCATTCGATACCATTCAGACACGTTAGTCTTTACGCCATTATTAGCAAACCCTTTTCTGGAAACAAACACAATTAATTGTGTGCGGCTATTGCATAATGTCGTCCATCGTAGAAGGCTGGCTCAGTCTGGCTTTGCGTCCTTCCCCCTCTGCATCGCCTCATTCTCCACATAATTATCCTCCTGTTCTCTGACTCCTTCTCTACTCATCCTGCTCTGCTTCCTCCTCCCCACCTCCTCATTCTCCACCACATCCTCCTAATCCTCCTGTTCTCTGACGCCTTCTGTGCTCATCCTGCTCTGCTTATTCCTCCTTCTCCATCTCCTCCTCCTTCTCCACCTAATCCTACTCATCCTCCTGTTCTCCAACTCCTTCTTTGCTCACACTTCTCTGCCTCTTCCTTCTCCACCTCATCATTCTCCACCTAATCTTCCTCCTCCTGTTCTCTGACTCCACCTTTATTCGTCCTGCTTCCTCCTTCTCCACCTCCTCCTAATCCTCCTCCTCCTCCTGTTCTCTGACTCCTTCTCTAATCATCTCTGCTAGGCTTCCTCCCTCCTTCTCCAACTCCTCATTCTCCACATAATACTCCTCCTGTTCTTAAACTCCTTCTCTACTCATCCTGCGCCTTATCCTGGCCCTCCTTCTATTAGTGCTGTTTCTAATCGCTCGCCTCTTCTCCCACTACCTGATCCTCGCTTACTTCGTAGTCTCGTACTGCCTCCTCTAAACTCAAAGCAGAGGAAGTCGACGTCGTGCGATTCTCAATTTCCCGAAATTTATCTGTTTTCTTTCTGAAGGATGACAATAGCAACAGCAGAAGCAGCAACATTCCTAAATACACAGACGCTCGACGAAATTTAGAGCTTGGGACAGACAAGGACAGCTATTAATTGTCTATGTTTGCGTGTATAGGGGCTTGCATAACATAACCCTAGGCGGCCACACTTGTACACACATGGTCCTGTAATTATGTTGGCGATCGTTCACGCATGCTGTGTAAACAAGCGCGGTAATAAAAAGACAGTGATATCGACTTAATATATGAGGCATAAAACCGGAATTTCTGAATACAGGTCTTTGACCAACTTTTATGAGCCGAGATGCTTTTATTGTCATACCTGCATAATATGCAGGCTATACACGCGTGTTTGTGATGGCTTGTATGGCAAAGAGGACAGACGCCGCATTGTCTTTAAATGGCGCAGATCGATCAAAGACGGAACAATTCCTCTTCTGCACCTGAGGCACTCTTTTTATTGTCTTGTGTGGTGCCCTAAAAGCCATCTGGCTACGTATGCGTTGGCATAGCGCACGTTAAGTTTTAGTGATGGTAGTTTCAGTTTAACGACACTTCGTGATAACAAGGATCATTTGCGTCGCACTCGTCATTTGTCCAGACATGGGCTTGGCACTTCCAAAGGACAAGTAGTTGCCCATTAATATAAGTGAACGGTAAGCACATTTCGAAGCAATTGCACGTGTTTTGCAAATTAAACTGCCAGTCGATCAGGAACCTATCAGAAATTAAAACCTGCTTAGAATGAAAGGTTTCGGATCTATTCGTTCTGACTGATAAATAATGCCGCTCTGGGTTATTGGATGCTCGAGCGATCCAGCCTGCAGTTGAAAACTTACCGACTTAAGAGAACAGAAGGCAGAGGGAACATGGACGGACCGAAGCAGTTACGGAGGGAGATCGGGACGAAGAGGCAGACACAAGGACACAGCTCGCAGCGTAGTCTCTTGTTGTCTAACAGGTTAACGACAAGCAGACATGATTTATATAAGATCGAAGCACTAGCATGTCATTAACGCATATCGGAATCAAGAAACACAAGTTCGAAGAGTTCAAACGCCATCAATTATTGTTCTGGTCTCCGAATTTCACGCGATGTCTCTGTCTGTCTATAGACATAGATCATGATCGACCATAATCATTTCTCTGGCAAAAATCAGTTGACTTAATGCATTAAGAATAGAGTGCCTATTTTTATATATCTGTGTGAAATCGAATATTTCTTTATGTTTACTCCAAGCATAGTACTGTCTTCGTTTGCACTGTTTACAGACCTTAGCCGCGGGTTTTCTTTGTCTCCGTCACAGTGTGTCGGAATTGGTCAGCGATGTGCATTCTCCACAAGAAAAGTATACAACTCTCATCATGAGATTCATGCAGGCTTCCACAATCAGTTCGTTCTGCGGCATATAGCCTTTTCGTCACTTGCCTTTTTATTGTTCGTTGTTTTTGGCTCAAATGCGTGATCGTCTCGTTTCTTTGTTTCTCTCCATGCTGCGTCATTACTGGTAATACTTCAACTGCTTCTGCGGATGCGTCCAGTTCTGATTGGTTTGTCTTTTGTAAAATGAACAACTGTCGCATAAAAATGATGCGCGGTTTTTAATCTACAAATGTAGACAATTTTTTCCGATGTTAATAATATTTATCTTATCTTAACGCTGATATTTATTACCATATCTGTTTTGTCATTATAGATGCTTTATTTTCTTTGTACTCATAGCTAAAGCGACTATTGGCAACATTATGCCCAACGTCTTACCTTTCGTTTCGTGCCAAAGTGTCAGCACCTACCTAGACTCCTTTCTGAGTGGACTCGATGTGAAGTTTACTATCTCTATAATTATGTATTCACTTTCACATTTCCTGTGGCATGTTTTCATAGTATACTGTATACTAAACTATAATCATAGTAGAGGCCTATTATTTCTATGATTGAGGCTTACAGCTCTCCGCGACTGCTTTCCTGTAGCCATTAGGAATAGAGGCCATGCATCATTTGTCTAACTGTTGTTGGTTTGATATTATTATTGCACGGTTTCTCAAATGAAGTCTAGACACGCTATCGTGTCGTTAGATGTGGACTGGTGCATTGTCAACGCTGAACCAGACCGTCTCTCTCTTTCTCTTACTCTTACTCTTTCTTTCTCTCTCTCTCTCTCTCTCTCTCGTCATAAAGTTATGCAGACAAATGCTATTTATTGACAGAATGTAATTAATCTTGTACTGTTTATTATTTTCGTCCGGTAGACGATCCTAATCGATACCACAACGTTGCTATTAGTTTAAATATTTCTACAGCATAATTACAACCTTGATGCTAGTGACGATAATGACGCTGTGTTTGATACACCGAAGACAGATGTTTGAGGTACATTGAGTTTTAAGGAACCAGTTGATGACTAAAATATCCGGATAAGATCAAGTGTTAAAGGCAGAAGTAAAGTACCATAAGCATCCGTGTTTTGATTCATGAACGCCATCGACTGTGATCTGTGTCACTGTACCATAGCAATGCACGGCAAATGGCAGAGTTGTGAGCATAAGATACAAAGATATCAGAGTGACAGTCTGTCAAACTAATTACGAGAGGCAGCTACTGGTATGAAAGGTCGGTGTCTTCATTTTCATGGGCTTTGCGTATGAGTATCGGGGGTGAGTCCTCTCCTCATCCGCATGTTCTTCCCATTGACAAACTACAGTCAGTGTAGACCAACTCACGAGTAGAGCAGAAATCAATCTCAATACTTTGCTCTTTGCATAGTCAAAGATTTAAGCAGCTGATGATACATGTGTGTCGAGATGACTGGCAGTCGGAGCGCCCTAGCTACGGGACAATTGCTCACCTGTAGCGTAACAAGACCTAACGAGGCAGGATATACGTCAGACGCCGCAAACTCTGGATAACGCAAAAACTGACTCTGTTATAGAAATTATGAGATCATTGTAAACAAAAATACAGACTGATAAAACTTCCACGTGAGTGAATATGGGCACATAACATAGAACTAACAGAGAATGAGCTATGAGAAATAGCTAACAGCTATGAGAAATAGCTAACAGCTATGAGAAATCGCTAACAGCTATGAGAAATAGCTAACAGCTATGAGAAATAGCTAACAGCTATGAGAACCGCCTATAGGTTTCATTGATTTGCATCCGATTGGGTACTGATAAACGCCAAAATAAAGCCAACTTCTCAAACAGAAGTGGACCATATCCGCACGACGCACAGGGTGTAAAACATTGACACATAAATATTATCTAATTGATTGAGGATTCAATTCTTCTGTATAATGGTTATTATTCTATCATTGGTTCAGATGCGTCGCCCCAATCACTAAGCACCGAATTCTAGCTCTTCGAATCACAATCAATGTTCTCTGCGTGTAATTTATTATGACAAAACTAGTGAAACTAATCCAGAAGTCTCTGTTCCATCTAAAAACATAGCGCAACAAGAGTTTCTCATTTGAAAATAGCAAGCAGTTGGAAAATCGATCGCTATAGGACGAGTGCGAAAACGTTTATGTGTCATCTGTAGCATCTATGCTGGTAGTTATGTAACTAATCTATAGTAGACCTCTCTTAATTTCGTTCCATTGTCCGTTCCTCATAATACTACTTGGCTATTAATAGGGACATGTATATTAGTAAACAATATCACTGCGCTGGCAGACAGAAGGTGAACATAATAAATTAATTCTGCCAATAATTATACTTACGAATGAAACTAAAAAAGACTAATGGAAGCCTAACAACAAATTTGAACAATCACATTTACTGTAACATTATCTGTAGCTCACTAGTGTTCTCACATCACATTGACAGACTCTAGCTCATTCAATTACTGTCACTGTCAGTGGGTGGCATTAAGGATGGCATGATATTTGACCCCGCCATGTCAGTGTCACCTGCGTCAAAATCCTCAGCTCTTGAACCTGTGTGATGTGTATAATGATCTGGACTGGCATTTGGGCACCCTCGTCATGTGATAAAGGAAGTGCAACACAACACGACATGACATGACATAGCGTAACATAACAAGGGTCTAAGTGGTTCAGAGGAAGTATAGTCTGCGTTGGTGCCACTGAAAGTTAACCTGAAACGCTTTATAGCCTATCTCTCTATGTTCCTCTTAAAGCTGTGATTTCGTCCACTGAAACCGTACAATCAGCAAAAACCTTCTACAAGTTCTCAATGCTACTCTTGAACTGAGGAGTGTCTGCCTTAATGCTTATTTTTGTTTCTTAACTAATGTATTGTATAACAAGCAGTTGTCCCCGAGTTGCCTTGCCTGGTGCTAATTCAAAGAACCCTCCCACTGTTGTACTTCCTTCCCAGTGATGATCTGGTAGGCTTCAGTTAGGTAGGCCTGTTTCTTCTGCTCCTCCTTTCTAATGTCATTAGTTCAGACTTCACATCTTATCGACCTTTCTTCATAGCCAAAATCTTATAACCCCAAACGCAATTATAAACTCTCCTGTAAGACTTTTGGAGACCGACGACGCAAATCCGACGAACGTCAAATGTCTGGGTCTCTAATTCAGAGACGGGGACTAATGAGGTTAATAAAATTTAAAAATGGTCACTCTGTCGTGCGACACGAGATTGCAAGAACTTGACGTCATTAACCACATGTCACGTATTGACAACAACAGAGGATGGAAATAACAGAATTCCAGTTCTTTCTATCCTCTGCTGTTCTCAGTAAGTCACTTGGACAAAGAGAAAAACTGATTGTGTGACTTAGTTTATGGTTTAGCCATCCTTACGAGCGAAGAACGCCGACAAGACGTCGCTTGATTTGTCATCTCAATTAAGAGAGTTTAAAAATCGCAGACATCCTTAATTTCCTCTGAAATTCCGCGTGTGATCGGTCAAACATCTTCTACAACGTCGTTTCACGGCGTTGTGTCTTCGATATAGTTAGAATCGATCGATTCTCATCTTAGAATGAATGGTTGAGTTCGAAATATTGAAGCAAAATTAAAGAACTGCCTCATATGTCCATCTATCTGTTTACAAAAATAAACTGAATTACTTATGCATAAATTCGAAAAAATATTAGTCCACGTAATTCCTGAAATATAATAACGACCATAAGAATACGTTGGCGACCATCAAATCAACACTGAAACTAAAATCTAAGCACTCATTAATGCAGGGCGCTAAATGAATCTCTCTCCCTCTCTCTCTCTCTCTCTCTCTCTCTCTCTCTCTCTCTCTCTCTCTCTCTCTCTGACTCTCTCTCTCTCTCTCGTTCTCGCTCTCAATCTATCCACTCTCTCCTCATATCTGTCTCGTTCATACTATCATTTTCTCCGCACTGTTCTTTGTCACATGAGGATGAGGTCGATTTGTAGAGAGGTATCCTATCTCGAACTTTGTGTAAAGTTTTATTGCAAAATTCTAAATGACGATTGTTGATCAGCTGCTACGAAATAATAAATAAAATTATATAATTCTGTTATAGACCTAGGCAATGGAAAGAGATTTCTTGTCTCGCACTAACTTCAAATATTCTCTGAACTTGCTTCCTCACTGGTTCAAGGACAAGTGTTGACAGTCGTTCATCCATTCCTCCTTGACTGATACGGTTTCTGGGCTAATGGACCGTCATTGTGAGCGTCATTGAGATGATCCGGGTATTTAATGACAACATTTAGTAGGAATCCTTCGGGCGCATCGTCCGGTATTGTCAGTGCTTCATCTGGAATTGGATTCGTCTATGCGAGTCCTCCAACCGGTAAAATTTGATGCTGAAACTCCTTCTGCCCATGGAGAAGTTGTTCGAATTCAGGTTCACTATTAAATAATTCGGGTTTGTTACATGGCAGTTGGGACATTGTGGATTGTTATCTCTTGGGAATCTCTTGAATGGCATCGATATCTTGCCTCGAGGACATCTTTAGAAGAATAAATACATTTCGATGTCTATCAAGAATTTGGTTCAGTAGGCCTATTTGTTGCTTTTATCATTGCATCTCATGCAATTCCAAGAATGCTGATGCTGTATTCGGTATCTAATCTATAGCGCTGCATCGATGCATTTCGGAATGTCTCGAATACATGGGCCAGTAGAACTACATCCGTGCCGAGACACAAGTCTTGATAAGCCATCTCCAGCGGTGTTGCCGTCGTATTAGCCCATGGATTCGTTGCGCCACCATTACACAATAATGAAACAGATGATTACAAATAATAATGTCAGATACACAACCGAGAACAGGGAGTTGGTTTACCAATGGAAATAATTCGCATTCGTTTTTGGGTCATTTTTTTACCCGTATCTTGAATACTATAATATAAGACGTGTAAAGATAATTATCTTTACTCGTGCATTTTTTCCTTTGCCTGATTTTATGTAGCTTGGCTGCTAAATATCAACTTGTTTGAGCCCAGCCTCGTGGTAGGCTGTTAGACTGAACCCCAAAACTGGACGTATGCCGATGAGAAGTTATTGTCCTATTTCCCCCAGAAACATATGTTCCTGAACACAAAATCGCAGAACACAGGCCACATACGAATTCTTTTACTAGAGTAATTCTCGCCGTCGCTATTCTGTTCATGTTGGTTATAGTATAATTATCGTAGCTGTCGAAACGCAGCCATTTACATACTAACTATAGATGTTGCTTAATAAGAGATTAATGATTTGCTCCGAAGACGTCTATTTTCGCGACGAGTTAGGTAAAGATTATTTTAGCTAGCCGAAACCCCATTAGCAAACATGTAATTATCATACGTGACATATAACCTGTAATTATCAGGTTGCAGTACCTACATGTGTAACTTCACCTGGTCCATGACATTTGAGAAATTACCTGGACCTTTCCCTGAACCGTTCGACGCCAATCAGTTCCATCGTTTCTTTGGCTTCTTCTACGAGTTCTTTCTCCAGCATATATAATCTTTTGTGGGCGTGACTGGCGTTTTTTCTTTCCATAAAAAAATGTTCCGTTTTTTATTCCTGCTCCGAGATTGCTCACTTCTTCATAGACAGAATCATTCTGACTGACAGGCAATGGATGGACGATGGGAATGAAGCACTTTTAGGTGATCGAATAAGCTTATTGAGCGAATAAACCTTGTGATATATGCAATGATGGTGCTACCGATATGTGAATAGTATTATGTGAATAGTATGATGAAATGTGTTTTCATCTACTAATAGATCTCAGTCGCCTGTCGAATTGTAGGGTTGTGCTATCATCTTCAAACATGACTTATGCGAGAAATTGTAACCCGAATAATTAATAGTAGCCTAAATAACAAGTCGTGGGAACAATACATAAACTTATATAGAAAATTCTTTAATGCTATCTCTCGCACAGCCGACTCGTTTCTAGGTTTAGTTAAATTAGCTCCATTCCTAGTTTACAAAGATTGGTAGAAAGGTGCAAAAATTACATGTACATGCAGTTAGCTGTTTACATTAAGCATATCTATCAAATTTACATGCACCACGGTATAGCAGTGTCAGTCGACTGTTTTCTAAGTTTAGCCTAGCTAAATTAGTTTCATTCCAAGTTTACACTAACTGGCAGAAAGGTGCAAAAGTTACAGGCAGTTAACTGTTTACATTAAGTTTATGTATCAAATTTACTGAACTGTAACTTTTGTTCACATTTATTGAAATTCTGAAATTTGTCGGTAGATCTGTTTTGTACACTATTCGTAGGCCTAGTTGGTCCAATTATTCGTATTCGACCGAACAGTGAAAATCACCTATTCGGTGCAGCTCTAGTTCCAGTAACATACGTAGGCCCCTATATTCAACTCAAATAATAAGATAGTAATCAAACAAACATTTCAGCATAGAAACGTCAGAATCCTCCCAGTTCAGACGATGACTAATGCGACATCTGAGCTACTCGGTTGCGCATAAAGACCACAAAACAGAGAGCGTCTGTAGTTAGTTAGATAACCTTTTGCTAAGCTGAACTACGACTTTGAAAACCTTTCTCCTCCGATAATCCGATTGCTCAAAAAGGTACGGGTCAAAAGCCCGCTATCAGCGACTGCAACCGTAACTGCACTTAAGGAACGTTATGCCAAAAGTCTCCCTGAGCGTCGAAACGCACAGGTTTACATATGGTGAAGGAATTGCTTCCCGCCTTAATTTCGGCACTGCTTGCACCCTGACAGTGCCAATTTTAAGCCTGCACAAAGGAGAAGGGCGACGCTAATTACCTTTGCAACAACACGCTTCCCTCATTAAATTTGTCTGACTGAGAGGTCTTGCAACGGTGAAATCTTCTTCCACAGAGTTTAGACTATTTTTTTAACAAGACTTATTCTTAAAGATTTGAATGACGATGCAAAAGATGCTTAGTTGACGAAAAGTGAAATTGCAGAAAAGTCATTCTAATTCTAATTATAATTATGATCAGTTCAGGAAGTGGCTGGTTGAAGTTGACTATAGTTCAGTCAATGCAATTCGGAGGCAGCCTCGGCCGCACGTTAAGGCAGCACTCTGTTAGATACTGAACCTCATTAGTGGTCAAAGCTGTAAATAATATTTTTCATCCGGTCGTTATACTCTGATCAAAGACGCCATAATAGAATAATTCAAAGGTTAGAAAGGAGGTAAGGAAATCACTAGATAAGATTCATGGAGTCCAATGAGTCACTTTATTTAAGAATAAATTGAGAATGGCAGCGACACCTCTGCTCCCTTATCAATTTGATTATTATTTTATTCTTTACCGGCACAGAAAATCGCGTATTGGGCTGCAAATTTAATTTTGCTTCGCCTGATTACTTGAGAAATTTCTCCTCTACACCAAATTATCATTTTCGTCGATTCTATCTATGAAGAAAAACTAACATTTGGTTTTTCTGGCGATCTTCAGTGTTGTGAGTTAGGCTCGGGACCGTACGGAGGGAGGGGCGCAGATGTGGGAAGGGCGCAAATTTCAGGATAGAATAACTTATTATTCCATAAATTGCACTATTTTTAAAATGTGGGGACGCCAGATTGATGCTAGGCACAGGGCGCAATTATAGCTCGGTACGGCTCTGGAACTTAGACTACATACATTCACAAATATACGAGTAGCATTGAACGTTGTCATTAGATGTGTCGTGCCGAATTGTCTTTTGTTATTTGATTTCGCCCACACGAGAGCATAATATTCACGTTTAATGAGAGCTGATATGTCATATTCATTTCATTTCAAGCATCCTACAGTCTGATAGTATTGTGAGTTGGTTTTATATGCTGTTCAAAGATTGTGTCTTAGAGACCAGACGCCGGATGTCACGGCAAAATTTTCTAGTTTATTTTCTCAGCTGTGGCTTTAAATAAAGTTCATGCTGTGTTATGAGGCCTACTAAATAGCTTAGACTTGTATCCCTCAAACTGTTCGCAGCGAATTTAAGAAGGCATTTTTATCTCATATCGAGAATGACAGTGTCAGAGAATGGATGAAGTTCACAATGCGATTCACTGTTATTTCACATGATGGGTTTGAGATTGGAAGTCAGGTAGTAAGTAGGGTGAGAAGCCGACGCGTTGGCATAAGTCGCGTGGCAACTTGACCTTCGAGGTTGCGCTGAGATGATAAACGAGAGAAGTTGGATAAACACGTAGAAAATCGTAGATATGTAACAAGTGACTAGAGACTGTCAAGGAACTGCGAATGATGACCGGTGTGAGACCAGCCAACTACTTCAGAGCTTATCGGTCGCCTTTAAAGCGGGTCAGTTTGAATCAATCCGGAAAACGAGTGGTCCAGGACTGAATGACGGCTTTATATAATGTTAGAAACAATCAATCAATCGTCATCATCATCATAGTCATCTTCATCATCATCGTCATATAAAGGAATGAGAGTCTGTGAAGAACTTTAGATGCCATTAAAACCAATTCGCCAGAGCCAGAATGACAATAATAACATAGTCGAGTCAAAGTCAAGTAAAACAGACTCGAAGAGGAAGCCAACTCTCCAGTGACATTTTAATTCCTTTCCATTTGACTTGTATGCGAAGCAGCAATTATCCACATGATCTCCGCAAGATAACAGAATCATGGAATGAAATAGAATTATTATAATTGAATATTGTTTTGACGATCTTCATTCGTATCTGTTCAGTGTTAGGGACGACGATGTTGACTAGTTTAATTTCTCCCTCAGCTGGATATGTGCCACATGTTAACCAATAACCAAATGTATTCGATTTTCTCGTTGCCTTGAAGAAGAGGAAAAAGAAAAAGAAAAAGAGAAACAGAAGAAGAAGTATAAATGTTCCTTGTCATGTTCCTTCGGGTGTTGAACAGAAGTACAGCAGTAAGAAATGCAAAGTCATCATTAAATATTTGTCGTCACACTGTTTAAATGTCTGGCGCTCTATAAACTGCATGTATAATATATTGTGGTGTGCTACTTGTGTGCGTGTCTAGGTACTACGCAATAGTTCACCCTCTGAGCACGATGCTCATCCATAGCAAAATGAGAACTCGCAAGGTGATCACCGCGACCTGGATCCTCCCTCTGGTTCTCGCGTCTCCCTATCTCTACTGCAACAGCTACACTTTCACTATCCACAGTCCACTCGGCCGCGTTTCTCGACAGATCTGCAACGACCGCTTCGACGAGATCGACATGCTACTCTACGGAACGCACGGCTACTTCCGGCGGACCTTCTTCCTTTTCCTCTTCTTCGTTGTCTATCTGATTCCGCTCGTTGTGATCGGTGGAACGTGTGTCCGCATCGCCATGGCCTTGAATCAACCGCTCGTCTGCAGACAGTCGACATGTCACCCCACCGACATCGTACGACAGCGAGAAGAAAACAAACGAAAGGTAGGAGGCATTAGACTCATTCTAGCGTCTTACTATCCTCAGGTAATGGGAAGGTGAGGTTCACGTCAACAGCCTTGGCAATCAAAATATGTAGGCCAAAACCTAATCAAACATCAAAGAGTCCAATTAATAAACGGATTATTTTAAGTGGTAAACACTAAACACGTAGCAATGAAGCTGGCATACTACACTACGTATTCAATAATACACATTTTATCTTTGGCAATGCTATATGAGATATTTTGACAGCTAAATGTGCCCATTGGTGCACATTATCATTACAATAACATTATCATTGGACTGCTCATCGACGCTTTCTAAGCAGGGCTGGAAATAGCCTAAGGTTTCAAAAAGTTAGTAGGTTTTTGGGGTTCTTAACGTATACACGCAGTCGCACACCGAATACAAAATTACGACCCATAACATCTCATAAATCCTTCTTCGCTCTCCCTCTCACACTGTTTATGCCCGTGTGCACTGCAGAGTGCAGAGTATTACACGTGAGACTACAGCCATTGTTCTATTTAGCTACAAACGCAATTTATCTAACTGGACAAGTTGATAGCCT